>OX638270.1:1140289-1740289 GCA_951806755.1 Brenthis hecate
GTCTTTTAGCACACAAACGTTCTTTAACATTTTTTTTTGAATTTGGCGATAGAAGCCTTTTGAACATTTTCTGGGATCCTATTCAATAAACTACTACACCACCTATGTATGAACAATGAACATGAAAACAAACCAACAAAAGTTAAATCGCGAGTACACATAATATAATAACTACTTCCTTTGCCCTCATTAATGAGCTAATGCCTATTATTTGTTTCAAAACATTCTCTCTACTTAGTCATTTCTCAAACATAAGAAGATTTACAAAGGAAATATCCAATCAGTGACAGTCTTAGACATAACAATAACAAGCCCATTAACAAACGGACAAAACCTCGATATTATTGTTATATACTGAGTTAACATTTTCCTTCTATTCGTTATTTGTTCAGTCATTCATTTTATTAGAATTGAATGATAATTATTTATATCTATACTAGCAGAAACCGCGGCTTTGCTCGCGTTAAAACTACAAAAAAATCTCTAAAAGGTTAGTTTTATACAAATGTTCACTCCCTGTTTTACCCCCTTATAGGATGAATGTTGACAAATGCTAAAACACGTGTTTATTTAATTGTATTGAAGTGCATTAACACAAGTTTCAAGACATTACGATCATAAATATTTTTTTGGATTGTATTGTGGGTATTAGATAATCTCTCGCGGTAAAAAGTAGCCTATGTCACTCTCCAGCCCTCCAACTATCTCCGTACAAAAAATCACACCAATCCATCACTCCGTTTTGACGTGAAAGAAGGACAAACAAGCAAACACACTTTCACATTTATAATATTAGTATGGATATAGCTTTATTTCTTAGCTATAAGTACAAGCAATTCTGCCAGTTTTGCTCTAGCAGTGAATGGTTTAAGAAATAATTTGAACAAAAATTGCATGCAAGTAAAAAAGGTTACGTTCGGCCGGCAAGTAGCGTCACCAATTCGATAAAATCCTGAATAAACACATTCCAGAAACCTTTTAAGTATTCGAGAAACTTGTTTTGAGGACACGTTTCACGTGCCATCGGTCGCGGGTTCGAGTTCCGCTGGGGACATTCATTTCGTGACTCATGAGCATGAATATTTGTACTCCGGTAATGGGTGTTTATATTTATAATTTGTATGTATTTAAGGTTATAGTGTAGTGTATCAAGTATCTGGTATCCATAACTCAGTCCTCGTAGCTTACCCTGGAACTAGATGGTGCTATGTGTTTATTTATTTATTAACATATTTAAAGTTGGTAAAATAGAATGAAAATTGGAAGAAAACAACAAAAAACACTTAACCAGACAAATGATTGCCATCACCAAAAGCCGAAGATATAGAGCGATCCCTTCTTTTCATCCACCGACGACTTTCAATGGGCTTCACGTGAGAAATAACACAAAAAACCCCTAAAATAGCAAAACCATGGCAAAAGGGCCCCAAGTAGATAAAAAACCATAAGAAATCATAATTAGTTCAAATACAAGAAATAAAAGACTTTTTTGTTTTTATTTATTGAAAGGGTGCGTATCGTATGTTTAAATAACTTAGTATTATTTTATTGCTTTTATATCGAAAACGGAAATGACACTTTAATCTAACAGCGAAGAATTACCCTCGTTAGGTAACTAAATTAAGATTTTACTGACATTTAACTCATTGTCTTGTATCAATTACAAAATTTCTTATCGGAATGCCATTATTAATTCGAAAATTTGTATGTATGTATATGTCTCAGACTAAATAACTATATAGGTGGAACTCGCCAAAAAATGTCAAAGTTAAAAATAGTAACGTGATTTTCCGTTTAAGCTATTGTTGATTTTGCCATACAGATAGTTTACTTTCTTCAAAAATTATGGGAAATTTTTTAGTACTTATTAGACGTTAATTAAGAAAATACGAATAATAATAAAAAATACTATATTCTTTCGTATTTTTAAGCATTAGTTCTCTTTGTCTTTCCCTTGAAAGAGAGATAGCATAATATTGGCTTATTTTTTTATAATAAAATCTTGCAGCTTTTTTTGTTTATTAAAATTTATTTTAAAATATTTTATCTATATTATTTTAAAACATTGTTTGGCTTCATGTATATTTATATGACACTCAATCTATTTTATTCCTTAGTCTGAGGTATATGTTTGTTACTCGTTCACAGTGTTTTGGATTTTGGGTAAAAAGTACACTGATAGATGAAGGAAGTGAGAAGGCACCCGAGGGAAGTGTGTGATAAGTCGCTAGTTATAATATAAGGTAAAATACAAATAGAGTTAGGTAAGATATGTATAAATAGGCAAAAACAAAAGAGTTCAGTACTTTTTTCTCCACTGTTTGTCTACCGATTTTCTTTTTTTTTGTGTAATAGCTATTGACGAGATTTAGTGTTGTCAATAAAAAAATCGATGATGTTTATGGTCGAATTTCAATCACTGGGCGAATACTAGTAAATATGAATTTTCTTACAGAAATAATAAATACGGTTTCACATTATCATTTCACTTAAAAGCAAACCAAATTGTGAATTCAAATAAAACGAGAACAGCTCTACGGAAGCTTTAATTGAATTTTTACGCCTCAGCTTTATTATACAGATTAATTTCTGTGATGAAAGCTTAGTTTCATTTCAGTAAATTTAAAATTATGACTTGAACACTTTGTATTTTGAAAGTTATACAAGTACTGCTATAATCATAACGGTGATAGGTAAATTGCGATACGTGCAGAATGTAGTAACTGATATACTACACGTGTACAAAGGATATTGCTTCAATTTCGAATACGAGCAACGATTGCATTAAATATATACATACTAGCGACTTACACTCGCTTCGCTTTGGGTTCGTCCCAAAAACAAATCTATTCCACGGGAGCCGCACGTTTTTTCAGGATAAAAAGTAACCTATTTACTATTATAGACTGTAATCTATATTTGTGCCAAATTTTATCCAGATCTGTTTAGCCATTCTGGCGGGAAAGAGTAACAAACATTCATCAATCCTTCACATTTATAATATTAGTATGGAATAATATTAGTACAGATTTCTGGACCGTCTGATGAATCCTTCGATTTAGTACCATCATCAGTTTCTATCGCAGGCTTTGTCGACGAATCGGAAACACATTCTACATGCTTTGCATCCCATAAATGTGACTACGTCATATTTATTTCTTCCTAACATTTGCAGATTGTAGAACTATCAAACTCCTGAACGAGAAAAAGTTTTCCAGAATTCAGTGTAGTGTAGTGTTAGAATTCAGTATAATGAATATGTAAAAAATAGAACAAGTAAATTCTCATAAGTCTCAAAGTAAAACACACTAGTTTCACACGCATTAAACTAAAACATTAAAATTATCAACATTGATATGTTTTTATGATTCATTCAATTTTCAGATCTACCTCTGAGTCAATGTTGTTTCTTTGTAATGTGTCGTTATAGTGTAAGTGACAAATAAAATGTTAAAACAAAACATTCTAGTCCACCACGCTTGCCAATTGCGGGTCTTTCGAAAAGTTGCTAGGTTTTCTCAGACATATAGGTTTCATGATATTTTCCTTTACCGTAAGACAAGTAGTACTCGTGTTAAAAAATATTCGTACCTGAGATCAGAAGTGCGTGATTTGGGATTTGATTTCGCTTCACTTGGTCTCTCAAGCGAGCGCGTTACCACTGTGCTACTACATACAGCCTTGTTAGTACAAAAATATTAGTAATTTAAAAAAAATAGACTAGATAGATATTTTATTAAGCGCGGCGTTAATAACGAACAAACAGATCAACATCCCTAATATAACAGTACAACAACAAAAGGCAATTTATAAAAGAGTTATTATTAACAGCAATTACAACTTACAACTGTTAAAAAAGTTAATTTTAGAGAAAATGTACATTTTCAAGAAAACTCTAGCAAAGTTTTTCTTAGTTCGTGAGCATAAAAATCCTTTTGATAACTTCAGAAGGTTCTTTTACTGAAGTTGTTCTTTAAATATAATTTAAATTTTTGCCCCTATAGTTTGGATATCGGAAATTGTACATAATCTTACTAATGTTATAAACTAGCATTGTCCGCGGCTCCACCCGCGTTTAGATGACCAAAAACCAAATTCTTAGGTTTTACATATTAGTATACTCTTAAATTGCAGTTTTTGTATTTTTTCTTAGAAATGAGATATTTTCCCGGAGTATAAAGTATTCTATATCCTACTATATCCCGCAGTAATAAGCATCTTATATATTGACCCGGATAACCAGCTATCACCATACCCATCAAAAATATTTAATGTGCATATTCGGCTCACTTAGAATTTTATTATATTTATATAAATATATATATAGAAAAGAAATATAGATATATACATAACTAGCAACTTATCCTCGCTTTGCTCGAGTGCGTCCCTAGGTAGGCGGATTTGGTCTCAATGTCATTAGTTTTAACTTTTTCGCGCGGAACCCTGATTTTTTTCTAAAATAAAAGTAGCCAAAGTTACTCCTTATAACATCAGCTATCTGCCAGTGAAAGTTCCGTCAAAATTGGTCCAGCCGTTTCAGAGATTAGTTGGAACACAGACAGACATAGAGACAGGCAGACTTACCAATGACAACGACCATATACGTATGTTCTGGGTTCTAATCTCGGGTCAGATCAAGTTTAGTAATTTTGTCACATACTTGTATACAAAAACGCCTCCTTTTTTTAACGCTGGGAAATGCATTTACGCACGAGGTGTGGGACTCACCGGCAAAGCCAGTACTACCCACTAAAACTCAACAAAGCCTTCCCCCGTCTTAATGGGGCGTCGCAGGATCGCTTACGCATTCAATTACGACGCCCCGACGGCAGGTCTGCCGAAGCAGACCACAACAACCACGGGGTTGCTCCAAGGTCCACTCTGCTATCAGAGAAGTACCAGGAGCAACCCGCATGGTACACCGCCCTCCGAAGAGGGCCACCTCCCACCGCCCACCGAAGTGGGCCACCTCCCTGTGCGTTTCTTGGCTTCGCGCCCGGTTGGGTTGCCGGGCACTACTGAGCCTCCCCACCACGACAAGGTGAACGCACGTTGAGGGGGACAAAAACGCCTCCTGCGCAGATGGCTAGCCTCAGGGATTTTAGCCGCCGTGGCCGAAATCAGCCAGGATATTACATATTGATCATTTCATTATTTACCTTATGTTTCCTTATGTTATTTAAAGTACTGTCGTATTACCTACGGACCCAATGAAATTAAAAAATACCTTTAAAATGTTTTTCACATTTTTTGAATCAATCTCAAATGAAATGCAATTAAATTGACAGACAAACAGACGATATCTAATTTAAAAGTACTTAGACATATATAGACTTAGATATAGGTATAATTATGATTTAAAAAACATTTGCCTCCAATTAATATCGAACTTGGCAACGACGCAATATACACACCACCCATGTTCCGGTGAACTATCGACATATATTACTTATTATTAATTGCGTTTCACTAAGGCCTCTCTTACGTACTTATTCTAAAAACTTATGCAATATCGGTTCTCCAGTTATTCCATAGGAATCATGTTATTGATGGAGATTATAAATATTTATTATTTTTACACGCCATAAGTCAGTGTTTGTCAAATTAAAAACAATAATTGGCTTAGGAGTTGAAGTGTAAAGCAAAATAACCCATATTCAAATTTCTGATATTATATGAGGAAGTTAGGAAATCCAAACACGTATTAATATTGAGTTTTAATCACGAAACGAACGTGTACAGTTATTTTACAGTATATATGCTTAAATCAGCAAATCTAAGTCACGTAAAACAGATAAATGTGGATGCGTTTGAAGAAAAATGAGCTAATTTAACATAGTTGGATTACTCTAGACTCTAGAGCCTTCCAAGGTCGCGCGCCGCTTGTTAAAGATGACTGTTTGATGGATATGTCTTTGATATGTATTCTTATGATTCGCTACTTTTAAGTATTATATTATATACTAGCGACTCACCCTTGCTTCGCTCGGGTTCATCCCTAGTTACGTTTTAATTATTTGGAGCGGAATCCAAATTCTTTTTCTAAAATAAAAGTAGCCTATAACCGAAGCTGAATTTAAGAGCTGAATTAATAAACATATTATACCTACATACATACATTTTTTATTATTTATCACAGTACATTTACTTTCATTTCATAATATGACGGGTCCGATTTCAAAAATTGAGTGTAAATCATTTCTGCCATCGGTCTATTTGCAATGAAATGAATAGAGCTAAAGAAAAATGTAAATTCTATATTTATCCTTTTTTATATACATATTATTTAAGTATATTTATTTTTAGTAAATAAATCTGAAATTTTATAATTAATAAAAAAATGTTTAAAGAGTATGAGTAATAAATAAATTATGATTTATTAGTAACCAATAATACCTTTTAAATAAATTATTATTGCACATAAAAACTGAACGTTTATCACTTTAATATTTTTAAGCTAACTAACTATACCTAAACATTGAGTTGTAAACACCATAAAAAAGTTAATAAATTACATCGAAAATTTCCATTATTAATTACTTTTTGTTTTATTCACAACATGAAATGAGTCATACAATGTCTCATCTAGTTTTCGTAGTCTTTGTGATATCGTCATAGCGGTCGGCGATGCGCTTGCCCCGCTCTCTCCCCGCCCCCTCATGTATATAGCCTCAAACTCCCGCGCCGCCGGCAGTTTTTATGACATAACGGCGTAAAACGCACGTCTACACAATGTTCTCGTCGCGATTGTTTGTATTTTTTGCATTAGCAGCTCTAACGGCTGCTTATCCCGCGAATGATGACGGCTTCTTTCCGCGACCTATCACAACAATAACCGACACCGATTTCGACGATGCATCACCATGGTTCAGGTTTCCGGCATTTGGTAACATATTTGCGCCATTGACAAAGCTGTTTTCTGCCTTCGCTGACATCGGACCGAGGATTGAATCTGATGACGACAAATTCAGAGTTATCGTTAGCGTGAAGGATTACAGCTTGGCCGACCTGAAAGTTAAAGTGAAAGGCGACTTCATCCTTGTACAAGGGGCCCATGAAGCTAAACAAGACGATCACGATTTATTTGCTAGCCAATTCATACACACATACTCTTTGCCAATCAACGCTAGCGCATCAGATGTTACTGCAAAGGTAACGGCTGACAAGTATTTGATTATCACAGCCCCAATAAATGGTGCTGATGCTGATAAGGAAAAGGTCGTTGAAAGAGAAGTTCCGATTGTCGAAAGTACGGAGTCATGGAATAATGAAGAAAAAGTAGAGAAGGACAAAAAGCCAGAGGATGTCCAAGTAAAAGCAAGCGATGTGGCCCCACTTTCAGAAAGCGATGCGGTCCCGGCAAAAGAGAGTGATGCGGTCCCGGAAAAAGAGAGCGATGCGGTCCCGGTGAAAGAGAGTGAAGCTGTCCCGGTAAAAGATAGTGATGTGGCCCCGCTAGAAATCGATGAAGCGAAGTCACCAGTTACCACAGGGCTACCAGCCACTTTAGCTGATGCTGATGATAATAAGGAAGCAACTACTCCATCTAATCGTGAAGAAGTAACCGTCCGCGATATTCCCGACGAAATAAACGAAGTGAACAGCATTAACGAGATCCAGCCCTAAGTGATATAGATTAGTATGTATTTATAAAACAGTATTGTAATAAATATTTTTAATACTATACTGTGTTTTGCTTGTTGCGTGTTGGTATGCGTTTAGTATTGAATGCTAGCATGAATATAAATTACGAAGCCACATATCTAAACAAAGAATTCAATCAGTTTTTATCATACATAATTAATTTTATGTATATGTTGGCTATTGTTCAGATAATCACCCGCCATGCCAATTTAGTTTACGGCTCGCTGGACATTTTTGTTGTCATTACAGGCATATATAAAAGAATATAATGATATGGCGAGTGAAGACCCTCTTTCGTTTTCTTGCAGGTAAAATAATATTTTTATTTTTTATCAGAATTATTATGCTAGAATATATTATGTACATAATTTACATACTTATTATATAAAATACATATATTGTAGGAACAAAAATTAAACCAAATATGGAAGTAATCCTATGTGCATTTATCAAATCAGAGCTTAACGTTACGTTTTGATAAACGAAACTATTCATTTCAGTTTGATTTATTAAATTATAATTAAATAAAATATTGTTATTGAATATTTTTATATATTTTGAGTTTGTTTGATGGTTATTCTGATGGACGAGCTATATTATTGCAAAGTTTAATTAAAATCCATTCTCCATTCAGTAGTTTTTGCGTGAAAGAGTAACAAACAGCCATACATCTATACATCCTCATAAACTTTCGCATTTATGTTATTAGTAGGATAGCTATGATAAAATTCTTAATAGTTATGTAGGTCAGTTTGCAGCTGTAAAAACAATAACTGCAGAATAATGTGGATTAATGAATAGTTGTATAATAAACATTCACTGGTTGGATGATATTCTCTATAATAATGTTTTGTTCCAGACCAAGATAAGTACTTCTGAGAATCGAACTCGCGACTTCTTCTATTTTCAACCGACTTCAAAAAGGAGGAGGTTCTCAATTTGACTGTATTATTATTATTATTATTATTTATGTTTGTTACCTCAGAACTTCGTCATTTATTAACCGATTTGGACAATTTTTGTTTTGCTTGAAATGGTATACTTCCAGATTGGTCCCATTTAAATTTCAAAAAAAAAAATACCACCCCTAAGGGTTGAAAAATAGGTAATAATGAATTTAACCTACTTCTAATTGTCATATTGACTTGAAACTTTGCAAGTGTTTCTATTTCCGTTGATAGTACAGTGCTTTGGTATTGTTGACCTGATCTGATGGCAAGGCCAGAAGGTGGATAGGTGGAACTCTTCAACGACTAATAGTAGATACTTTGAGTTTGGGCTTATTTTGTTTGGTTTGACAAGCCTAACACTTTAGAATTCTTACTTTGCTACTACTGTCTACACTAAATAGGGAAAAATAAAAACTTTTTAACAAAAAAATAAAAACCGACTTCAAACAAAAGCACTAAAAAGTAAAAAATAACTGATTGGTAGTTTTCATTTACTATACATACCTAATCAAATATTTTCGAAGTCGGTGTGCTTTGCTTTGTATGGGCTGGCACCGATTTCGAAAATATTTGATTAGGTATGTATTTAATAGGTAGGCTTTAATTACTTAGCCAAAGCACACCGACTTCGAAAATATTTGATTAGGTATGTATAGTAAATGAAAACTACCAATCAGTTATTTTTTACTTTTTTTGCTAATGAAAATTAAAGTTATTATCTCAGCTCATTCATGATTAAAGTTTTAAACTGCATTTTATTATTTATTGTGTTTCTTTACTTTATACTACGAACATACTGCATTAATCTGCTTTTGTAACAGGTATAGAAAAAAAAGTGTCAGGTAAAAGATTGGGTAATAATCTGAAAAAAAAAATATTTATATATTATGATCTTTATAACATAGTAGCGACTCACTCACGTTAATCTCGAGTTCGTCCCTTGTGAAAAACGAAAATAAATCTTTCCCACGGGAAACGTGCATTTTCGGGACATCAAGTAATCTATGTGCTATTCCAAACTATAATCTATTTCTGTACCATATTCAATTCAGATTCGCACAGCCGTTTTGGCGTGATTGAACGACAAACATCCATCCAAACTTTTGCATATACAATACTAGCGGCTCACCCTCGCTTCGTTCGGGTTCGTCCCTAGGTTGATTCCCCATACAAACTTTCATCCCCATTTTCACCCTCTTAAGGGATGATCTCCGGGATAAAAAGTATCTTATGACCTTCCCAGGGTCTCAAACTATCTTCTTACCAAAATTCATCTAAATCGGTTCAGTAGATCCAGAAATTACCCCCTACAACGTCAGAAACTCACAAACTTTACCTCTTTATAATATTAGTATAGATTAATAATAATGGGATTATAATTCAATTCAATTTTCTTGTTAATGGCTTCAAAGCGTGTCAGTTTAGCGCAGGTTACTTCGCCAATATCACGTAGAAGAACATATAATTACATTTAAATATTTCCATCTTTCAAATCAATATCAAGTTGATATCCGGGTAGACGAACCCAATTCCATATAAAATTAAGGTCACATGAATAATTTAGTATCAAATATATAGCTCACGTGGATTTATTCATTTTAATCTTACATTTTTTTCATTTTTAGTGTTAAATAACTTGGTCTGGTAACTACAAGCATCACATACTACACTAGTTTATATCTGCGGCTTTTCTCGCTTGTTAGATAGACGAATAAAAACAAAAAATCCAGGAAAAGCTTTCAAATGTCACTCTTTTTTTTTATGGGACCAAGGGGGCAAACGGGCAGGAGGCTCATCTGATGGAAAGTGATCACCGCCGCCCATAGACATTTGCAACACCGCAGGGCTTGCAGATGAGTTGCCGGCCTTGCATTCATTGCTAAGCAGACGATAGCACTGTGGATGCCCTGTACACTGGCCGCGCTAATATTTCTCGGGAATACGTCGACGAGAGCCGGAACAAACTTGTGTCTGAAGTCGAATCTTTAACTCTAATTCATTACGAATTATGAAGAAGTAATAATCATATTGATTAACATAGTTTCCTGTTTATAATAACAATGTTATTTATACTAGCTATTAAACAGCTTAAATTTGTTTATTTCCATGCGGGTAGAGAGAGAGTGGTGATATCTGTTACCATATAAATAAATAAATATGTTGGGACATTAACACACAGCACCATTTAGTTCCATGTTAAGCTACGAGGCGTGTGTTATGGATACCAAATAGTTTGCACTGCACATACATATATAACTTTAAATACATACGTATTTTAAATTAATACAAACACCCATGACTGAAGTACTAACATTTGTGCTCATCACAGAAATGAATGCCCCCAGCGGAACTCGAACCCGCGACCGCTGACACAGCAAGTAGGGTCACTACAAACTGAGCCAAACGTTTGGTCTAATATTTTTCAAATATATACCTATAATATAATATTTTAAAAAATATATATTTTTAATTATTATTTTTTCATTTTTCTTGAGTAATATAACCTATATTCCTTTACTTTCCTAACTTTTTATTAATAACGAAAAAACCAAATACTGTACTGACAGTAGCCTGAAAATTTTGATGTTCAAAAAAACATCTGAAATAAAAAATCTCTTTAATCGGGAATTGGATCGATTGACCACAGGAAACTCATCGAACAGTATATTCGAATCAAGAACAACGATATCGAGTAAGGTTACTTTGTTATAACAGGTTTAATATGGTTTGCAAACGGCAGCCAGTTTGATATGTAGACAGTATCCATAGCTAACCATACTCCACAATATCATAACATTATACACTCTGTCTGTTTGTTGCATTTTGATATTTAAACCAACTGACCTGAATTTGATTAATCACTCCACGACCGCGGACACGCCGGCGTTACAGTTAACAATAGATTTCTTAGAAATTTGATTAATTTCTTAGAAATTTACCTGGAGGTGTTAAATTTGGTAACCCATACTAATATTATAAATGCGAAAATACGAGACACTCTGTCTGTTTGTTATCTTTTCATGCTTAATCCGCTGAACCGATTAAAATGAAATTTAGTATGGAGATACTCGTACTTTGAGACACTGGGAATGACATGGAAAAGTTTTTATTCCGAAGAATATCTCTTAAGGGGGTAAAAAGGAAGGAGGGGCGGGGGGGGTAGAATTAATAATGGGGAACCAATCATTTCTCAAGTAAACGATATAATTTTAATATTTTTTTAAAGTAGGTACTTATCTACTTCTCTATACCTATGTATACCTATATAATTTTATCTATTCCATACTAACCGTTAAAACGTACCTAGAGAGAACCCGAGCGAACTGAGGGTGAGTTGCTAATCACATATATTTTGTTCGCGGCTTCGTTCGCATGGTTATTGGAACAAAAATTAAGGTATTCTCCCTCCTCACCTTTACGGAGATGTCAGTATCCAAGATGCAATGCTTGGTAAGTTTTATCTGTTAACCGGTTTAAACGTGAACATATGGACAAACAAATACACAAAACTTTCACGTTTTTATTACTAGCGTTGACAGTGTAAACTATTAACAACACAAAAGATGAGATATTTCCTTGAACATAAATATTTTATAACCCGGAACATTCAAAAGTCACGGTCTATATTACTAGTACGAACTAAGATTTATGCTCTCGATAATTATTCGATTTATTTTTGCCATCTAGAGCAGATTTCTTTATAATTTGATTATTATGGAGATGTTATACTGAAAGGTACAGGTCAATCTGTCTGTTTGGTTGTTCACAAACTATAAAGTTTCTTTGTTTTATAATTATTTTATTTAAATAAATATGTTGGGACGTATATATATATATATATATATACATAACACACAGCACCATCTAGTTCCATGGTAAGCTACGAGGCCTGTGTTATGGATACCAGATAGTTCATACACTACACATATATAACTTTAAATACATACATATTATAAATATAAACACCCATGACTGGAGTGCAAATAAGATCACTACAAACTGAGCCAAGCGCTCATTTATTGCTATTTAAAAAAAAAAAATACGATTTTACATATTACCTATTGAGATTTATTTTATTTCAACATTTTAAATAGCTCGTTTTAAAATATAATTTATTGTTGTAACATATTACCTAACTTCTATTTCTGGTTATATTATATTATACAAGCAATATTTCTGATGGAACTTCTCACGAGCAAAATAAATAGAAGTTTCAGTTCAGTTCATAAGAAATTCTCAGTAGCAGCTGGCAGTTAGGAAGTTGGCGATGTTGCACCTCAGTGCCTCAAACTGCAAGTTGACCTCGCCGGTCGAATCGAAGTATCTACCTTTCGGACTTTAAGAGAAAAAAAAAACAATATAGCGTGCACTTGTGTTTGCTAGCGTACTTGTGCACTAAAACAACTCCTGCGCAGTTAGCTAGGCTTAATGAGATTGGCCACTATGGCCGAAATCAGTCAATTAATCAGGAGGACATCGCTATCTGCTGCTACTGATGACTGACGTGGTCTTTCTCACATAGTTTGAGCTCAGGGGTTTGACTCCCGGATGGTTTTATAATTTTATTTATTTTAAACGTTTTCTAATAATAGTTGAGATAAAACAAGACGCTAGCAACCTCCACCTGACAAAACACATCAAACAGCGATTGTAACACAGTCGTCTGCTAAATGAAAATTATAAGCATTATAACCATTGCCAAAAAAAACCCTGTATATTCGTACAAACAAGTAAATCAAGATACCAGTACACATTATGCGGGCAGAGAAAAAAGATTTTATCGTAGCAACTATGCCTGAGACACAGACGTCAAAGAGATTTTACTAGTTTATTTCATTTCAAGCGTAGTGGTAAATAAGGGCATACTATTTATTTATTTTAATTAATTACATCTAGCTTTTTCTTTCAGTGATGAGTTACGGTGATAAAAACAGCTATACACTAATCTTTTAAGCTTATATTTGTTGGTTAAAGTCCCATTAAAATAGATTCTTTTTCGAAGATTAAGGCTATTTTTATGATATGAGTTCAAAGAGACGTTTTACTTAAAATTAAGGAGTATAAAACAAATCTATTTCCTAGCACCAATATTAAAACTTCAGTCAATGAAGCAAACGTATGACGTGAAGCAATTACTTTTTATGCCATAAATCTATGGCGTATACGCCATGACTATTAAATCATTTGATAAGACATGGCATAACTAACACCTAACTAAGCAAAACTATGTACATATTTGGAGTATTATTATTCCTTCTATAATATAAGCAAAGTTGCGTCTATCTGTTTGTCTGTTTGGCTTTTTTAAACGGATTTTGATGCAGTTTTTATTATTCCGGAGCCTTTATCTATACTAATATTATAAAGAGATGAAGTTTGTGAGTCTGTGAGATTGTGAGTTTGTGACGTTGTAGGGGGTAATCCTCTGGATCTACTGAACCGATTTAGATGAATTTAGTAAAAAGATAGTTTGAGACCCTTGGAAGGACATAGGATACTTTTTGTCCCGT
Source organism: Brenthis hecate (assembly GCA_951806755.1). Lineage (NCBI taxonomy): Eukaryota > Metazoa > Arthropoda > Insecta > Lepidoptera > Nymphalidae > Brenthis > Brenthis hecate. The sequence continues at coordinate 1,154,394 of OX638270.1, forward strand.
CAAATCATCCCTTAAAGGGTTGAATATGGGGATGAAAATTTGTATTGGGAAGCAAGCTAGGGACGAACCCGAGCGAAGCGAGGGTGAGTCGTTAGTATGTTATAAATACAATTACAGGTCGTTAGTTTTAGATCATTAAATATATTTATTGGTTGGATGAAATTTAGTATACACCTGAATTAACATATAGGCTAACTTGATGCACCAAAACAGAAGGAACGGACTCCAGCGAAGCGATGGTAAGTTCGCTAGTTTTCAATATTTTGACAAATTTTGAAAGGAATATCATTCTAATTTAGTTTTGTTATAATTTTGAAGATTGATAATGCGAAAAATATTTTTAAATTTAAAATTACATATGACAAGTTTATTTATATTTTTAAATTATCTCAATACTGATTTACGATGTAGTGCTAAGTACTCCTAGATGTCGATTTGGAACTTACGTTCCATGTCGACAACTACTTAGGACCAGTGTTTTATTTACTTTTTATTAGAACCTGCTCGAGTGTTCACAAACTTTGCTTCACAAAATATGACTACTCGGTTTTCCATCATCTTAGAATTTTAAATAAACCGACTTACAAAAATGGAAGTATAATGTAAATTTCATTAAAAATAATCTACCTGTTTAATAAAACAAATCTATTTTTGTTATTATTATTTTCTTCATATTATAATTAAGTCTATTTTTAAGTTACACGTATTTCCTGACATTGTAGCTCTTTTACAAATAGGCTAACATAGATCTACATTCACTTAATCTAATAAATTATACAAGCAAAGTAACGTGACAAAGTATCTTATTCTAAGGAAATCATTTATTATTTACTTCATAAATTGATACACAAATGCTTTGTCGCATGACATTGGCTTGAACTAATCAAGACGCTATTCCGCGAAGCATACTAATCAAACTAATGCAATAAAATTATAATTCATAGCACATAAATGTATATAATAAGGCCACAGTCACGTACAGACGGTCGAAAATAGTAAATTAGGTAATTGTTTTATTATATATCTATCTATGTATAGCGCTCTATATTAATACTAACAGTAGGTAGGTAGGGCGAGCAATACTGCCATCATAATAAAGATGGCCCTTACTAAGAATTTGGTCAAAAATGACTTAAATGCAGATTTGGCGTCAGCAAAAAAAAATGCTACTCGATAGTCTTACTCACAAAGCTTAAGTGTTATGAATCCGGAGATACCATAACCCATTTCATCGTAACTACGTCAAAACAAGTAGTATTTTTGACATAGTAGTAAGACAAAACTTCAAATATCTCGAAATCAACTTTGACGAAGTTGCGGCCTTCGTTTTTTTACGTGTGAATCTAGTACATAAGCTATTTCTGGTTTAAACTTCACTCAAAGCAGTTTAGCCGTTACAGTGTGTAGAAGTATTATAATATACTAAATGACTCACTCAAAAACTTTTTCACCTTGATAATAGCTTGTTTTCGTCCAGTAATCGAAATTCAACCATAATCATTAGTAAAGTTTAAGGAAAACATATACCTAAATAACTGCTTCGAAAAAAAATTGATAGCACTAAAACTCGTCAATAACTACTAAACAAAAAAAAAAAAGATTTTTCCGTTGAGGAACAGAGGAGAACAAAGTTCTGGGAAGTAGCCAGCAGATATTAGTCTGTAGTGAGCACCATGTACCTAACTTACTTACTGGTTATATATGTACATATATACTGCATTAGAATAACACATATCAAATAATCCAATGCGACTCACGTGTTGCATTTTCTACTAAGGCTCCATTATATTTAATAAATAAATATGTTGGGACAATAACACACAGCACCATCTAGTTCTATGATAAGTTCGAGGCTTGTGTTATGGATACCAGATAGTTGATACATAACACATAAATAACTTTAAATACATACGTATTATAGACATATGTATTTTAACATTAGGTATGTTACAGGCTCGCGAAAAAGTGAGAATTTTTTTAACGAAACGGAAAAACAGCTAAACCATAGAACAACTTCTTTTAAAATGAACATACTGCACAATATTTGTTTTATTAATGTATTCAAATAGTATTTATTTCCGCTAAGTAGACATTGTGGATTCGAATGTCAATTTAAGAAATATGTGTATCATGATCCGGATATTGATGATGATGTTTTCATGACCAATTTTTCTACCCACAGAGGCATTAAAATTGAGTTTAGGGGATGATTGGCCCTTTGGATCAGTCTGTCTTCTTGTAAGAGGTTATAAAATAGTTGCCTGGCGAACATATATAAAAATGGAACATCAAAATTAACATGAAGTTAAGTAATTATTTTGGGACCTTTAAAGCGTCTGCAAAGCAATACGGCCGACGGAAAGTGTCTGGGAGTATTGACGACTTATTTTTAACGATATTATCTAAAATATACGTGAAAATCAGCTTAGAGAATGTACGTGAGGTGAGTAATGTTTTGAGGTACCTTGATTACCTGATACCTGGAAATTGGCCGTCTAACCAAGTTAGCAGGTAGGCATGCGATCTTAGTACATATTAACACTACCCAATTGTCCACATTTCGTTCGCCAGAAAATACGTGAAGTCTGGTGGCCCTGGGATCTTGGATTATTAGTGTTTTTTTTTTATGTTGGGACATTAACACACATCATCATCTAGTTCCATGGTAAGCTACGAGGCCCGTGTTATGGATATCAGATAATTGATATACTACACATATATAACTTTATATACATACATATTATAAATATATTTATATTTATAATATGTATGTATATAAAGTTACTAAAAAAGTTACTTACCCATGACTGGAGTGCAAACATTCGTGCTCATCACACAAATGGATGCCCCCCAGCGGGACTCGAACCCGCGACCGCCGGCATAGCAAGTAGGGTCACTACAAACTGAGTCAAAGATGTTTATATTAGTTACTGTGTTGTTTATAGAAACACAGTAACTAATATAAACATGTTATAATATAGAATGTACGTATTATGTATGTAGCAACTTGCATACATTATATCTGAGTTCACTGACTGATTTCCCAGACAACAGAAATCGCGGTCATCGGAAGACCTGTTATGGCTTTGTGATTTTCATTCAGCACCATTTGCGGTACTTGCCATCGGTTTCTCAAGCATAAACTGACATTTTCTCGGAATAACAACAATGTTACTTGAGTAGTCTGTCCAATGGCTGATATGCGATGCGATACTATACTGTGAAAATTTATTTGCTTCTTTTTATAATTTCATACCGAATGAGTCTAGACAGAATGTTATTACTAAGTGAATGTAAATTGATTGTTAGTAAGTCTGTGTGTTTGTATATGTACCCTAATTTTAAAAGTCTTTATCTTTTGAATCATTAACCTATACCTAATTAACAAATCAATAAATAACTTTCTCATGATTGTATATAGTTTATGTACTCTACTCCTCTTTTCTATTAAGTGGTGTGACGATTAAAAGTAGGTTTCTATCGATTATATTGTTTTGTTAAATCAGTTTAATAGGATTATAGTAGCCAAGTGGCAACGCGCTCTTTTAGGAATCCGAGTGAAGCGGGGTCAAATCCCGGGTCTCGCATCTCTGATATTTTCACGTGTGAATCATTTCTAACATAATTTCCATTTGTCTTACAGTGAAGGAAAACATCGTGAGAAAACCTGCATGTCTGAGAGAACCTATCAAGTTTTCGATAGACATATGAAGTCCGCCAACCCGTACTTGACCAGCGTGCTGTACTATGGCCTGGTCCCCCCTTGTATTGAATTGGTCCGTGCCCAGCAGAGTGACTGGGGCTAAATACAAGTCATATAGATTATCCATTATATAACAAAACTCTTTACAATATGTATAATATGAAGTTTAAAATATTCATTTCTATACTATTTTATTAATGTGGATATTAGAGGATATCATAGGAAGATTTTCAATATCTTTCTCTGAGCAACAAGCCTAAATAACGGTTATATACTAGCATAATTGATTTAACATGTTTTAGTGTACTTACTGTATGTTGCTATGATACTGGATACACTTAGTGACTTCGTTTAAAAATTAGATTTGTAAGAAAAATCTATTTACTTGCGTGTAAATGCGAAAATTTATTTATTTAAATTTTATTTATTAAAGAGGTACAAACAAAGGTATAACTTCAAAATCTCTGAGTCGAATGTGTACATTAAATGTTTTATGGAAAATCTTATTGAAATAGTCGTTATTATCGATAGAGAGGCCAAATCTATAGTTTTTAGATTCTTTGTCTCTCTATCTGTATGCCTGGGAAAGCATCACGTGAAAATCACTAGACAGATTTTGATGAAATTTGGTATGATGATAGCTAATTATCCCGGTCAACATATAGGATACTTTTTACTGCGGGAAAATATCTTATCTCTGTACTAATCACCAATATAGTTCCCATATCCCACCCATGGACTTTTCCTGAAATATTAGTATCATGTAATAGGTATCTTTATACATATATGCTGTATAGGGATACTTTTCAGATACAATCGTAACAGATATTTTGGATACTTTATTCAAAATTTACTTTAATTTCAAAATAACCAATAATTACTGCGGTACATACTATTTTCTAAAGTAGTTCTACGTGTAATCAGTCTCAGTGATTTTTTTCGCTTTTTTTACCGTTCATTCTATAATAATATATAAAACTAGCGACTCACCCTCGCTCCGCTCGGGTTCGTCCCTGGGGTGGGCCACCCTTATCACTTAGGGGTATGGAAAATAGATAGTAGCCGATTCTCAGACCTACTGAATAGGCATATAAAATTTGGTAAAAATCGGTAAAGCCGTTTCGGAGGAGTACGGTAACTAATATTGTGACATGGAAATTTTATATATTAGATGTCTTTCTACGCTTCTTCCGTAACGTTGCATTCTACGCGACATTAGCGAAGTAAATGCTGCCCAATTGGCACTTCTATGAGCCATGAACGAAAGAATTGAATTAAAAGTAAAGTAAGAGTTTGATAAGATTAGAAACATTTTTTTGTTAAAAGTAGAACTTTGTCATATTAATTATTATAGTAAAGTATAAATGCGATCTAAGAATTTCGTTCTAAGATAGCCACGATGTTTTAGTCAACCAAATTTTAAAGCGATCGAGATAATAAATGAAAAATACAACAGTTCGCCAGAGGTGAGGAGTTGCAACTGACTCATCATTCACTTGAGGTGTGAGCGCTTCTTGGCATAACCACAGATCACATAATACGTACTATTATACTAAGTACAACTAAGGTAAAGTGAGCCATCGATTTTGTTTGTATCGATTGATAGTCTGGCTTTGTCGGAGATCCTTGAATAACTAATCAGTTACTAATTTAGTGACGTACTAATTAGGAAGGAAAAAAATCTTTATACTTACATCGTTGCGTATAAAGTTTGTAACAAAATGGAATGTAAACACATATTATTTACAATCTCAACGCCAGTAAACATAATTTAGAACAAAATTTTAGTTTTTGAAAAAAAATATTTGATTCCACTACTGTATAGTTAGCAAAAAAATAATTATTGCAATATTCGCAATTTTTATGATTAAGTGCTTAGTATTTTTATTAGTGTAGTTTTGCTAGTTTTTAATAATCAAAATAAATCAATTTAATAAGCTCAAGCGGGTATTAAAGTTAAACTAACCGGACTCCAAAACAAAGGTAGGCCATCAAAATTGCATTTTGCGGTCATCATAAATAATCATCTCGAACAAAAGTTATATATAGTATTTTGATGTTATCTCCGCATGCATTAACACACCTATTCTCATGTAATAATGGCTTTCGAAATATTAGTTAGTAAAGAGTGTACTATTATTTATCGTACTAAGTACTAACTGTATACGATTTTACTCCTGTATATTTAGGCAAAAATTACTAAACTCCTACTACATTTTCATTAAATTAGAATAGAACAAAATGGAACCGAAAGGAATGGAACAGAACAGAACACAATAAAACAGAACAGAACAGAACACAACACGACAGAATTTTAATTTTTAATTTTCCCGCTGAAGAAGTATCCTATATTTTGACCCGGATAACCAGCTATCACAATACCAAATTTTATCAGAATCCCTCCAGTTGTTTTTCCATGATGTGGTAACAGACAGACAGACAGACAGACAAAAATTCTAAAAAGTATAGATTCGGCCTCTGTATCCATAATAATGTTTATTTCAATAAGATTTTCCAAAAAATATTTAATGTACAGATTCGGCTTAGTTACAATTTTATTATATGTATAGAATACATGAGTATATCGGAAAAATCATAAAATTTAAAATCCAATACAAATATAATCAATTATTATTTCCATTTGCATTTCGCTTGCAAACTCGATTCAAATACAGCAGAAATTCTAAGTATGATTAACGATTATTTCATATGAAATTTCCGCGCACATATTACAGTTATAAATAACTAGATGTTGCCTGCGGTTTTCCACGGTGAATAGATTACATACTGTGTTGCGGTTTGTATGTACCTAATAATTCATATATATATATATATATATATATATATATATATATATATATATATTATATATATATATATATATATATATATATATATATATATATATATATATATATATTATAAATGTGAAAGTGTGTTTGGTTGTTTGTGTGTTTGTTTGTCTTTCTCACGTCGAAATGGAATGACGGATTGGCGTGATTTTTGGTGTGAATAGAGTTGGAGAGCTGGAGAGTGACATAGGCTACTTTTTGTCGCGGGAGATCATCTATTGTTTTATAGTTTTATTTAAAATGTCAAATATTCACATTTATTTTTGTGTGCACACAAATATAAAAGTAGTTAATAGCGGGATATTTATCACAAATTCTGTTTATAACATTTAAAAATTTAATATTTTAATAACGAATGCCAATACAATATCTACGTTTAATATATATATATATATATATATATATATATATATATATATATATATATATATATATATATATATATATATATATATATATATATATATATATGTGTTTTTAATTATTAGCTGTATGCACGATATTAGCCTAGGTGGCATAACTAGGTCACCTTTATTCTATCTATGAATAGAAGAGAATACGATGCTATCAATACATGCAATAAAACCCACACATAAAATAAGTTACTAACTTAGCAAAATCTATAAATGAAATATTTTTTAAAAACAATAACAAACACAATAGTAATCAGTTTTTTTTCTGTTTGTCTGTATATCTGTTTGTCTGTTTGTGTGTGCGCGTTTCACGCAAAAAGTAATGAACCGATTTTAACAAAATTTGGTGAAATGATAACTTATCACTCGGGTCAACATTTAGATTACCTTTTACTTCAGGAAAATCTTTCTTTCTCACGGGAAAACACATTAACTGGTTTTATCGAGTCGTTCTTAGAAATTGACATGTCTGCCTATACCTTAAGAGATACATCAAAACAATGTCGTAGAAAATTGTAGGTATTAATAAGGCCTGCAGAAAAATCTGCAATTCCATAAGTCTTTTAAGGTTCACTCGCAATAACTACTTATCTATTAAAAACGTCGCATCCGAGTGGAGCGAGGGGACGTCACCAGTTTTAAATAAAACAAAAAATTGAAGTGTGGCTTGTATACTGTATGGTTATTAAAAGTTAAAACTAACCCTTAGAATTATTTACTAACCTTTTTAATATTGTAAAATGCTATTACTTTTTTCTTGCCATTTTTTTTTGATATACATCGTCTGTAATAACTAACTTTTTTCCTTACTTACTTTACTAATAACCATACTTTTTTCTCTTTTTTAGCCTTCAAAATGTCAGGTAAATAAAACCTTGAAATTATCCTAAAATAGTATATAATTTAAAAGAATATAATTTCATTTAAAATATCAAATGTTCGCGTACAAATAGGAAAGTATTATTCCAATAGAGCCTGAGATATCAGGTTCGATCAATTTAATTTTGGCTTCAATCTTTCATAATCTATGGGCGTACGTGGTCGCAAAAAAAACAATGAGGTAGTTAAACGACTTATTAGTATACCTAACAGCTTATTTAAAGCAGAATCTCTAACACAGCTATCTTTCTTCTTTTAAGCGAAGGATGCTGTAGTGTAAAAAGAAGATACAATAATAAATAGTACCTTCATGAATTTCGAGTAAAACTATCAAGTTTTATAAAATACTAGCAACTCACCCTCGCTCCGCTCGGGTTCGTCCCTGGTTACGGTTTAACGTTTAGAATAAATTTCTCAGACATGAGACATTTTTCCGCAGTAAAAAGTATACTATATGTTGACCAAGAGAACTAACTATCATTATTTCAAATTATTCGGCTTCGGTCTCTGTATCGATAAAAAGACTATTTCAATAAGATTTTCCAATAAATATTTAATGTACAGATTCGATTCAGTTAGAATTTTATTATATATGTATATAGCATGCTTTTTCTATTAACCCATACCGGAAAATTTAAAAAATATGTATCATAGATTTATTTATAATATTCAGGTATAGGTATGAGTCTGAATTATACTACCGAGCTATCGTCAGACTAACAGAGTGAACTTATCAAGAGTGTCTGATGTATGCTCATTGCACAATATACATACACATACACTACTGTTATTAAAGGGATAGATTTGTGTTTTGTAACAAATAAGTATGTTAATATGTATGTTTGTAACGAATAAACATAAAAACTACTGGAGCGATTTTGGATTAAATTTGGTAAGAAGATAGTTGAGACCCTAGGAAGGATATAGGATATTTTTTATCCCGGAAATCATCCCTTAAGAGGCTGAAAATGGGGATGAAAGATTGTATGGAGAATCAACCTAGGGACGAACTCGAGCGAAAAAAGGGTGAGTCGCTAGTATTATTATATTTTTTGCTTAGATACTTAGATCGTCTTAGTGATATTACAGAGGTAGTAATAATTTAGATACATCCAGATCTAAGGATTAACTGATGAGAGTGTGTGAAGAGAATGATGATATTTAAATAAATGAATAATTTATATTTATCTCTTAAACCAAGTTCACAAAACGTAGGCCTAAAAATAATGAAAAAAGCGAAAGAGTTTGTAGAGATTATAGCGCTTGAATCCTCAGTATAGCTTTTACATATCTTAAATAAATAAATATGTTGGAACATTAACACACAGTACCACCTAGTTCCACGGTAACCTCGTAGGTTGTGTTATGGATACCAGATAGTTGATACACTACACATATATATCTTTAAATACATACATATTATAAATAAATATAAACACCAATGACTGGAGCACAAACATTTGTGCTCATCACACAAACGAATACCCCAGCGGGAATCGAACCCGCGACCGCTGGCATAGCAAGTAGGGTCACTAATAAACTAAGCCAAACGTGTCGTCGTTTGTTGTCGTCTTGAATATTGTCCACACAGATCTACAAATTTTAATCAAAATTTGTCTATATATTATATGGTTTAAAAGATATATTATGAACAGACATAATATTGTAGATAAATATTTTATATGCATTATTAGTATTCATATTTCGAAAGCTATTATTTGAGACTGTAAATTTCAAATTGATACCTACGAGTATATTGTTTCAAATCAATGTACAGGAAATGATAAAGCGGTATTGCACCACTCTCCATCACAAATGATAGACCCCGCAGAGTTTTGTTCAAAACAAATATTTCATAGAATTGCAACTTTATTATATATATTTTTATAGATTGTTTGGTTATTGTTTGTGAGAGAAATACGCTTTTACTAAATAAATCTATTCATAAAATGAAATTACAGTGGAAAAAGTTATGCATTGAATGTTTTTAAAGAAAAATATGTATTTGAGAAACGTTTCGAATATTATAGGAGTCATATTACATCATTTGAGATTAATTGGATTTTAATAGGGTTTTATTCCACTGGAAAGACTTTGAGTTAGAAGCATGGGGGCTTAGGTAAGATGATGTATACGTTAGGTCAGTAAATGTGGTCCGAATATGGTATTCTAGTTTTGTGTAGGAATTAATGTCATTCTTTTCTATCAACCAAGTCGGTTTAAGATTCAGCGCCTGCTGCATTTCATATATGCCAAGCGACAGTGGATAATATTTAGGGCCGCTCCACCCGATCACAGTCCGGTCTCGGTCCGATATCGGTCTGGTAAAGTATTGTTATACAAGAAACAATGAGTGCATTCACACTATCAGTAAGAGTCACGTTTTGGTTAAATCACGCTTCAGCAACGTTTCTTGTATAGAAATAGTTTATCAGACTGATATCGGACCGAAAACGGCATGTGACCGGCACTATAGTGTGGAACGACCCTTATTTTATTTTAAAGTTGGTACAATAACTATGAATACTTTTTAATTAAAAAAGGTACATATGTAAACTTGTTTATAGAATTACTGTTCACGTAGAACCTATTTATTGACAAAAGATATATTAACAACGTTGCAAATATACCAAAAAAATTGAGCTGAAATGAATACCTCCTCATTTTAAAGTAGGTTAAAAACTATGGCAATGAATCCAATCATTCTTTATAATTTGTATGAAATTTTTTATATACTTTTAATCTGAATACTGACTCATTTCGTATTTGCTAAGAAGCGAGGGAGCGGATAAAACGCTCAAAAGTTCATTTTGTCAACATTAAATACAACACCGTGATAGCACAAAACAATTTATTTTATACTTGATACTTATTTACGAACTACGACTCGACAAAATGACACGTAATTTTCTCATAAAATGCGAGACGCTGAGTCACTATTCACTGTTCAGTACAAGAAATGTTTGTTATCATTTTGTTTCCTTCTACTCTATTGTAGTAGAAAAGGACAGCAATATTTTCTTTAATTATTATTATATATTTTTATGCACACTAGTGTTTCCCAGTGTTAGTTATCCAGTTCATTAAAATGTATTTAAGAGCTCGTCAATAGCTATTAAACAAAAAAAAAAAGAAAATCGGTTGACAAACAGAGGAGGAAAATGTACTGAACAATTTTATGTGTGACGATGATGTTCTCCTGGCCGATTCCGGCCACGGCGGCCAATCTCATTGAGACTAGCCAACTGCGCAGGAGATATTATAGTGCACAAGTGTACGCGCAGACACAAGGGCACTCTCTATTCCTGTCACTCTCATACTCCGGTGGGACGACCACTCGACACGACCAGTGAGAATTAAGGCGCAGGACCGACGGCTTCACGTGCTCTCCGAGGCAGGGGGTGAAACACCGCCAACTTCCCAACTTCGGGCTGTTACTGAGACTTACTATACAGAAAGACTCAATAACTATACTTGGCCCGACCCGGGACTCGAACCCAGGACCTCCGAGTGTGCAGCCGTACATGCTAGCCACTACACCATCGAGGCAGATATTTTATATGTAGTACCTATTTATATATGTCTTTTTTTGTAATCTCTACTAATCACATTATGAATGCCAGTATTAATTCCATCTATGAGTGAGTAAGTGAGCGAGGTATTGTATGTCTTCATGCTGTAAGTGTAAACGCTTAGTAGATTTAAATAAACTATCGACTCACCCTGGCTTCGCACAGGTTCGTCCATATTTATATATGTACATTAATAATAATTATTATTTATTTATTGTACTATATAAAGTGACAATATAAAAGGGGTTAAAGTAAGTAAAGCAAGTTGTACAAAAAGGGTCAAAAAAATAAGTTGAACTACTATCTCCTAAACTAAGTCAGAGTCTGTATTTTAGGTGACAGACATTATACATACAAGTGTCGTATAATGTATATATAGTTTTAAAATATTGTCATTAACATTTATGGTTACTGCTCCCCTCCCATGGGGCCCTTCACCAATAAACGGGCCCTTCATCATAATTTTTTTCAAATCTGAGTATTATATTACTGTGCTTAGCGCGTTCAAACAAACAAACAAACAAACAAACAAACAAACAAACAAACAAACAAACAAACAAACAAACAAACAAATTCTGCCTCTTTATAATATTAATAACTAATATTAATAGTTGACTAATTATTTATTGATGCAATAATATCGATTTTGATAATTTAACAGAATATGTAAAGTGAAAAGGGCTTAGTCAAGTTGTTGTTCTACAGTTTATAGAAAACTAAAAATATACATACAGGTATAAAACTGTGTTTGGGATGACGGAAGTAAAAGTAGCTAAGCCACTTCATTATGACGCGACGGCTCATCTATTAATAAACCCTATTAAGTACAAGGCCGAGGTACATGTACTCGTATATTTTTACTGCCCCGGTGATCTAGTAGCTAGCATGTACGGCTGCAGATCCGGAGTTCCTAGTTTCGAGTCCCGGGTCAGACCAAGTTTAGTTATTGAGCCTTTCTGTTAACAAGTCCCAGTAACAGCTCGGAGGTATAAATATGAAATATGAAGTTGGCGGTGTTACTCTCCCGATCCCTCACTGATTGTGCGGAGTTATCGTTCCATCCAAATTTGAGAGTAAGAGGAATAGGGATTGCGCTGGTGTCTGCACGTACACTTGTTTACTATAATATCTCCTGTACATCTGGTTAGTCTCAGCATGATTGGCCACCATGACCGAAATCTGACATCATTTTTCCAAAAAGATTTCTTTACTTATTACAAGAAAATATTATGGTCTTACGAAAAGGTTATTAAGTTGATTTACTTAATTTTTCAATACATTTTAAGTAACAGCTTGACCCGTCACTTATCCGTATCGTAGAATATAACAGCTCAAATTACGTTTCTGCGAGAAAAGCTGGCGGGAAACTACAATAAATTTAAACTATTCAACTTACATAACTATTCGATAAAATGTAAATTGTACTACGTGAGCTGAACACATATTGCACTACACATATTCCTTGTTAAACAGGCAATAACATTTTTATTTTAGGTACCCTATAAATGGTTTAGCAGCTAGTATATGGTTGCAGACCACAAAGTGAGTGCGTCTTTGACGTTTCGATTAGTTAATTAACCGCAAATATGATGATCACAGGAGAGACTAAGAGGTTTGATGTCTCAAGAGTTATTAAAGACTGTGTCTACCCACAACATTATACAATAATTTGGAGCAAAATGGAATGACATCTAATAATATTAAAAACTAGTAGTGAAAAAAAAAACTACTATCCCACGGGAACCGTACATTTTTTAGGATAAAAGTAACCTATGTGCTATTTCAGACTATAATCTTTCCTTGTGCCAAATTTCATCCAGATCCGCTCAGCTGTTGGCGTAATAGAGTAACAAACATCCATCCAAACTGTCACATTTACTATATTTATAGGATTATAATGAGATTAAAACCATTAACAAGAGAATTGAATTGAATAATATTTAAAAAAAGTAAATAATGAATATTTGTAATTGATCAGAACGCGGAGAAAAAATCTAAGTAAGAAAATAAAACCGCAAAAAAATGAGAAATATTTTTTTAGTCTATAAAAAGTTGGCATTAAATATGTTCTTCAACTACACTGACATAGTACTTAAATGTTAAAATAAAAAACCAGTTTCTACAAGTATAATATGTTCAATTGATTGGTAGGAGTTATTATTGGCTAATGGTCTTTAAATAAATTTGACATTTCCACTTAGCATGCTCACTACTTGTTGACTTTTATGAGTATATCTTAAGCAACTATTATTTTTAACTGCGCCAAAAAATACGATTATCATTGGTTAAAATTTAAATATGTCGGTCCGCGTCCACCATCGTAACTACTTAATGAAATGAAATGAAATTGAAATGAATAAACGTATATTTGCGGATTTTCTTGCGGATTTATTTTGATTTTTGATTCCTGACGTTTCGAATGCTTTATCGGGACCCTTTTTCCGGGTCCGAAACCGAAAAAATACTTTGATTTCAAATGTCAAACATTCGCGTTTTAAGAAAGTATTAAATTAAATATTATTCTATTAGACTTATCCAAACACTATAGAATCCTTAATATTTAAAGAGAGTCAGTGTAGTCAGTTTATGAGGAAGCTACCACCGGCTCGGAAAGTAGTTCTGCTGAGAAGAGCTGGCGAGAAACTCAACAGTTGCTCTTTTAAATATCGAGCTATATGTTTGGACATACGGATCCGATTCGTACAATGTTAATTAATTATATAGCGTATATACAATCTTAAGCGTCTAATATATATATATATATATATATATATAATATATATAGATGAAAATGAGTACACAGAGACGCACAGGGTAAGTTAGGTCTTTTTATTTCAATTTTCCCTCATGATTTTTCTGAGATTCGGGCTTGAAAATAAAATTTCTTCGACTAACATATTATGCGTTTCCAACGCGTTAAAATCCATATGTATACCAGAATTGAGTTTAACTGGAGGTATGGGATATTCAAAAATACAGCCGTAGTTCGCATATTAAGTAATTGTAGTTACTAGTTTCACCATATTTTTTATCGTATTTTAATGTCTCACATCTATGCATACGTTAAACAAAAATTGTTTGTTTCTATATCACATGTGGTTTCTGCTTCGTAAGTTATTATTGTCACATGCAGCATGCACTCAGCGACATTGTTGCAACCACGTGACTAGATAATTAACTTTCTCATATACTCACGTTTGTGACGGTCAACTAAGATAAGACATACCTACATATTATTATAATATTATATATATATATATATATATATATATATATATATATATATATATATATATATATATATATATATATATATATATTATCGACATGTCTGTGAATTTTTATATAATAAAATTATATATAAAATCGTTTCGTGGGATATGTAATGTAGTAACATATTATTACCATAACGCCTATGGCCTAACATAAGTTTTAGTGTATACGATAGTAAAATTCAATAGTAATATAGTAAATAAAAAAACGAATAATAAATAAATAAATATGTCAGCACATTAATACATAGCACCATCTAGTTCCATCATCCATGGTAAGCTACGAGGCTTGTGTTATGGATACCAGATAGTTGATATACTACACACACACACACACACATATATATAAACACCCATAACTGGAGTACAAACATTTGTGCTCATCACACAAATGAACGCCCCCAGCGGGGCTCGAACCCGCGACCACTAGAGTCACTAGAAACTGAGCCAAACGTGTCGTCAGAATGTTTTAGTGAATTTAAATAAATTTAAACGAAATCGATAAACTTATTACCTTATCAATAATCATGTTATATATTTTCAAAACTACTACTTACGTCATTTTATTTCATATCGATAATATTTTTTAAATTAACTAAGTATATTCTAGGAACAATATTTATTATTTACATATTATATTATAATCTATGTAAATCTCACAATACGAATAATTAAACTATATATAAACTAACTAACTATATATATATATATATATATATATATATATATATATAATATATATATATATATATATATATATATATATATATATATATATATATGCCTAAAATCATAGAGCTTGTAAATAGATATTCGTATATACTATGTGCATACACTGAAAACTACAACTATTTATTTATGTTATTTCTACTTAAGTTATTGAGTTATGTTATTTTCTTGTATTATTGAGTCGGGTCAACACCTTTTTTGTTCTTTTCATTGAATCAACAATCACAGCACAGGTAACAAAAGCAATTTGGTGACAGTACATACAGTATAATTGCATCAATTTGATTTGAATAAATCAACAATAATTCCTTTTATGTATGAATTCTAATGGCGCGTCGAGTTACGTACTTATATGAATTGCCTAGATTACAGAAAATGCTACAATTGTTAAACCGTATTCAAGGACACGCGTTCTTTCATCATTTAAAGTCGTTATATGGATCTAGAAAATATTTTCTGCGCATGCGCATTTAACTATAGGGTATATTCTTTACAATTTTCTTTAACTGGAAAATTTCTTTGTATTAACTGTTGAAAGCATAGCGTGTAGACAAGGTAGCAGAAAATAAAGTATATATAAGCGATTTCTACGACACGTTTGGCTCAGTTTGTAGTGATCCTATTTGCTATGCCAGCGGTCGCGGGTTCGAGTCCCGCTGGGCGCATTCATTTCTGTGATGATCACGAATATTTGTACTCCAGTCATGGGTGTTTTTATTTGTAATATATACGTATAAATTTAAAGTTATTTATTATGTGTAGTGTATTAACTATCTGGTATCCATAACACAGGCCTCGTAGCTTACCATGGTACTAGATATGCTGTATGTTAATGCCCCAACAAATTTATTTATTTTGCATAACTAAAAATTACAAACAAAATTAATTTTAAAAACAGTATCTAAGGCTAAGAATATTTTCTGTTGAAGCTAAAATAAACAATATTTAGAATTTAAGTAATATTCCTTCATAATATAAACAGAAAGAAGAAAAAAAAATATTTTGAGAGTTGTTAAAACAAGTATCATGTTTGTTTTTCTTCAGTTCGCTCCGACTGTTTGTTTAGTGTCAATATCGTTCGGATCTACATAATAACGTGACCGCGGATGTCGGGCAAAAACATCACGGTCGCACGGTATTGATTCGACCACAGAGTAATTAATATATAAAGAAAGCTAGCATAATTCGTCGTCTAAGCGCTTATTTGTCGAAGCGACCAATTTGCCGAGCTTTTATTACAGAATTATTAAATAAATAATATGTTGGGACATTAACACACAACACTATCTAGTTCCATGGTAAGCTACGAGATCTGTGTTATGGACACCAGATAGTTGAAACATTACACATATATAACTTTAAATACATACATATTATAAATATAAACACCCATGACTGGAGTACAAACATTCGTGAACAAAACACAAATGAATGTCCCCAGCGGGACTCGAACTCGCGACCGCTGGCACAGCAAGTAGGGTAACTACAAACTGAGCCAAACGTGTCGTCAAAATTATTGACTTTTAAACGTCAATTCTATCGGTATAAAATATACATTTAACTTAAAAAAACGCCGAAAAAATGTATTTCATCTATATATGTACTAGCAGGACCCGCGATTTCGCCCGCATGAATCTACAAAAAAAAACCTTTTGCTTTATGTTATACCTATAGAGACTCACCCTCGATTCGCTCAAGTTCGTCCTTATGTATTTATATAATATTAAAATATTTCGTTATTGTTCATACAACAATACTAAAGTCATGATTAAAAATAGGGGGGGGGGGGGGGGGGGTTAGGAGAGTGAAAAACTTTACAACCTATTCTCGCACTTATCATATTTTCTTACGATAATGCTTAAATTCATTCACGGTTGTTTTTTTTTTCGGAAAAAATATCTCGTTTTCCGCCTTACATTATACTCATAAATATATATCTCAATTTTTTATTGATATCATGTATTTATTGGTATCGATTTTAATTTTTTCTATTTAACTAATGTAAATAGTGATAGAGAGCACTTTTTAAAGATAGGATGTTGTATTAGTAGCGTATAATTGGGGATACTGTATCACTCTCGCTTCGCTCGATTTGATACAGAATCCCCAATTAACTAGTTTATTGGGGATTCTTTATCACTCTCGCTTCGCTCGATTTGATACAGAATCCCCAATCAACTAGTTTATTGGGGATCTTATATCATAATAGCGGCACTTGCAGTATAATCTAATACGAGTAGCTCGACGAAACTGAGACGAGAGGCAATGCGCCTGACATGTAAATTATAAACATTTAAAGTTTTCACTCGCAATCAATCGGGTACACGCTGTACTCTCTATGATTGTATATTTACGAGTATGACTATTGGTCGTTTACAGAACTAACGCATGACGACTGTTATGAATTATAATAATTGACAATGCTCATGGCTGATAGGACTATTTAATAGCTCAAGGAAAATAAATTCTCATTACATTTTCGATATGTCAGGTGCATTGCCTCTCGTCTCAGTTTCGTCGAGCTACTCGTATTAGATTATACTGCAAGTGCCGCTCTTATGATATAAGATCCCCAATAAACTAGTTAATTGGGGATTCTGTATCAAATCGAGCGAAGCGAGAGTGATACAGAATCCCCAATTATACACTACTTGTATTCATAGTACATGGGCGACCGAGCTTTACTCGGTGCTTATCGGAAAATGTATAAAAACTGCGTTTGTTCAGAAAAAACCTACATATATAGATAAATTTCAAAAAACAAAACCTTATCTTAATACAAAATCTGATCCAAATCCTTAAAGCCGTTTCCACGATATACACGAAATAAATGTTTATAATTAATATGTATATACAAAGTTTGCTCATTCAATATTACAAGATTTGTTATATTTTAAATCAAATCACTCTATCATAATTAGTCTGTAAATGAAATTGAGCGTGCACTTGCATTTTAAAAACTTAATATGCAGAACCAAACCAAGGATGAGATGCAGATGAGTTTTCTTATTTGTTATTTATTATACAATAAAGGCCAATTGTTTTATTTTGTTTTACACATTTACCTTTATGCAATAGTGAATATGGATGACATTTTTTTTTATACAATAGCTTACATCTATCTATACATATTTATAAAAAAAATTGTAACTAAGCCGAATCTGTACATTAAATATATTTTTAATTCTTATTGAAATAAACATTATTATCGATACAGAGGCCGAATCTGTAGTTTTTAGAATTTTTGTCTGTCTGTCTGTCTGTCTGTTACCGCATCACAGAAAAACCACTGGAGGGATTTTGATGAAATTTGGTATGGCGATAGCTGATTATCCGGGTCAACATATAGGATACTTTTTACCGCGGGAAAATGTCTCATTTCTGAGAAAAAATACAAAAGTTGCAATGTAAGAGTATACTAATATGTAAAACACAAGAATTCGGTTTTTGGTCATCTGAACGCGGGCGGAGCCGCGGGCAATGCTAGTCGTTATATAATTGTAAAAAAAATATCCAGCTCTAAAAAACTAAAATTAAGTATAAAACAAAATTTCAAATTATCATACCGTTACGGATACTTTAAACACTATTTCGCGTGCTTGGCGTGTGTAAATAATTATTTTCTTAATCAAAAAAAAAAAATTACATTAAAAAACATTAATATAGGCTTAATTCAAAAACAATAAAGATTATAAAAAATATTTTACCTTTATTTAAATCACACGTATATTTCCATAAAGATACTTATGTACCTGTAAAAGAAAAAAAAAAAAGTAAAACTTCTGTAGGTTAGGTATCGGTACTTTTTTATGAAATTCAATTTATATTTTAAATAATTAGGATAGAAGCGGTAGGTACAAAAAAATTTTTTTATCGATTTAAAAAGAAAAGGATATTTTATTATTCACATAAAACCTACAGATAGTGATAAAATAAAATTTAATTTTAAATCAAATGTTGTAATGATTCAAGAAATTGTATACTCCAATAAAATAAATAATAATACAGGTATACATTTTTTTTTGTGAAAAAAATTATATTAATAATGTATAAAAAAATATTTCAACTGAATATTTTTTAACCGTTTCCGTTACAAAAATCGTAATGTTAAATTTCTTTTTTACCCTTCACTTCAAAAATCGGACAAGTGCTAGTCTACAAATAGACAGACACAAATAGACAGACAGACATACAGATAAACAAGACGGACGGACGGACAACGATGTTTTTCTGTGTTTCTTTTTTTTCTTGAGGCACGGAACCCTAAAAACTATGAGTTAATCGTGTTGTTGGCATTGGGGAGTACTAAATTTAATTATTTCCTTATTACGTAAGGGCCAATTAAATTAAATTGTTAGACTTCGATGCTATGTTATAACGGACTTTTAAAAAAAAATCCCGAATTCACCTAATATGTGTAATAATAAAAATTAATTTCCAACTAAGTGGGATAATTAGGCAGCGGTAGCCCAGTGGCAACGCGCTTGCTTGGGAAACCGAGTGCAGCGGGCTCAAATCCCAGGTCTCGCACTTCTTATATTTTCATGTGCGAATCATTTCTAACATGATTACCACTTGTCATACGGTGAAGGAAAACATCGTGAGGAAACCTGCATGTCTGAGAGAACCTAGCAAGTTTTCGAAAGACATGTGAAGTCCACCAACCCGCACTTGGCCAGCGTGGTGGACTATGGCCTGATCCCCCTCGTATTGAAGGGAGGCCCTTGCCCAGCAGTGGGACGTTAAAAAGGGATGGATGAAAATACACAAGTGGGATAAAAAATGTTACATTACACATGTTACAACGTGTTATGTCATACATAATATACCTAAATGAAAAAAAAACTTATATCTACGTTAGTGAAGCATTCAAAATCTTCCTTTTTGCAGCTAAGTGACTTGTTTTTATTTTATCTGCGGACACTCGTCATTGGTCGTCATAAAAAATAAGCAGGAACCTCGTTGGCGCTAAATGAGGCGTTATACAAAAACTTTTTGAAATGAAACTTCTTTAGAATTGTTTTGATTTAAAACTCGATGAAACGGAAATGCGACACTAAAAAGAGACAAACATAAATATATAGGATTAGCCGGCGAGAGAATGAGATAGAATACATTACCATGTTGCAATACTAACCGTTGTTATAGTCTGACAAATATAATATAATATTAGCGGCTCACCCTCGCTTCGCTCGGGTTCGTCGTTCGGGTACGTTTTTTCTAATCCTCCTGAGCCACCTCTGCCACAAAATCTATACGTCATATAATAAGATGCTAACGGATTCTAATCTGTACATTAAATATTTTTTGGAAAATCTTATTGAAATAGTCATTATTATCGATACAAATGCCAAATCTATAGTTTTTAGAATTTTTGTCTGCCTAACTGTCTGTCTGTCTGTCTGTCTGAGAACGCATCACGAGAAAACCACTAGATAAATTTTCTGGAAATTACGTATGATGATAGTTGCTTATTTGAATCAACATAAAGGATATTTGGATATTTTTTACTGCGGGAAAATATCTTATCTCTGTGAAATCTAGGTATACTAATCTTTCCCCCCCCCCCCCCCCCCCAACGTGCGTTCACCTTGTTCGTGGTGGGGGGGCTCAGTAGTGCCCGGCAACCCAACCGGGCGCGAAGCTAAGAAACGCACAGGGAGGTTGCCCACTTCGGTGGGAGGTGGGAGGCGGCCCTCTTCGGGGGGCGGTGTACCATGCGGGTTGCTCCTGGTACTTCTCTGATAGCAGAGTGGACCTTGGAGCAACCCCATGGTTGTGGTGGTCTGCTTCGGCAGACCTGCCGTCGGGGCGTCGTAGTTGAATGCGTAAGCGATCCTGCGACGCCCCATTAAGACGGGGGAAGGTTTTGTTGGGTTTTAGTGGGTAGTACTGGCTGTATTACGCCGGTGAGTCCCACACGTCGTGCGTAAATGCATTTCGCAACGTTAAAAAAAAAAAAAAAAAAGGTATACTAATCTTTAAATCGCACCTAGAAACGAACCCGAGCACAGAGGGCGTGAATCTTTAATAATAATCAGACGAGTTTTATCAAATTTTGTGGTAGATTCTAAAACCTTCCATAAATACATTTTATGATGATTTTTTAAATAAAACTATCTTTTCGGATTTTTTCGCAGATTTATTTGGATTTTTGGTTCCCGACGTTTCGAATGCTTTACAGCATCCATGGTCACGGGAGAGACTGAGGTGTTACATGTCTTGAATGTATAGTTGTTACAGACAGCCTATCCACAATTAACAAAATGAAGATTGCACCAATTATCTTACAATATTTTTTAACTTTAAACATTTTTATAACTTTAATTAGTTTTATAATTGAATATGGAATATTATTTATTTAATGTTTGCTGTTATTATTATAATTATTACAATTTTAAAAAATATAAATTAGTTATCTATATTTAGTGTTGCCATTATTAAATTTATAACCATAAAGAAAAATATAAAATATAGTATTAATTATTTAAGACACAAAAATATTCTATGTGTAATTTAAAAAGTTAAAATTAATTGAGAATAATAATTATAATTTAGTTTGCTATTATTTAAAATGACAAATTACCAAGCAACACTATTACTATATACTTTTAGAAATGAAAAATAATAAATATTAATATTTGGTACATAATACATATGAACAAGGCTCATAAGACAAATTCATATATATATATATATATATATATAACCTCATGCATAAATACATATATTTATATTAAATACATATAAAACTACCTACTGGTGTTAACAAATGCCATAGTATTGTTTGTAATATTGTATCAATAAAAAAATTTAATTGGTAATACTAAAACATAGATTTCGTATTTATCAACAAAGAGAGGTTAGAGAAGAGGGAGAGAGGCTTCTAACAATCACTCAACATTATTTATTGCTAACTTTGTCGTGCAATCAACTGAAATTCATTTTACGTCCATTTATCTTTCATAATTATAACATATTTGTTCGCATAGGAATTTTCATATTATAGATGTTATTTCGTGAAGCAGTTTTAGCCCAGTAAAAATGTGCTGGTTTGGAAAACGCACTGCAGTGGGTTCGAATACCGGATCTTGCATGTTATATTTGCAGTGGTTATTTTATGGTAAAGGAAAACATCAAGAGGACTGCATGTACCTGCTTGTCAGATAGAACTTAGCTAGTTTTTTAAAGACATGTAAATTCTTTTGATACACATTCGCAGTCGTGGTGGACTATGGCGTAATTCCCTTTCGAAAGAGGCCCACGCCCAGCAGTGGGACGTTAAAAAGTGATAAATGCCTTATTTCTTGTAGTTTTTTTTTTCATTTTGAAACTGCATGACCACACAATCATTTTAACTTAGTATTTAAATAATAAAATTTATCTTTTATTCGTTTGTTTTTATTTGTCGATTTGTTTTCTTCTATAGTGTATTGTTTGTATTTTCAATGGTAAAGTAAAATTCCTAGAACATGGCGATACTAGTAGCTTAGAATCACATGCAGAAGCGTTCCTGTTAACTTTATTTATTGCCTTTTGAACACTGTACTGAAAAGTTTGACAACAAAATATATGGTGAAAGTTGTATTTATGTGAAACCGTGAACTAAAACAGTAGTTTGTAAATTAAAATAACATAACATACTAAATTAAATTTCATTGAAGTTAATCTATCTATATAAATAAATATGTTGCTAAGCACTAAACTCGACCAATTCAGCTATTTCTTTTTTCGTATGTTCTTTAAAGTATACGGGAAGTTTTAATATAGAGGAAAAATCTATACAGGTAAATGAAATTGAAGTGTCTGTTTGTAATGTCATAATAACAGCGGCTTAATATATTCATTATATAAAATAATATACGGTACTTATAACAAAAACTCATTTTTTTTTAATTTTTTTGTCTCTCTGTTTATTCCGGATAATCTCTGAAACGGCTAGACTGATTTTGACGGGACTTTCACTGGATGATAGCTGATGTTATAAGGGAGTAACATAGGCTACTTTTATTATAGAAAAAGAATTAGGGTTCCGGTCAAAAAAAAGAACGAACCCGAGCGAAGTAAGGGTGAGTCGCTGGTCAATATTAACAAAGAAAATAAACACAAATTAATTTATGAATTTGACTTTTGACTTTGAATTAGAGTGCATCTTCAAACATTCATAAGAACTAGTTCTGTGACCCACGTCAAAATAAACAATGAGGTCACAGGGCCTGACTGCTCAGATTATTTTATTTATTCAAAACAAGAGTATATTCTAAATTTTTGTTTAATTTAATTTGAAAATAATATATGACATTATTGCTGTAAAGATTTCATTAAAAACCTATAAAACTGTAGGTTTACAACCAAATATTTAAAAATAAAATCGATAAAACCTTTCCTTTATTATTTATTCCATAAAGAATATAAACAGCGAAAATCTCATGAAAATTTATTTAAATTTTTCTAATATTATTGTTCACAAATAAACAGACAACTTTTTAACAGTTATT
This sequence comes from Brenthis hecate, assembly GCA_951806755.1. NCBI lineage: Eukaryota > Metazoa > Arthropoda > Insecta > Lepidoptera > Nymphalidae > Brenthis > Brenthis hecate. The sequence goes on from OX638270.1 coordinate 1,178,312, forward strand.
TAGAGGTTGGTATTGCGCAGTGGTTTTAACTAACATACATATATACACTCCAATTTTGTTTGCAATTATGTATATAGATATAAGTAATTAGGATTGACGTCAGTCAATTCGTAACAACAATGTTTAAAACAATGGACGAAAAAATGTCACGGAAAGCCTTACAAGTCAAGGTTCTGCGGTTATTCACTTCAAACAGTACAAACCGCACTAAGTCCATATTTTATGACAAATAGGCTTCTCTATCGTTTAGGTTTTAAGTCTAGTTTACATTTATTTAGATTAGAATTTTAATTTAAAGACATTTTTATTATAAACTAGCATTGCCCGCGGCTCCGCCCGCGTTCAGATGACCAAAAACCAAATAAAATAAGCGCTCGCTATTGTTTTTTTTAAATAAGCTATTTTTAATAATTTTTGCCTTATTTACTAAGTAACCTTACTAAAATATATATTCGACCGAATCTATAGTTTTTAGAATTTTTGTCTGTCTGTCGGTCTGTCTGTTACCGCATCACAAAAAAACCACTGGAGGGATTTTGATGAAATTTGGTATGATGATAGCTGGTAATCCGGGTCAACATATAGGATACTTTTTACCGTGGGGAAAATGTCTCATTTCTGTGAAAAAATACAAAAACTGCAATGTAAGAGTATACTAATATGTAAAACCTAAGAATTTGGTTTTTGGTCATCTGAACGCGGGCGGAGCCGCGGGTAATGCTAGTCTTAAATATAATAAATCATATTTTAGCAAATTATAATAATATCTACTTTTTTTGTAGTCGGTTAAAAATGTTTGAGTAAGAGGTGATTAAATTTGAACGTCGTGTCGTACTGATTTATGCATAAACACAGTGAGTAATCTATAGTTACGTCTGCAAAATATGTGTTCTAAGTATTGGTGAATAATTTATTTTTTTATTTTTCATAATAAATACGTTGGGAGATTAACACACAGCGCCATCTAGTTCCATGGTAAGCTACGAGGCTTGTGTTATGTATGTTTAAAGTTATATATGTTATATATAACTTTAAATACATACATATTATAAATATAAACACCCATGACTGGAGTACAAACATTCGTCAATACACAAATGAATGCCCCCAGCGGGACTCGAACCCGCGATCGCTGGCACAGAAAGTAGGGTCACTACAAACTGAGCCAAGCGTGACGTCGAAATCGTCGAAGTCGTGGTATATTTTTTCTGTTCTGTTTCCTACCTGCGATTCCATCCGTCTTCTTATATATATATATATATATATATATATATATATATATATATATATATATATATATATATATATATATATGTTTATCCATATTTTTTAATACCTACTATTAATGTGAAAGTTTGTGAGTATGGATGTTTGTTACTCTTTTACACCAGAATGGCTGAACGGATCTGGATGAAATTCGGCTCAGAGATAGATTATAGTCTGGAATAATACATAGATTAATTTTTATCCCGAAAAAATGTACGCTTCCCGTAGGATACCTCTGTTTTTGTTTTCCTAGAGGCGAACCCGAGTAAAGCGAGGGTGAGCCGCTAGTATTATTTAACTTTGCAAAAATATTTAAATAAAATTATTATTATTATTATATGCGATATCATCACATACTGAGAACCTTTTATAAGGAAAATTTTTATAAGGAAAACTCTATACAAGAGTGGTTTGATGAAAAAAAAATATTTTTGTTTGAGATAATTAGGTTTAAAGTGACCTTTAAAGTGATTTGAAAGTCAGCGAACTGGAAAAAAAGTAATATTTATTTAAGTGAAGGAAAAATACTGTTTTTAACATCTAAAAGTAGTTATAATCAAAATAAATAAGTTGAACCATTTGACCAATTTCGAAATTTCAAAAAACTTCGTATCATTTTATGTTTTTTACTAACGTAACGTTTAGTATAGATTTCTCTGAAATGAGATATTTTCCCGTACTAAAAACTATCTTATATGTTGAAACCAATAGCTAAAATCATATCTAATTTCATCAAAATCTGCCCAGTGGTTTTCTCGTGATGCGTTACCAGACAGACAGACAAAAATTCTAAAAACTATTGCTTAGGCATTGCATCAATAATAATTACTATTTCAATAAGATTTTCCAAAAAATTTTTAAGGTTGATACAGATTCGACTCAGAATTTTATTATATGTATAGATAGATATCAATAACAATAGCCATTTTATCTATACCAATATACATAACAAATGTTTAAGCTCAAAAAACCTATAGATAATGTGCTCTAGTGCCCTCTAGTAGCGTGTTACAGCAAAATAGATAGCATAGATATTAAACGTGTATGTATCAATTAAAAAGCATTTGATGAATAATTACTTGAGATTTGAAGTTTTGCACAAACAGACCTTTTAATTTTGATTTATATCATTTTTTTTTAAGCATTAAGATTTTTTTGTCCAGGAAATCATCCCTTAAGGGGGTGAAAATGGGAATGAATGTTTGTATGGGGAATCAACCCCTTGTATAAAATCATTAATTGTATAATAACTTTTAGCACACAAACGTTCTTTAACATTTTTCTTTAATTTGAATTTATTATACAATTTGTTACCCCTTTTTAATTTATCCCTATTTATAGATAATAAAAGCTCGCCTGTACAAACTTTATGAAACGTTCCCATCTCCTTATTTGAAAAGCTCTCGACAGCTTTCTTCGTTTATTGGATTTCATAATAAACATCCAAGTGGTAATTAATTTCAATTTTCGTAGAATTATAGTTGAAATTTCATTACATGGGTAAAGCATTAACACCAAATGTTATGTTTCTAACATAAATTTCATCTGTTGACATAATTCACTTCACTAATTGGTTTTGCTTAATAGTAATTTAGAACTTGCTTTCTAATAATGTATCAAATTATCTCATAATATTCGATAAGATATAAATGAATTCTACGATATTTTTTGAATAAAACTATCTTTTCGGATTTTTTCGCGGATTTATTTTGATAAGTTATTGGTTTCCGATGTTTCGAATGCTTTACAACAATCATGGTCACGGGAATCATTTTAGAACTCATTATGTAGTTGTTATAGACACTTCCTATAAAATCCAAAAAAGGCACTAAAATACTATTAGTAATATTGTAATATCTGTTAATTTTAAATTTAAACCACTTTTATAATTTTAATAAATTTTATATTTAAATATTAAATATTGTTTATTTAATTTTAAGTGATTATAATTATTACAATTAAAAAAAAATGCTAAGCTATAATTTTTTTTTTATATTCGACATTGTGCTCTCTATTCTGGCTGCTTAGACCACAACCAATTTGAAATTCAATCGTTTAGTCATATATATATATATATATATATATATATATATATATATATATATATATATATATATATATATATATATATATATATATATATACATACTAAAATGTTATTCTCATATAATTATTTTTTTGGATTTCTTTTCTAAGCCCCATGTACAGTATTCACCTTGGATTTTGGAACGAATAGTGGGTATAAGCTACGAGGCTTTTGTCATCAGCTTAGGCAACTCGGTATTTTTATAATATTTTATTTCATTTGTATATTATACATATTTCTATTTTATTTCTATCTACCTCTGGTTGCTTTGTGTCGATAATCCGTTAAATAAACGTCTATACGAGTATATAATTTAGATCGTGAATATATGTGGCTGGCAGTACGTACATTTACGTTGTCTGTACTTTCACCTACGATTTGTTATTACTTAAAAATCAATGATTTTTTATGTATTAAAAGAAAATTTCTTTAACAATGCACATATTCTGCACATATTATCAGAGTTCACTATTAATAATAAGTACCTAATAACTGTAAAAAGCCACCTCAATCATCAAGCTAAGTATAGCTTGAGACCCCCCAAAGTGCGTTCATTTTGTCGTGGTGGGGGGAGAGGAAGGGGAAGGGGGAGGGGGAGGGTTATCAGCGTCCAGCTATCCAGCTGGTTGCGAAGCCAAAAATCGCACTGGAAGGCGGCCTCGGTGGGCTGTGGACCATGCGAGTTGCTCCTGGTACTTCTCTGATAGTAGAGTGGACTGTTGGAGCAACCCCATGGTTGTTGTAGTCTGTTTCGGCAGACCTGCTGTCGGGGCGTTGTGGTTGAGTACGTAAGTCTTTTTTTTTTGTTGCAAAGTAAAAAAAGTATAAAAAAAAAAAAACTAAAAAACCCAAAAACTTTCCCCGCAAAAATGGAGCGTCGCAGGATCGCTTGTTTTTCCCTTAACATATCGAATTGAGAACACCAAACAGTAGATATCTAACGTCTGATTTCATTTTTTTTTAAATTTTGATAACAACGTTTTGTGAGTTATCCAAATTTACCAATATAAAATAAATATACTTTACGCAACCGTTGTATTTTTTATGGCGAATAATATTTTAATGCCCCGCTTCTTATTGGATAATTAAAGAATATTCTTAATGAGACGTACAAATGATATTATTACGTAGGCAATTACTGAAAATTTCCTTACATTTAGAATGTAAAATATTATCAATGGATATAAAATTTACTTTTATATTAAACTAGCGACTCACCCTCGCTTCGCTCGGGTTCGTCCTTATGTACGTTTTACCTGTTAGTATGAAATACAAATCTTTGAATTTCTCTGCTTTTCTGTTCTATAATATGAATGTATTATATATCTAAACTTTCCTCATGAATTACACTATCTATTGTAGAAAACTGCATTAAAATCAGTTGAGTAGCTTAAACGGTCTAAGCGAACAGAGAGCGGAAGCGATTTTATTTTAAACTATGTAAGGAAGATATTTGAATGATATCTTATGAATTGGTATAGATAGGTAAGACCTATCTCTAAGGGTTTTTCAATAATCTTATTGAAATATTATTTATTGTAACTGAGTCGAATCTGTATATTAAATATTTAAAAAAATCTTTATAAATTTTTTCAGAAAGATTTTCATTTTCAGTACAATTTTATTATAATATGTATAGATCTTTTTTTTATTAAACAATTTTAAATATTATAATAATATTAAAACTTTATCTGCCTTCAAAATAAGTAGATTCATTTTTATTATTTGATAATTAATCTAAATACCAGTAAAAATTATTAAATAAAACTATCTTTTCGGATTATTTCGCGGATTTATTTTGATTTTTGGTTCCCGACGTTTCGAATGCTTTACAGCATCCATGGTCACGGGAGAGACTGAGGTGTTACATGTCTTGAATGTATAGTTGTTACAGACAGCCTACCCACAATTAACAAAATGAAAGTTGCACCAATTACATTACAATATTTTTTAACTTTAAACATTTTTATAATTTTATAATTTTAATTATAATTGAATATGGAAAATTATTTATTTAATTTTTGCTATTATTTTTATAATTATTACAATTTTAAAAATATTAATTAGTAATCTATATTTAGTGTTGCCATTATTATATTTATAACCATAAAGAAAAATATAAAAAATATAGTATTAATTATTTAGGCCATATAATTTAAAAAGTTAAAATTAATTAAGGATAATAATTTTTAATTTAGTTTGCTATTATTTAAAAACAAATTACTAAGCAACACTATTAATATATACTTTTACAAATGAAAAATGAAAAATATTAATCAGATAAGCTGTCATTTTGATCTACACAGTATGAACTTACTACATCTGTCTGTCTGTTATGTTTATATTTATTATTTGATTTTATTATATAATAACAGGATCCCATGACGATGGTAGTACCCAGCCATCTTCCCTATTGAAATTGGATGTTTTTAATTTCAATGGCTTCTCGAATCATTCTAGGGCGATATCGGTTTTCTTTCGCCAGGATTTGAGGTCTATCGAAACGAATATAATGGCTTGGGCGGTCCTGGCTATGTTTGCAGACAGCAGATGTTGTATTGCGACGGTGCTTCACATCAGCTATGTGTTCTTTGACCCGGGTTCTAATGGATCGCTTTGTTTGTCCAATGTAAGAGAGCCCACAATCACAATCAAGCTTGTAAACTCCTGCATCTGTAGAGGGATGTGGCACTTGACAGGTGGTAAGAACTGACTAATTTTCCTTGGCGGCTTGAAGTAAGTTTTAATTGAAGCTCGCTTTAGAATGTAGCCAATCTTGTCAGTGACTCCTTTCATGTATGGCAAGACTGCAGGGACGCGCTCGACTGTGGCTGGTTTCACTCGGTCACTGTGACGCAGGCGCGGCACTTGCAGCTTGTTGTCACGCAGAACTTGCTTGACATGTTGCAGTTCTCCGGCCAGGTGTTGCTCGTCACAGATCCCGCGCGCGCTCTCTGAAACAAAGATTTTCCCACGGTAGCTAACTGTGAAGGATGGTGGTGAGATTCACCGTTCAGGTACCTATCAGTATGGGTCTTCTTTCTATACACAGTATGACTCAAGGTGTTATCTGGGTTTCGTTTAACTAATACATCTAGGAAAGCTAAGGTATTGTCTGATTCTAATTCCATTGTAAATTGTATTTTAGGATTTATAGAATTAAGGTGTTCTAAGAATACAGTTATTTTATCAGATGGTAATATTGTGAAAGTGTCATCTACATACCGCTTGTAGAAGCGAGGGGTCACGGGTGATGTGTTCAGAGCAGTCTCCTCGAAGTCCTCCATGAAGATGTCGGCTACGACGGGGGAGACTGGCGAACCCATGGCCACTCCATCCACTTGCCTATAGAATTCACCATTCCACAGTAGATAGCCGGATGTTAGGCAGTGTTTAAAAGTTCAATGTATTCTATTGACATGTTGTGATCTAGTAGCTTCCTAGATATTATTTCAATACAGTCTTCCACTGGTAGGCTGGTAAATAAAGACTGTACATCGAAACTAACCATTGTTTCATTGTCCATGAGTTTTAGGTGTTTAACTTTCATGACAAAATGGTAAGAGTCCTTTGTGAACGCTCTTGTTAATCCTCTGAGTGGTGAGAGTACTTTTGCTACTAGTTTAGCCAATTTGTAAGTCGGTGAGTCGATCTGACTCACAATTGGACGTAGCGGAGCGTTAGTCTTGTGTATTTTCGGAAGTCCATACAAAATACACAAGACTAACGCTCCGCTACGTCCAATTGTGAGTCAGATCGACTCACCGACTTACAAATTGGCTAAACTAGTAGCAAAAGTACTCTCACCACTCAGAGGATTAACAAGAGCGTTCACAAAGGACTCTTACCATTTTGTCAATGAAGTTAAACACCTAAAACTCATGGACAATGAAACAATGGTTAGTTTCGATGTACAGTCTTTATTTACCAGCCTACCAGTGGAAGACTGTATTGAAATAATATCTAGGAAGCTACTAGATCACAACATGTCAATAGAATACATTGAACTTTTAAAACACTGCCTAACATCCGGCTATCTACTGTGGAATGGTGAATTCTATAGGCAAGTGGATGGAGTGCCATGGGTTCGCCAGTCTCCCCCGTCGTAGCCGACATTCTCATGGAGGACTTCGAGGAGACTGCTCTGAACACATCACCCGTGACCCTCGCTTCTACAAGCGGTATGTAGATGACACTTTCACAATATTACCATCTGATAAAATAACTGTATTCTTAGAACACCTTAATTCTATAAATCCTAAAATACAATTTACAATGGAATTAGAATCAGACAATACCTTAGCTTTCCTAGATGTATTAGTTAAACGAAACCCAGATAACACCTTGAGTCATACTGTGTATAGAAAGAAGACCCATACTGATAGGTACCTGAACGGTGAATCTCACCACCATCCTTCACAGTTAGCTACCGTGGGAAAATCTTTGTTTCAGAGAGCGCGCGGGATCTGTGACGAGCAAACACCTGGCCGGAGAACTGCAACATGTCAAGCAAGTTCTGCGTGACAACAAGCTGCAAGTGCCGCGCCTGCGTCACAGTGACCGAGTGAAACCAGCCACAGTCGAGCGCGTCCCTGCAGTCTTGCCATACATGAAAGGAGTCACTGACAAGATTGGCTACATTCTAAAGCGAGCTTCAATTAAAACTTACTTCAAGCCGCCAAGGAAAATTAGTCAGTTCTTACCACCTGTCAAGTGCCACATCCCTCTACAAGATGCAGGAGTTTACAAGCTTGATTGTGATTGTGGGCTCTCTTACATTGGACAAACAAAGCGATCCATTAGAACCCGGGTCAAAGAACACATAGCTGATGTGAAGCACCGTCGCAATACAACATCTGCTGTCTGCAAACATAGCCAGGACCGCCCAAGCCATTATATTCGTTTCGATAGACCTCAAATCCTGGCGAAAGAAAACCGATATCGCCCTAGAATGATTCGAGAAGCCATTGAAATTAAAAAACATCCAAATTTCAATAGGGAAGATGGTGGGTACTACCATCGTCATGGGATCCTGTTATTAATATAATAAAATCAAATAATAAATATAAACATAACAGACAGGACAGATGTAGTAAGTTCATACTGTGTAGATCAAAATGACAGCTTATCTGATTAATATTTTTCATTTTTCATTTGTAAAAGTATATATTAATAGTGTTGCTTAGTAATTTGTTTTTAAATAATAGCAAACTAAATTAAAATTATTATCCTTAATTAATTTTAACTTTTTTTAAATTATATGGCCTAAATAATTAATACTATATTTTATATTTTTCTTTATGGTTATAAATATAATAATGGCAACACTAAATATAGATTACTAATTAATATTTTTAAAATTGTAATAATTATAAAAATAATAGCAAAAATTAAATAAATAATTTTCCATATTCAATTATAATTAAAATTATAAAATTATAAAAATGTTTAAAGTTAAAAAATATTGTAATGTAATTGGTGCAACTTTCATTTTGTTAATTGTGGGTAGGCTGTCTGTAACAACTATACATTCAAGACATGTAACACCTCAGTCTCTCCCGTGACCATGGATGCTGTAAAGCATTCGAAACGTCGGGAACCAAAAATCAAAATAAATCCGCGAAATAATCCGAAAAGATAGTTTTATTTAATAATGTCAAACATTCGCGTAAATCTAAGAAAATATTATGTGTACCAGTAAAAAGTCAAAAAGTATTCTAGATAGGTCATAAATATATAATTTTAGACAAAATATTAAAAAAAAAATTTCAATTATTTATCGAATTCCTTATAAAACCGTAAATTAAATATGGTCAAAATGTGAATAATATATCTTTTTTTTAATTTAAAGCATAATATCAATAACACAATAACACACTTATTAAAGTTATTGTATATAAATATAGTATATACTGTATAGAATCGTCGCCACACACTGAATCGTCGGCCAGAAGCTTCTGAAAGTTTGGCTTATTGCCTCTACAAAATGAAAATAAAACTTTTTCTTTTTCCCGAACTGAGTATTGTTTGTGATATTTTCTTAAGAAACAGGTCAATTAAAAGGAGTAAGAAAAGGAAGTAACTTATTATTTTGATATTTCCTTTATTGCAGAAACGGATGAGATTTTCAAGCTATATTATGACTGGCTTGTTGCTATAAAGTACAGTACCTCGGCTACCGAGCTTCGCTCGGGGTTTTTGGCCTAAAGTACAATTTTCTTTTTTTTTTAACTAAAAAACTTGAATAAATATTAAAAAAAAAACAAAAGTAAAGACTTTGTATGCGACCGAGATTCGAACCTGGACACCTGTGATAGCTGATCTTACACCTTGGCCGCTTAACCACGATGCTTACATCCAGAGTGTGCAAATTACCGACCATATTTTGCGTGGAATAACGCTAAAGAAAACTGCATGGAAACTCGAAAACACGCGTTTTCTCAGACAGATCTAGATCGATTTATTGCCCCCGAAGCCCCCAACATACTAAATTTCATGAAAATCGTTGGAGCCGCTTCCGTTCGTTGCCGTTCCGTTTATATATATATATATATATATATATATATATATATATATATATATATATATATATATATATATATATATATATATATATATATATATATATACAAGGATTAATATATTCAAGATATAGGATTATATCTATATATTTTGACTACCAGCGACTTCAAGAAGCTTATAACACTTCAATGACATTAAAATTAAGTCAAACGATACAAATTATCACGTAGAAGAAAGATAATCAATAAAAACGTTTTAACGTGGAGGTAACATACGTAAGGGCAAAAACTTTCGCATATTATCGTGAGTATATAGGAGTATTTAGTTTAGATTACTAGTAGATAATTATAGTCGATGTGCTGTCTGTCTATTGTGGCAAAAGTAATTATTTAGTAAAAGTGAAAAATAAGAACAAATCTATCCCACGGGAACCGTACATTTTTCCGGGATGAAAACCCATATGCTAATCCAGATTATAATCTATCTTGTGCCAAATTTCATCTAGATCAGTTCAGTCGTTTTGGCGTGACTGAGTAACAAACATTTATCCATCCAAACTTTCGCATTTATATAGTAGAAGTATTAAAATAACATTGGTATTAAGTACTAGTGTCACTATCTAAAAAGAAATCTTATGGCTTGGGAAAGTTTTATCAATCTTTGAATTGTCACGGAGTCAAAATATTATGTCATTCCAATACATGTTTTTTAATTTTCTACTTACACTGTGGAAGTCAACAAAATATATTATAACCGCGATATGATCAATATGGATTCTTGTAAAGTTATATTTTTAAATTCAATCACTCCCGTGAAGTTGTTGTCAAGCATTCGAAACATCGGGAACCAAAAATCAAAACGAAACCGGGAACAGCTCCGCAAATACAATTTTATTTCAAAATGACAAATAATAGCCTAAATTTAAGAAAGTGTCTTGTAAGACATATTGCGGAAGAACTACTTTTATTCGTGTAGCACTTATAAAATGCATAACAATAAAAGTAAAATGCTAGCGATCAAACTTTATGTCAGCACTCAACTTTGAGAGGTCGAAGATTTTCAATATTTGCACAGAAATATTCCAAATGTTCTATGGAACATAACATTTATTACGGCGCCGATAACTCAAATACGTTTGTCATACACTTTATAGCCACTAAACTATAAACATTTACACAAATTATTACTACTGTGTTTACGTATTTTGTTTGGGAAATTCCAGTTGTATAAATGTGCATAATAATATATGACTAATAATTGTATATTTGAATATATTAAATAAAAAAATAAAATAAAAACCAACTTCTAGGCACTAAAAGGTAAAAAATAACTAAACGGAGGTTTTCACTTAGAATAGAACAGATATTTTCGAAGTCAGTTCCAGCCATCAACATCAGATCATACGTAAAAGAAAAAAATATACATACAGACGAACTTAGAATCCCATCCTTTTTGGAAGTCGGTTAAATAATAATTCAACAGCCGGCACGCTGGCCTTAAAGCATGTTGGAGGACTTAACACGCCTTTTGAAAACGTTTTCAAAAACATGCCATGACATTGTTACCTCACGACGATTTCTTATAACCACCAAACTACCCTATAACATATTATGTATTAAGAACTTTTGAAACTCGAAATAAAACTAGAAAGTAAATCTAAATAAGATTAAAGATTACAGAATTCTAAGCAACATTTATTGAAGAGATAATGTTATGTGAAGCATTTATTATATAGTATATAAGTATATATTATAATAAATAAATAAATATTATACATTATAAACAGATTTTTAACCTAGTTCAGTTAGGTTCCAAATTAAATATCGGAGCTAATTTTTCTGTTCATCATTTATATGTATTATGTAAAATAATAAGTGTATGAATATATTATTATTATTTTAGTATATAGTATTGTCAAATTACGTAACACAAGAGACAGTCAGTGGGCAGTTATTGCGTTTTTACCTACGAGCAACCGTAGGTAATTACTCAAGGACATCGTCGAGAATAAATGCTGCTTAGTTGTAATGTGGTGTAATAATTTAATTTAAGAAAATAATGTTATTTATTGTAATAATATTTATTGCATCATTATAACTAACAACTTGCTTCACTCGTGTGCTTCCCTAGCTTGAAGGGTTTAGGAACGCATCAAAGACAAACGTCCTAAGAATAATTCTTTCGCAGACATAATATACAGAATGACCCACCAGAGTTTCATCACATTGGATCAATAGTTTAGGAATGCATAGAGGACAAACATACGAACATTCAATTGTAATTATATAGATAGACTAGTATTGCCCGCGGCTCCGTCCGCGTCCAGATGACCAAAAATCAAATTCTTAGGTATTACATATTAATAAACTCTTATATTGCAGTTTTTGTATTTTTTCTCAAAAATGATATATTTTCCCACGGTAAAAATTATTAATGATAACCAGCTATCATCATACCAAATTTCATCAAATACCCTCCAGCGGTTTGTCCGTAATGCGGTAACCGACAGACAGATAGACAAAAATTCTAAAAACTATAAATTCGGCCTCTGTATCTATAATAATGTCTATTTCAATAAGATTTTCCAAAAAATATTTAATGTACAGATTCGGCTTAGTTACAATTTTATTATATGTATAGATTGGCAATAAATTATTATCGATTGAATCGCTAAGGTGTCAACGAGCCGCCACATCTAATCCCATTCTTTATTTGCACAGACATTAACGTTCAATGTTTGATAATAATAAATGACTAGTATATTTTAGTCTATGTTTTTTGTTACTTGCGAATGAATAGGTTAAAACAATATGACATCACTCAGTACATAGTAAATGTTTTCCTCTTCGCAAAGGGGCCAATAAAATTCGTTATCAAAGTTCACTTCTGCAGCAGGTAGTATTTATAAATGTGTAAATAAAACTTAGATTAATAATATAAATTGGCTGGTAACTCTAAAAAATAAATTCAATACTATTTCATTTGTTATTCAATTAAAGATAATCAAATTTAATTCCTACAAACAGTCTTTTTCTAGGATTTTATAAATATATCAAATTATTTAAAAATTTACCCGGTTGATTCCACATATTAAAGATAATTTAACTTATATATTATTAGCAGAACCCGCGGCTTCGTTCGCGGTAAAAGTACAAAAAACTCTAAAAAGGTTTCATAAACTTTCATCTCCTCTTTTACCCTCTTATGGGATGAATTTTGAAAATTGCTTTTTATTTAATTGTATTGAAGAGCATTAATACCAAGTTTCAAGTAATTCTGGGTACTACTAATTTTAATATTACTAATAATTTTTTGGGTAGCATTATAACATGTTTTCCCGTGGGAATGAGATAATCTCCCGCAGTAAAAAGTAGCCTATGTCACTGGCCAGCTCTCCAACTGTATCCTCAAAAAAATCACGCCAATCGGTCAATCCGTTTTTACGTAAAAGAAGGACAAACAAACAAAAAAACAAACACACTTTCACATTTATAATATTAGTATGGAAGGATATGGATTATCTAATGTCAAGATTTTATAATTATCATCCACAGGAATCTTGTGAAGCTTTCGTCATCAAATGTGACGATTAAGATGGTAATTTCCTCCAGATATGTGGTGGGGGGGTTATTAGCGTTAGATAATCCAGTCGGGTGTGACGCCCAGAGGCACACTGGGAGGTGACCTACTTGGGGGGAGGGGGGGGGGGGGGGCACCTCCCCCCACTTGGGTGGTGTAGGTGTAGCATGCGGGTTGCTCCTGGCACTTCTCCGTCTGCAGAGCGGACAGTGAAAGCAACCATAATAAGTTTGTTGTGGTCTACCGTTTTATTTACCATAGATCAGCGGTATCTTAAATGGCCTATAAGACTAGCCTCTATCTCTAGGTAAGATTTTTTTTGCTACTACTGGCTCTAACTGAATGTTTTATACTTCTCGCCATATACTGTGTTATTTAAAAAAATAATTTACAAAAATAAGGAAAGCAAAAATTCATAACAAATAGACGAAAATGCACAGATTTTGACCTGTTTATATTCCATCTTTTCAATATTTGGGATATACAGTACAATAATACTTAGAATTAATCAGATATAAATAATACATATACCAGCGAAGTTTCAACTTAAAATTAAATAGATCTTCACATAACCAACTCTCCTTTGATCTTCGCCGAAGTCGGGTAATAAATATTAATATACACATACTACCATATTAGCTCAAGTAAAACACGTATTTTACACAAAATTATTTAACTTACTTTTATATTAAACTAGCGACTCACCCTCGCTTTACTCAAATCTTTTTTTGCACCAAGAATCTTTGCAGGCGTATAAAGAATAAACTAAAAGATTTTTGTGAAAATCGAATCAATGGTGTAGGAATAAATACATAGAGGACAAACATACGAACATTCGTTTTTATTTATATAATGTTATATTATAATATAAGTAGAGATAGATAGATTCTACACATCTTTGTACTCTCATTTATCCAATTACATAAATACACCTTTGGCCTAGTATAATTAACCATTCTTTAAAAATAGACCATAATATGAATGTTTGTAGCTTTTAAAGGCCGATCTTTACACGTGTTCAACGAGTGGTTGAAATTCGCCCATAATCATTATTAAAAAAAAACCTTCCAAATTATTTATGTTACGTTATTACGTTTGGCTCAGTTTGTAGTGACCCTACTCGTTGTTCCAGCGGTCGCGGGTTCGAGTCCCGCTGGGGGCATTCATTAGTATGATGACAATTGCATAACACGAATGTTGGTACTCCAGTCATATGTCATATTTATAATATGTATGTATTTAAAGTTGTATATGTGTAGTATATCAATTATCTGGTATCCATAACACAAGCTTTCGTAGCTTACCATGGAACTAGATGTGCTGTATGTTAATGTCCCAACATATTTATTTATTATTTTATTGATAACACTAGATCTCGTCAATACCTACTAAAAAAAAAACTTATTGACAAACTGAAAAAATTGTTTTATGAAGATATTAATGCTAAATAGATATACATTTAGCTTAATGAAACTAGTTTTAGAGTATAAACACAAAATATAAATTTGATTAGACCCAATCTCATTATAATTTGATTGAGTGAAATTTAATTAAATTACTTCAAATAGAAAATTTTAGTGAGATTATATTTTAATGTAATTTAAATATATTCATAGTATATAGACGGAGTCCGCCGAAAACAAATGTCGAAGTCAAAAATAGTAGCGTGATCTTGCTGTTTATGCTACTACTCTCGATTTTGTGATATACTCGTTGATCGCTTGCTTAGTTTATAGAAAGAATTTATGATAGGAAAATGTGAATAATAAAAATTATACAATATTCTTTTTTTAGGGTTCCGTAGGGTCCGTGAGGCAGCGGTAGCCCAGTGGTAACGTGCTCGCTTGGGAAACCGAGTGAACCGAGTTCAAATCCCGGGTCTCGCACCTCTGATATTTTCATGTACGAATCATTTCCAACATGATTACCACTTGTCTTACGATGAAGGAAAACATCGTGAGGAAACCTGCATGTCTGAGAGAACCTAGCAAGTTTTCAAAAGACATGTGAAGTCCACCAACCCGCACTTGGCCAGCGTGGTGGACTATAGCCTGATCCCCCTCGTGCTGAAGGGAGGCCCGTGCCCAGCAGTGGGACGTTAAGAAGGGCTGAATACAGAATACAGGGTTCCGTACCCGAAGGGTGCTAACGAAATTCTATTACTAAGCCTCCGCTGTCCATCTGCCTGTGAGAGGGCTGTATCTTATGAACCGTAATAGGTAGAGAGTTGAAATTTTCATAGAGTATGTATTTTTATCGCCGCTATAATAACAAGTAATAAAAATAAGATTTTTTTTATGTTCGTAATCGATCATCGTAGTTAATATACTACATAAATAGAGTAAAAGTCATCTTAATAAAAAGTTAAAATAAAGTTCCCTTTAAATATATGATAGCATAATATTAGCTTATTTTTTTCTTTAGTATAAAAAATCTGTGAATGTGAGTATACAATTAGTTTTATGCCTTTATAATTTACATCATTTTAGAATATGAAAAAGCCATATTTTTGTGAGTTTTAAAAAATAGTCTATCGGAAACTGAATATTTCGATTGAATCAGTTAGGATTTGGTGTAATTAAGGAAGGTCAGCCTTTGTGAAACATACGAACGGGTGTGACGTTTGAGGTCTGTTATCTCGACTACGTAATATGTAGCTGTAAGAAGGGTGACCACACAGTGTAATAATATGTTCCTAAATAAAACTATATTTTCGGATTATTTCGATTTATTTTGATTTTTGGTTCCCGACGTTTCGAATGCTTTACAGCAATCATGGTCACGGGAGAGACTGAGGTTATAGACGCCTCAAACACATACTTGTCTGTAACAAGAAAAGATAGTTTTATTTAAAATGTCAAATATTCGCGTAAATCTAAGAAAGTATTAATATATTCCTAATTAATATAAATATTATAGATTTAATATCGTGACCAAGTGGCAAGAAAGAGCGCGAATATCAGAAACTGGGGGCATTGAGTCTGAGTCGTCATTCATTTCTGTATGTCATCTGTGTCGCCTTAGTTATTACGCATGTCAGGAGGTTGGTGACCGCACTGGCTGGAAGCTTTCATTGATGATGGTTATTGACTTTCGCAGAAGTAGACAATCAAAGAAAAGAGAACAATCAAAGAGCTCCCACGGACCACTTTGCTATCAGAGAATTACCAGGAGCAAGCTGCATGGTACATCGCCCACAAGCCCTTTTCCCATCGTTAGAAAAGATTTACCATCGCTTCTATTTCGTTGGATTTTAGTGGATTGTACTGGCGTGTATACGCATAAACAGGCGGTATGTGTAAATGCATATTTCCTAACATTAAAAAAAGACCTACATATCCCTATCATATCATATCCCTAGGTGCAGTTAGTCATATATTTTTATGACAAAATGCCTGTGTTTGTATTACTCCAGGTAATCTATTTATGTACTTAATTACATCCAAATCTGACCAGCCGTTTCAAGGTAAAGGAAAAGCAACACACATGCACGTTATAATAATAGTGTGATATTATTTCCCCCCTCGTATTCAAGGGAAGCTCGCGCCCAGAGTGGGACGTTAAAAAGGGCTAAATACATACATATTAAACACAAACACTTTTTGAATACTCGACATCTTAAGTTTGATAAATTGACTATTTATAATAAGTGAGTCCTTACGAATCCATTCAATTAACGTTTCGAGAATTTGAATGCAGGTTGGGACTTGGGATGAGCAATTAAAGATCAGCGCTTGTGGATGCTAATACAGTAATTTACTATCTTAATTCAGTCTTATGACTTCCGTATCCACATTTATAATTGCGGTTTAATTACATCAAATTCAATATCATTTTTTATTTGATAATTTCATCTGAAGATGAGATGAGGTGATAAATGAGGGTTTTTCAGTAATTTAGTGAGGCACACTTTTGAGGTAATTCAATTGATTTTTTTTTGGTAATGACATCAAAGTCTTTGAGATAGAACTTATTCACTATGTAAAATTCAAATGGCGCAGAAATCCTGTAAAATTCACGAAAAAGTCCTACCCATAGAAATTGAGAAAGCTACAGTTACATCCTCCGTTTTGAAATCTTTCAATAAATCAAACATAAATGTTGCGTGTTATTTTGAAAAAGTTCATTATAAAGCTCATAAATTAATTACACATTTTTTATTATTAGCTGTCTTTTGTCCCAAAATAAGAAGAAAATTGACATTGCATAACTTGGGAACATCCACAGGAAATGAAATGACAGATTTAAAAAAAAATAGCGTAAAATACAAATAATTATATCAGAACACAATAAACTACATAAATTTTCTAGCATTAGAATAAAATATAATATGCTCGAGAACCGTCTCAGATTTTCATAAAGCTTAGGTAACCTACCAGTAAATCTACTTCAGAATCCTAACTGTAATTCAGTTAATATCGACCATCCAAATATTAAGCACATGTGATAAAATTTAATATGAAGATACTAAAATTTTATTACACAGTCACATCTAATAGGTTGGGAATGTGGAATTTATTCAGATATTTATCATCTTATAGGAAACAGTGATATAAAGCCCGGGGGATTTTATGGTAAACGATTCTATGGGTAAGTATTGAAAATAAAAATATTATTCATGACTTCAGAAATACAAACATGTAAGATTCCACCCTAAATGGTGGAACCCGCGTGATTACACAAACCAACAGCAAAGTCGATCAAAAATTACATCGAATGTACAAAATGGCGTGTTATTATGAAATGTTTCAGACTCGGACTTTCAGAATTCCCACATTATGAAGGAATAATATAATTATAGTTATTTACTTTTTTGTTTGTTATCTGTTTATATTATGTTCTTAAGTCTGTGGCTTATAGGTGTGCCATTTGGGCACATGTTATCTGTTTACTTAACACGGACATCTGGCTCATTTAAAGGTACCTTTAAAGGTAGTAAAAAAGACTGACCTGCATAATTAAAGCAAAGCAGTACATATTTTTAATAATTTTTATATCTAAATTTAAATTTCCGTATTTTCATAAAGATTAAATTTATTTAATCTTGAAAATAAGATAAGACCAAGTGCGAGTTGGACTTGCGCATGAAGGGTTCCGGTTTATTATCTATAAAAACAGCAAAAAAATTACGTTTGTTGTATGGGTGCCCCCCTTAAATATGTATTTTATTTTAATTATTTATTTTTAAAGTGAATATATAACTAAATATTCTGTGAATATTTCAAGCGTCTACCCCTGTTGCTGTTATCAATATCGAGCAAAAGCGAGCAAAAAATCACGTATGTTGTATGAATAAATATTTGGCCAACTTTGACGACACGTTTGGCTCAGTTTGTAGCGACCCTATTTGCTGTGCCAGCGGTCGCGGGTTCGAGTCTCGCTGGGAGCACTTATTTGTGTGATGGCCACGGATGTTTGTACTCCAGTCATGGGTGTTTATATTTATAATATGTATGTATTAAAGTTATATATGTTTACTGTGCAGTGTATCAACTGTCTGGTATCCATAACACAAGCCTTGTAGCTTACCATGGAACTAGATGGTGCTGTGTGTTAATATCCCAACATATTATTTATTTTTAGCTTATTTTCACTTCGCTCATATGCATCCTTAGGTGTTAAGCAGTAGCCTATTTGATTTATCCGTTTAGCCGTTTCTGTGGCAAGAAGTAATAAGCATACATACAAACATAATTACACAAAAAAACATATATGAGATAGTATAGTTGATATATGAGTGGGTATTTCGCTTTTACTATATGCTAGCTGGAGCCCTTGGCTTTGGTCACGTACCCAGGTTATTTAATTGTATACCTTTTTCTGGTCCATGTGGTACAAGAAATTTGTGCGTGCAAACAAACAAAAAATCAATCTCTTACTCTTATAATATTAGTATAGATATTAGATGTATGTATTTAGCCCTTTTCAACGTCCCACTACTGGGCACGGGCCTCTCTTCAATACAAGGGATCAGGCCATAGTCCACCACGCTGGTCAAGTGCGGGTTGGCGGACTTCACATGTCTTTCGAAAACTTGCTAAGTTCTCTCAGACATGCAGGTTTCCTAACGATGTTTCCCTTCACCTTAAGGGCAAGTGGTAATCATGTTAGAAATGATTCGTACATGAAAATATCAGAGGTGCGAGACCCGGGATTTGAACCCGCTTCACTCGGTTTCCCAAGCAAGCGCGTTACCACTGGGCTACCATAATAATATACCAGATAATAGGCAGCTATTAGATAGACTCTACTTATACCTCAATATTTGAAAATATCAAGATTAATAATCCTCACATATATTTTTCTTAATTATTTTTTTTTTCTTTATGTTATTGAGGATGGAGGACACAGTCGGGAGTATTTTTGGTAAATAAAACGACGCAGATTACAATTTTGTGCTATACATTATTATAATTCAAAAGAACACGAAATTCATGGTATTTTTAAAGGGCTTTTTTATTATATAACATTTGTTCCGTAACTAATTAGGAAGGAAAGAAAAATGGAAGAAGTACGTTCATAATAATCTCAGCATAAAATATAATTTTATTAAAGAATTTCAACTTCAGAATACGTGTTTTGTGTGCTCGAGTTTGCAATATAATTTTACGTATAATATGTACATTGTATGTACAAGAATCTATTTATAATGGGAATGTAAAAAAATAAATAAAGCTGCAAACAAAATCCGACTACGAGAAAAATGTTCTTAAAAAGGTAGAAATAAGATTTCAATACGTTTATAATATACTAGCAGAATCCGCGACTTTTCTCGCGCTAAAATTATAAAAAAACTTAAAAGATACCTTTCATACAAAATTTTACCCCGTATTTTACCGCCTTATGGGATGTATTTCGAAAAATACTAAAACACGTATTTATTGAATTGTATTGAAGAGCATTAATACCAAGTTTTAAGTAATTCTGATCATAAATATATTTTTGTGTTGTATTATAACGTGTTTTTCCTTGGGAATGAAATAAACCTCCCGCGGTAAAAAGTAGCCTATGTCACTCTCCAGCCTTCCAACTATCTCCACACAAAAAGTTACCCCAATCCGTTATTTTCACGTTTATAATATTAATTATAATACTAATATTTGGCTATAGATACTCTTGAGACCAACTCTAAGATGGTCAAAGACTGTATGGATAATCTGAATGTCCTGGGCACATCCAACAGAGTTACCCTCAGATGGGTCCAGGGTCACTCAGGCATAGATGGGAATGAAAAGGCTGATGCATTGGCAAGAACGGGTTCTGAAACCCCAGAATGTGGCCCTGAGCCATTTTGTGGTATTGCAAAACAACATGCCTATTCAATTCTTAAAAATCACTGCAATCGCCAAGCACTTCAGGAGTGGCAATCCACATCTGGACCAACACACTCTAAAGCGCTAATTAAGGGATATCGCAAAACCTTTACAAAAGAGTTGCTTCAACTCAACAAGTATAAAACCAGTGCGGTAACCAGAATACTTACTGGTCACTGCAAACTCAATAAACATATGTTTACCCTCGGCCTCAGTCAGACCGCAATGTGCAGACTATGCCATGAGACAGAGGAAACTGCTATGCACATCCTCTGCTCGTGCGGTCCACTCATGCACCGCAAAAGTATCTATCTAGGGCAGCATATTATGTAACCGGAAGAGTTACAGATGCTCCCCGCTCACAAAATCTGGAAGTTCCTGGAGTCAACAGGACTAAGCGGAGAACTTTGAACTCATTCTAAAGGGAGCTACAATGGACCAAAACTGCTCGACGTAGCTAGGGCCGACCTCGGCACCAAACCCAACGTAATAATAATAAATATTCATTAGATTGTATGAGCTACTTGACATAAACTATATATTATATATTCTATACATATAATAAAATTGTATCTAAGCCGAATCTGTACATTAATAATTTTTTGGAAAATCTTATTGAAATAAACATTATTATCGATACAGAGGTAGTCGAATCTATAGATTTTAGAATTTTTGTCTGTCTGTCTGTCTGTCTGTTACCGCATCACAGAAAAACCACTGGAGGGATTTTGATGAAATTTGGTATGGTGATAGCTGGTTATCCGGGTCAACATTTAGGATACTTTTTACCGCAGGAAAATGTCTCATTTCTGAAAAAAATATATAAAAAACTGCAATTTAAGAGTTTACTAATATGTAAAACCTAAGAATTTGGTTTTTGGTCATCTGTACGCGGGCGGAGCCGCGGGCAATGCTAGTATACCTATAAATGTACAAATATTTTTTATAATATTCGAGTAGTTCTGAGATAGCTTTGTCTATGTTAAATATTATAAACATATATTATATATAATATATTGCGTATTATAAACGGATAACATTATATTAATTTTCTAGAACAATGGGTACTTTAATTAATAGAATATTTATTGGTTTATAATTATCATAAAGCCATGGAGATTAGAAGGGCTTAAGGGCTGAAATGTTACACCATATATATATATATATATATATATATATATATATATATATATATATATATATATATATATATATATATATATATACTTCTGGTATTTGGTGAATGAATTGAAATGATATTACTTTGATTTAATCAAATAATATTATCTGCTTAAAATTTATTTCCAGTAAAAAACGGCTAATTGCGAATCGTCTTATTTAATAAATAACTAAATAACATTACATCGTTTTTAAAACCTAGCGTTTGTACGTAGATATTTAGCAATATTTTCAACTATATTGAGTAGGGATTACTAGCGATTCGTTCTAATATTTATTTTTTAATAGTGATATTGCAGAGAAAATATTATTTAGAATTTATCAATAATATGTTATTCATAATAATATAATATGCTATCTGTTTGAAAAAAATAATCTTAATAAAGTGTATCGAAGTATTTAAAATGGTGAAATCTTTTATTTATTCCAAGCTACCCAAATTATCAGTCCGGAACATCGGCATTTTGCATGCAAATCCCTATCGCCCTCAAACAGAAAAAAAAGATTCAATAAGAGCGTTAACCGAAACAGTAGGTACACGACTCAATGAGCTGAAAATTTACAATTAAAAGTCTGGACCAAGATTAACGGAAAAGATATAACTGATGTAATAGTTGCAAAATACCTCCGTATATATGTATATATATATATATATATATATATATATATATATATATATATAATAAATTTCTAACTCGATCGAAGCTGTGCATTAAATATTTTTTTGGAAATTCTTATTGAAATAGTTTTTATTATCGACACAGAGGCCGAAACTATAGTTTTATAGTTTTTAGAATTTTTGTCCGTCTGTCTGTCTAGAAATGCATCACGAGAAAACCACTGGGCAGATTTTGATGAAATTTGGTATGATGATAGCTGGTTATCCGGATCAACGTATAGGATACTTCTTACTGCAGGAAAATATCTCATCTCTGAAAAATCTATACTATTCGTCAAAACGTATCTATAGGGACGATCCCGAGTGGAGCGAGGGCGAGGGTGAGACAAATGAAAAATACTGGGCCAAACTATGTTAAATTTTTATGGGACCAAATGGCAACTATTCCCCATCAAACTAAATAAGAATCACGTAAATCGGATCATAAATCTCAGCGTGATCGGTGTACATACATAAAAAAAATACCAATCGAATTGAGAACCTCTTCCTATTTGAAGTCGCTTAAAAAAATCAATTCCATTCCAGTATTTAGTGTCTCGCTCGCACTTCTTTGATTTTTGAGTTTTAATTTGCTAATGCTATTATTTGCAGAACTCGCAATAATTATTTATTTCTTTATTATTTACCATTTAACTTTCTTCGTAAATTAAAGGTACTGTTGTTGTTTCAGTCTTGTATTGCCATCTTTAATTATGCTATTTACTTATTTATTATTAAACTTTAATTTTTTTGTAGAGATTTTTCTTTTATAAATCTTTAATTTTATAATATTTCCACAGTATTTTTTTATTCTAGTAGTAGTAGTAGTATTACTCTGCCTCGGTGGTGTAGTGGCTAGCATGTACGGCTGCACACCCGGAGGTCCTGGGTTCGAGTCCCGGGTCGGGCCAAGTTTAGTTATTGAGTCTTTCTGTATAATAAGTCTCCGTAACAGCCTGGAGTTGGGAAGTTGGCGGTGTTTCACCCCCGTGCCTCGGAGAGCACGTAAAGACGTCGGTCCTGCGCCTTAACACTCACCGGTCGTGTCGAGTGGTCGTCCCACCAGAGTATGAGAGTGACAGGAATAGAGAGTGCACGTTGTGTCTGCGCGTACACTTGTGCACTATAATATCTCCTGCGCAAGTGGCTAGTCTCAATGAGATTGGCCGCCGTGGCCGGAATCGGCTAGGAGAGAACATCATCAGTAGTATTACTTATATCAAAGCGAAATCTTTACATATGTACGAGTATATTGTATATAATAAAAATAACATATAATGACCTAATTAACAAAAATAAAATAGAAAAAATAACATTTATAAAAAAAATATTGAGGTATACTTTAATTAGATTTTTAAGAGACCATATTCAAAACATGTATCAAAATTCAAAATAATAATTAATCTATACATATAGATAAATAAAATCGAAGTTTCTGTTTGTAATGTCAAAATAACAGCTTTTTACTAAATGCATATGGAATTACATGGGGCTTATAAGAAAAACACAATTCTAACAAATTTTGTTAATTTGTTTGTCTGTCTGTTACGGCTAATCTCCGAAACGGCTGGATAGGTTTTGACTTGACTTTCACTGGCAGATAGCTGATGATGTTATAAGACCTAACTTAGGCTACTTTTATTTTAGAAAAATAATTAGGGTTCGGGGAAAAATATTAAAAAGTGTCGTAAGTTGCTAGTTTTTAATAAAATACGTAGGATAGATACCCCGACATCAAAATTTATTTAAAATCAATTATTTTATCTATAGGAGTCATAGTCATATGAGATTTTATACAATTACAGTTATTCATTAAAAAAAAGACATAAAAATAAGAACTTACCTTTAGGAGCTAAGATAACGCAGATATACACAAATAGACAGAGATAGGCGCTTCAAGAGTAAGAAAGAAAGCTATACATACTCATATATCCTGTAACTTCAAAAAATATAGTTATTCTTTCCCAACGCAAAACTTATCATATAAAATGCATGAATTTTACTACTTTCGGAGCAAATGTTTTATTTTGTACATAAATAACATACTTGTACGACAAAAAAGCCTAAAATAAAAAATGTAAGGAAAGAACAGAATTGGCGTCTGAATAAATAAACCTCCATACGAACCCCTTTTATTATCAACCCTTTTTATAATGATACAAGCAGTGTGATCGATTGGATTTCTTACCGAAAATATAAACATAAACTTAGACATAAATTCTATATGTTTATCTATATATGTAGTACCTACAGATAAATACATATAGATAAATAAAATTGAAGTGTTGGTTTAAAAGTCAAACTATTAGATTTTTATTAAATGCATATGAAATTAAATACTGTACTTATAAGAAAAATATAATTTTTAATTTTCTTATGTGTCTGTCTCTATGTATGTCTGTTTGTTCCGGCTAATCTGCAAAACGGCTGAATTGATTTTGGCTGGGTTTTCACTGGCAGATAGCTGATGTTATAAAGAATAACTTATACTACTTTTATTTGACACAAAAAAATAGGATTCCGCTCAAAAAAATTAAAACGCAGCTAGGGACGCACCCGAGCGAATCAAGGACGAATCGTTTGTTTACAATGATATGAAAATTTTATACATAATTTTACCTACTACCAAAATACACAAAAAAATATGCAATAATTATAAAGAAAAGTTTACAAAAAAATTAAATACCGAATGTCAATGAACATATAACTGATACCCTCTCTTTTTGGAAATCGGTTTAAAAGGATTATAATTAACGCACGTAATTGCATCAATTCCTGATTTTAATCATATTGAGTGATAATCAGTCATATTGAGATGTTGATAGTTATGTATTATTTACAATGCAGAATGAGGCAGAAAATATTGCTACATATCTTATCAGTACACCCATTAAATGTCTCTTTAAAGGCAAAAACAAAGCAAATTGTAATTGCATTGTTATCAGTGAAACCAAAATTACGTCTTAATTACGACTCTCACGCACATCCATTAGTAAGAAAACAATAGAACATTTAGGTACTCGTACTTATTACATATTATACACGTATGTATTACATTATACTTTGCTTATTATATTATACTAGCGGCTCTCCCTCGCTTCGCTCGAGTTCGTCCCTAGGTACGTTAGAAAGAAAGATAAAAATTTATGTCAATTTAAATATATTAAATATACTAGCGCCTCACTCTCGCTTCGCTCGGGTTCGCCTCTAGAAACAGATCTATCCCACGGGAACCATTCAGAACAAATGTTCGACGTGATTCTTTAAATGGGCATAACTTTTTTATTTATTAACTGATTGATATGAAACAAACACCAAATGTTAAATGAAGTTTACCACAATATATTAGTAAAAACCACACTAAAATCGCATAAGCCATTTCTGAGATTAGCGTGCACAAACGCACAGACAAATAGACAAAAATTCTAACAATCGTTGTTTTGGATTCTATTTGTGTTTTAGTCTGGAATAGCACAGAGGTTACTTTTTATTTCGGAAAAATGTACGGTTCCCGTGGGATAGATTTGTTTTCGTCTTTCTAGAGGCGAACATGAGCGAAGCGAGAGTGAGCCACTAGTATAAAATAAGGAGTTAAAATTTTTAACCTTAAGTATCTCCTACGTGCAAACTTACAAAATTTACTTCTGAAACTACTGATCTGATTCTGATTTTTTACTAGATAAAGGTTCATTATCGCCAAGTGCTATACGTTATTTTTTATACTGAGAAAAATGTTACTACTAAAAATCATAATAACATTAATTTAAGTCGCATAAAAACTGGCCGTTGAGTTGTTTTATCTGTGAAAAAGTTTGAAATAAAGCAATAAAATGTACGACAAAAAGACACATAAGGGCGTACCCAAGCGAAGTGACGTCACAGTTGTGAATTAAAAATAAAAGCAGTCATGAGGACTACCGACAGAAGTGTAAACTTAAAACTATAAACAAATAGTTGTTATTTTTGGATATTGAAATTAATTGTTTGATCTTAAATTAAAATTTGTAAATTAAACTGATTACATTTATCTGGTTTTGACATCTATCGGCACTCTGAGTGTTAGCGTTAACACGTCACGTGATCATGTCGATGACGACTTACATGAATTCACTCCCCATCCAAACCTGCCAATAAAAGTTTTCACTTCAAAAAATGTGTAATGATGTTATGTGTTATGGATGGTCTTTTTCTTGAAATTTAATTTGAAATAGAAAAATCGATGAACGGCTAGAGAAAATATCATGAACATACCCAAAACAACTCAAATCAAATTGACTAGGTTTTTGATGTCGGTAAAAAACCGACAAATACATTTAAAATATTAGTAGAGTTAAATAAAGACGTAACTTTTTTCTTATATACAGACTTACTTCTATATATCTACACTATATATATTATAAATGGGAAAGTAACTCTGTCTATTACCTTTTCACGCTTAAACCACTGAACAGATTTCGATATTTGACAAGGATATTTTGCATTCTGGGATCGGATACTATATATGAACCCCGTCCCGCTTACCACGCGAACAAAGCCGCAGACAAAAACTAGTCTATACATATAATAAGATTCTAACTGAGTCGAATCTGAATATTAAATGCGTTTTGGATAATTTTATTTAAATAGTCATTATTATCGATATCCAGGCCGAATCTTATTTTTAGAATTTTTGTCTGTCTGTTTCTCTTTCTGCCTGTTAGGGAACGCATAAGAGACCACAAGATAGATTTTGGTAAAATTTGTTATGATGATAGCTGGTTATCCGGGTCAACTGCATATAGGATACTTTTTACTGCGGGAAAATATCTCATCTCTGAGAAATCTATACTAAACGTTAAAATGTAACTGGGGACGAACCCGAGCGGAGCGAGGGTAAGTCGCTAGTTAATTATAATTTTGTTAGTCATAAAAGCTTGTATATTAAGAACTAAAGCTGTCGCATTCGCAATGAAATATGGCGAAACGAAAATTCTTTAAAAACATTCGTATTTCAAGAAAGTCACGTACAATATTAGGTTATTAGAATAAATGAGAAGCCAGAACTAGGGTAATTTAATTTGACTCGTTGATTTATATTAGTCAAGCTAACTGTAAATCTTTATAACGCCGCTACTACACGATAAAAAATCTGAACATAATATATATATATATATATATATATATATATATATATATATATATATATATATATATATATATATATATATATATATATATATATATATATATATATATATTTGTGTAGTTTTTTTTTTAACTGACGAGCTTTAGTGTTTGCATATGTTTGTAAATGTGTGCAAGACACACAAATACAATCTTTTAGAGTTATAATAATAGTAATACAATTATTTTAAAATACACATATTGAATATATTTCAACCTTTGATGTAATGTAATTTAATCTAATATATTTAAACGAGCAATTCTTGTATATATATTTATAAATACAAGACATAAGCATCGTGGTCAAACAGCCAAGGCGCAAATTTGACAACCACAGGTGTCTGGGTTCGTATCCCAGTCGGATGCAAAGTTTTTACTTTAGTTTTTTTTGTATTAATTCAAATTTTTAGTTTGTTTTTTTTAAATCTTTTTTTTTGGCCAAAAACTCCGAGCGAAGCTCGGTCGCCCAGGTACTTATTATTAATTTAAATTGACTGATTGACATGCCTTATATTGTTATACATTATTTATTTAATTTCAATGTTAAATGTTTTTATTTTTATTTGTTTATTTCTGTGATAATTTTGTAGCATTTTATAATACTTTCTTAGATTTACGCGAATACTTGACATTTTAAATAAAACTATCTTTTCGGATTTTTTCTCGAATTTATTAAAAAAAAAAAAAAAATATATAAGAATGTTTGAAGTTAAAAATTAAAATATTGTATGGTACTTTAGTGCCATTTTTCAATTTTTGAATTCATTTTGTTAATTGTGGGTAGGCTGTCTGTAACAACTATATAATACCTTAGAGACATCTAACACCTCAGTCTTTCCCGTGACCATGATTGCTGTAAAGCATTCGAAACGTCGGGAACCAAAAATCCAAATAAATTCGCGAAAAAACCCGAAAAGATAGTTTTATTTAAAATTTGTAGCATTTTATTTCTGTTTTGTGTTCTATGCTTAATGAAAAATACTGATAATTTTTATGGACTTCTTGTCTGAAATAAACGCTTATTTATTATATCATTATTGATTTCAACAAAAATAAAACGAAACACAGGTATATAATAATTAACAAGTAAACACAAAGAAACTTGAACATAACCATAAAATAAAAATGCCCCAAAATTACCAATTAAAATGTTACCTAAAGCGTTATAGCATAATTAACTGTGAAATTGGTTTGGTGAAGAGCTAATAATATTCACATTAAAGCCTCTAATAGCGTGGTTAAGGTATTTTTAAATAAAGGTGACCACCTATCACATAGCTATTTATTATATGTAGTTAACAATATATAGCAATGTATGATATAGTACAAATGAACCTTGCAAATAACGCAGTGGCTACTGCCACGTACAGTGTGAGGACAATAACTTGTAACAAAAAAATTAAAACCGACTTCAAACTAAAGCACTAAAAAGTAAAAAATAACTGATTGGTAGTTTTCATTTACTATACATACCTAATCAAGTATTTTCGAAGTCGGTGTGCTTTGTTTTGTATGGGCTGGCACCGATTTCGAAAATATTTGATTAGGTATGAATTTAATAGGTAGGCTTTAATTACTTAGCCAAAGCACACCGACTTCGAAAATATTTGATTAGGTATGTATAGTAAATGAAAACTACCAATCAGTTATTTTTTACTTTTTAGTGCTTTTGTTTGAAGTCGGTTTTTATTTTTTTGTTAAAAAGTTTTTATTTTTACCTTTTTAGTGTAGACAGTAGTAGCAAAGTAAGAATTCTAAAGTGTTAGGCTTGTCAAACCAAACAAAATAAGCCCAAACTCCAAGTATCTACTATTAGTCGTTGAAGAGTTCCACCTATCCACCTTCTGGCCTTGCCATCAGATCAGGTCAACAACACCGAACCACTGTACTATCAACGGAAATAGAAACACTTGCAAAGTTTCAAGTCAATATGACAATTAGAAGTAGGTTAAATTCATTATTAGCAATTTTTCAGCCTTAGGGGTGGTATTTTTTTTGAAATTTAAATGGGACCAATCTGGAAGTATACCCTTTCAAACAAAACAAAAATTGTTCAAATCGGTTAATAAATGACGAAGTTGTGAGGTAACAAACAAAAAAAAACAGTCGAATTGAGAACCTCCTCCTTTTTGAAGTCGGTTAAAAATATTAGTACAATACAATCGAAGTTAAACACATTGGACATCTATTATAAATACGAAAATATATATGTTTGTTTGTTACTCATTTACGCTGAAACAGCTAAAGGGATTTGGATCACACAGATAACTAGAGTAACATATAAGAAAGGTTAGTATAATAGATACCCTATCTATCAAACCCTAACCCTAGCTCCCTAGCTAGGAACACACTAGAGCGAAACATGGGTAAATAGCTAGTAATATATGTAATAATATTATTTACCTAAAGTAGTTCGTTGCCTAAAGTAATATAATTTTGTTTTATGTAAAAATAATAATATTTTCATGACTGAATTCGTCTAGATCGTAACGGCTACAAGTGTTTGTAAGCCTAATACGCCAATCTAAACACCTTATCCAAATGTTTTGGGATGGCTTGTCGAGGCTTGGCAAGCGCGTGGATTTGGCATAATATTACAAGTGCTATTTGTTTTTAATACTATTTATTAGACGAAAATCTTCAATAAATAGCAAAAAAAATCATTAAGCAAACAGTATTTTACGTTAACAATACATAAATGCGTACATACATTTTAAATTAAATTATCAATAAAAAAGCAATATCTCGTGCCATTTTTGTATTTTTTAACTATATAATGATCTTCGAGACGTCTAACACCTCAGTCTCTCCCGTGACCATGATTGCTGTAAAGCATTCGAAACGTCGGGAACCAAAAATAAAAATAAATCCGCGAAAAAATCCGAAAAGACGGTTTGATTTAAAACGTCAAAAATACACGTATTCGCATAAACAATATTTTCACCTATAATAATAATAATATAAGATTTTCCCTATACCTGAAAATTGATCGCAGTTGTCATACAGTATTGAATGTAATCAAAATGCCATCCAGCCATCGGTTCGCAAAGTGGCTTAACGAGTTCTATATTTTCAAAGATTTTTAAGAAGGCGCTTTTAGCTTTCAAACAGAAAACCCTTTATCTCGTATAATTATAAATTCAAAGCACGATTTAATTTACTTCGCTCATTTCAATTTTTTTCACTTTTTTTTTATGACAATAATTTAAAATTTACTTTTTGCAGTATTTTTATAGTATATTAGCGACTCACCCTCGCTTCGCTGGGATTCGTCTCTAGGTTAATTCCCCATACAAACTTTCATCTACATCGGTTCAGTATATCCAGAGATTAATACCCCTTACAACGTCACAAACTCACAAACTTTGTCTCTTTTTAATACTAGTATTTAGTATAGATATGGGCGCACGACTGTTCTGCCATCTGGTTTAAAATATTAGTAAAAAATTATATTAATATTTTGTGATTTGAAACAACATCTAATTGTAAAATTAGTGAGTAAAATAGGATAATAAAATCTGATTTACAGTTTATAAGTCATTTTAGAATATATTTTGATTGATTTTTATTATAATATAATTTTTAATGTAAAATGGATTTAAGTTAATCACAATAGCTTTTGCAAAGTTGTTAGTTTATGATTTCCGCCTTTATCAAGATAAGTAATTAATTAATTTAAGAAGGTCACAAAAGATATGTTCTTGAGATGAATTGTTATATACACTAATTATATATATATATATATATATATATATATATATATATATATATATATATATATATATATACAGACAGCTCCACCTTTTGGAAAATTGTATAGGTAATAATGCTATGTCTTTCTTAATGTGACCCAAATTCATCCAAGCGTTACCACACACATAAATTAACTTGAAGTGATATAATATGTTAGTTGCATTTATTTATTTAAACATTATTGTTTTCAGTAAGAAAAAAAAACTATTGAAAATAATAAGAAATGAAAATAATAATAATAGTGGACTCTGACCTTTATACCAGAGTATGAGGTAATTAAAGGAAGTTTCTTTTATTGCGGTCTTTATTACTTCCTATTTAGAAATTTCGCGAGTGGCAATTTCAAACTTAATTTTTCCTATATCCCAAAAAAGATAAGATTTTTCTGGACTAATTAATTATCTCCGCTACTTTTTGCTCACGGCTACGTTGGCATGATAAGCAGGGCGGGGCTTAAGGGTAGCTTATGACCGATCCCATGATGCAATCTATGCCCTTGCCAAATTTTATCGAAATCTGTTATTTATATTTATAATTTTAGTATGGATTATGTTTAATTATATCCAGGCAGGAAAGTACTTTATTAGATTTACGCAAATATTTGACATTTTAAATAAAACTATAACACGGGAGAGACGTGACCATGATTGAAAAAATTGTAAAATAATGTAAAGCATTCGAAACGTCGGGAACCAAACATCAAAACAAATTCCAGGCAATTTTTATTCCAGGCAGGATCTTATTTTTTGAACAAAACTAGATATTATAAGAAACCACATGAAAATCGGCCCACTATTTACAAGCTACCAATTACCATACCACATATATAAAACAAAAACAAATAACGTTGACATGATCAATTATTTTAGTGAACACCTTTAAAGAGAAAATCCGCGAAAACATTCAAAAAGATAGTTTCATTTAAAATGTCAAATATTCGCGGTAAATGTAAGAAAGTATAATATATACGTTAACAAACATGAGTTAAGTTCCAGAAAACGTTCAACCCTTAAGAGTTTAAAAATTGCTTTTAAAGTGATTTTTACATCTTACATAATTAAGCTATGTACTCGAAGTTATACATCTGAAATTTTTATGAACAGTTGTTTTTCTATTGGTTAGTTTATGTGGCTGCTGGTCATGATATCCTAGGTCCTAACAGTGAAGTTTCTTTCTAATAAATTCTGAGCGGAAATTTGAGTTAGCAATTTTACATGCCAGTCTTTTAGAGTGAGATAATCAAAAAATAAACGAAAAAATTGTATTTACCCTATAATAGGTATCACGTAATCTGTCAAGCTTACTAAGACTGAGTGGTCTGACCGAAATTAGTCTGAAGGACACTATTGTTACAGTTTATAAGAAATTTTCCATTACATTATAACAATCTTACCATACCTTTATTTTATAACAAAGGCTTATTCATCAAAGGTAACAGTGGAAATAAATCATTACTATGAATCATAGTAGTAAGTTCTTGAAATTCGCATACTGTATATTTATTGATGGATTACAAAAAATTAGATGTACATCACTCAATTTGGTTGTATGTTTTTTTGCCTCGGTGGTGTAGTGGCTAGCATGTACGGCTGCACACCCGGAGGTCCTGGGTTCGAGTCCCGGGTCGGGCCAAGTTTAGTTATTGAGTCTTTCTGTATAGTAAGTCTCAGTAACTGCCCGGAGTTGGGAAGTTGGCGGTGTTTCACCCCCGTGCCTCGGAGAGCACGTAAAGCCGTCGGTCCTGCGCCTTAACTCTCACTGGTCGTGTCGAGCAGTCGTCCCACCGGAGTATGAGAGTGACAGGAATAGAGAGTGCCCTTGTGTCTGCGCGTACACTTGTGCACTATAATATCTCCTGCGCAATTGGCTAGTCTCAAAGAGATTGGCCGCCGTAGCCGGAATCAGCCAGGATAACATCATCATCATCATGTTTTTTTGCATTTATCTCAATTCTCAGACGATATTTTGGTTAATTGTAAACCGATATTCATAATTTTTTGTGTAGGTTACACCTAAAGGGTGGTTAAACTGAACCATGGAAACAAGAAATCCTATGATAATACCATTATAAGATATATTCTATTGTATTCTTTTTCTATATAAAATGTACTATTTCTTTTTCTATACAAAAGTTGCTAGGCAGAAGCATTAACCCACGATTATTATTTTTGTGCTTATAATATTAGTAAAAGCTTTGCCAAATAAAAATTTAACAAATGTTTGTAATTCAATCCTGGCGTTGAAAAAAGCGTTGGGCTAGATTAGGTGTTGGTAGGAATATTGTAAATTATAATTTTACTTTAAAAAAGATAACAAGTCAATATTAGTCCCGCTGAGTTTCTTTCGCCAGTTCTTCTCAGGTCTGAGGCTTCTTCTTTCCGAACTGGTAGTAGACTCATGACGTTCAGTAAAAAATTGTAATTATTCAATGCTGAATAAAATATTTTGAATTGAATTGTCAGTCAATCGTGAACTAGTCTGCCACCAACGGCTTACGTTATGTTAATAACCATAGCGCGCACTACTGTCGCTGAGGTCGGTCTCAGATATTATAAGACAAGATGTCATGTGTGTGCTTGTGTGTGGTCCTTCATACTGAAATGGGTAGAGATTTAAATTGTAATAATAGCATAATTTTTTTTGACGACACGCTTGGCTCAGTTTGTAGTGACCCTACTTTCTGTGCCAGACGTCGCGGGTTCGAGTCCCGCTGGGGGCATTCATTTGTGTTATGAGCACGAATGTATGTACTCCAGTCATGGGTGTTTATATTTATAATATGTATGTATTTAAAGTTATATATTTATAGTTTATCAACTATTTGGTATCCATAATACAGGCCACGTAGCTTACCATGGAACTAGATAGTGGTGTGTGTTAACGTCCCAACATATTTATTATTTATTATTTATTTTATTTATAAGAAGAACATCTAAAGATACATTATAAACTTCTCGTACTGTGGAATATAAACCAACCGTAATTTTCAGTGATGGCTATCAATGGCGAAGGAAAATGTCGTGAGGAAACCTGCATGTCTGAGAGAACCTAGCAAGTTTCCAAAAGATATGTGAAGTCCGCTAACTCGCACTTGGCTACCGTGATGGACTTAATGCTTCTCATATTGAAGAGAGGCCCGTGCCTAGTAGTGGGACCTTAAAAAGGTTTGAATACACACATACAATATTATATATTAATTGTTGTAACTAATAATAAATACATAAGAATTACCACAGGAAGAAATATAATATATTATATACGAAGAGATACTAAATTATACGTAAAATTTGATTAGAAGTGTATAGTATGCGGCTAAAGTACGCCAACTATTATTATCATTGATTGGTCATTGAGCGAGAACAATACACGATTAATATGATTAGACCATTTATGAGATAAAACAGTCCATAGGGATTGGATATAAATAAATCATTATAATAGAGTCTTATTACGTAATATGACTATACTATATATAATATACTACAGTTTGCCCTAGATCTGCCGAGTTTTTTTTTAAATTTAATACCCGAAAACATTCTGTTTCCCATACAAATTTTGGCACCCGATATCCCGTTAGAGATTATATTAAAAAAAAAACTTAGTAATACACTTTGAAATTCGACTAGTTTGTTCTTGAAACTTTACATGGATGATATTGAATTAGCTAGAATCCCACTATTATTATTATTAATCTATTTCTTGAGTTTAATAACAGACTAGCGAATCACGCTCGCTCCGCTTGGGTTCATCCCTAGATACGTTTTAACGGTTAGTATAGATTTCTCAGAGATGAGATATTTTCCCGCAGTAAAATGTATCGTATATGTTGACCCGGATAACCAGCTATCATCATACTAAATTTCATCAAAATCTGTGCAGTGGTTTTCTTGTGATGCGATCACAGACAGACAGACAAAAATTCTAAAAAACTATACATTTGATCTTATAGATTCATCTCAGTTAGAATTTTATTATATGTATGTAATTGTATAGGTAAATGAGAACAATAATTGACTTCTTTTCGTTACAGAGGTCAGCAATTTTTGTCTGGATCTTATTATAAGTTCACCATATTCATATACAACCACCTTTTTTGAAGTCGGTTAGAACATGAAAAGCGTTTCTTTATCTTTATTTGTAAGTAGTTGATTAATAATTCAGTTTCAGGGATCAATAGAATCCAATTAATATTATATTTCATAATTATATACTACGATGATTTATATTTGTATATTGGATCTTATTGGCGTTTATTATTGTTGAGTAAAATATATGAGAAACATTTTGTATTTTGTATTAATTTTCAGTTTTTTTTTTCATCAGTAACATAAAAAAAAAACATTTGCTATTGCATAATAATATATTATATATAATAGCATGTACGGTTAGCAACATTAGAACATCCAGAGGTACTGGGTTCTAATCTTAGGTCGGGCCACTCCCAATTGGAGACACCAGAGATACCAAACATAATAGCGGACAAGCACAAATATCCCTCCTTCCTCGAGTGTTGGACGATATCTTCCTCGTTGGCATGAGAAGGAACGGCCTACCGATCGTATATAGCTCATCCGCTACCAACACACTAGCAAGAATTTAGACCTCGATTACTCAGTGTTTTTGGCCAAGAGCAAGCAAAACCTGAGCTTAAGCTTCTGTATTGTGGGACCTAACAAATTGGTCTCGCTCTCTCGTTTGCATCTCCAAAACAAGAATTAATTGATGAAGACAAAACTACCATCATGGTCACTGCACGTAACCTCCCACCAGCCAAACAAGCTAGAGACCACATACACAGTGCCTACCTAGAGTACATAGCGTTCATAAGAGGATCTGCTAAAAAAACACCAGGTCTGAGGACTCCCGTAGGTTGTTATTTCAATTTAATATAATTTAACTGATTATATAATTGCTATTTAAATTACGTGAAAAGTGGAAAATGTAGGGCTTTATACGTCTTTAATCTTTTCTTAAGCATAACGTTGATACTTTAAAGGAACGTAACGTTCTTAATATACACAGTTTAATGCCATTCAGCAACTTTTGCTCCTCGCTCTTATTTGTGAAGTAAAAACGCTAATGTAAATATTATTACATCATAAAATGCTAAATAATGCACAATTGCTTCACTTAACTTTGAAAATGATGTTATTTACGTTACATATGAACGTAAATGGCGTCTAACTTAAGTGGAGTATAACTCCCGGATATGCCTTGAAAATGTCTTCATAAAGTTTAATATCTAAATATAATGGATATATGAAAAAGTTTAATATTCTTATTAAATAAATATGCTTGCGTTTCGATCGACTTATTTCATTTAATATCCGATATTATCAAAATATAGTCTAATCCTCCATATAATATAATACTGTGTCTTTATATAACATTTATTTACATATATTATTAAATTATTAAATACTTTTTTTTGATAATCTTATTGAAATAGATATTAATATCGATACAGAGGCCGAATCTATAGTTTTTGGAATTTTTGTTTGTCTATATGTCTGTCTGTGTGTCTGTGTGTTTGTCTGTCTGTGACATCATGAACCAATGGAGGGATTTTGATGAAATTTGGTAAGATGATAACTGGTTATCCGGGTCAACATATAAGACACTTTTTATTGGGTGAAAATATCTCATCTCTGAGAAATCTATACTAAACTTCAAAACATAACAAGGGACGAACAATACGACGAATAGTGAAAGAAATGAATAGAATCGATTACTAATTTATCTATTTTTTTTTTTGCTTTAGGAAGTGTTTTATAACCGTTTTATCTTCTCATTTATATTCAAGTGACTTTTTGAGCACGAGACAATAAAGCATAATTGGTAAAACGACATCACAATAAACGGAAATTGCATTCACTTATCCTACTAATAGTAATCATTTGAATCAGCAACCAGTAATTAATAAAATTTACATACATTTTGCTCATTATTGAATAGAAAATTTATTCTCTGCATAGATTTTCTTTCATAGAAAAAATTATTAATGCAATTTTATTTGAAAATAGCATTACTTTCATAAATACGAAAGATGAGTGTATAATAAAATTATGTACAAAATAGTACTGCTATGTAATACAAGTTTTTGCCAACGGCTTTGCTCAGGTGATAAATGTGGCGGAGTTCAGGAGTAGCCTATATACGAACCCAGAGAGAGAGAAAGAGTGCGAACGTTCATTTAAAATATTAGTATGGATTAAATACAAAATACACTAAGGAACGAAGCAAGGGTATATCATTAGTATACTATAATAAAATTCTTACTATTTAATGCATTTTAGGTGACTCAGTTCTGGGTGGGAGAAATATTACTAGACATTTATATCCTCAATTATCATTAAAAAGTTTGAATGGTGTTTGTTAGTATGTCCTTCTTAAACACACCAACACAGGAATGGGTCAATATCACTTTTTTATACAGATACAGTTTATGGGACGGATCTAGGTGATTTTCCATAGTTATTTTTATATCGTACTAGCGAGTCACCCTCGCTTCGCTCGGGTTCCCTAGGGTCGGTTCGTCCCTAGCTTGCTTCCCGATACAGATTTTCATCCCCATTTTCACCCCCTTAAGGCATGATTTCCGGGATACAAACTATCTCCTTACCAAATTTTATCTAAATCGGTTCAGTAGATCCAGAGATTACCCCATTACAACGTCACAAACTCACAACGTTACAAACTCACAAACTTTATCTCTTAATAATATTAGTATAGATTTTATTTGTTTTTTGATGATTAAAACTACTACTTTCGATGTAATCTTTTGTAGGATAAATGTTTTAATCAAACGACATATTTTTCTTTAAGCTGTCACTCTTGTGTCAAAAAAATATGTCACAGATCCATAATATGCCTTTGAATTAGCTTGATAAAACGTCAGTAGATGTCATGTCATGTCAAAATTGGAGACGAAAACAAGAAAAAAGTATCTCCGTATTCTTAAATAAAATATAAACATAAAGAGAGCAGACACATTCATTTTCGTATTATCAAGTGATAAATATTCAGAAGTAACATATTGTAAACTAGCGACTTACCCTCGCTTCGCTCGGGTGCGTTTTTATTTTTCCGAGCGGAACCCTAATTCTTTTTCTAAAATAAAAGTAGCCGAAGCTTTATAATATCATCTATCTGCCTGTGAAAGTCCCGTCAAAATCAGTCCAGCCGTTTTGAAAATTAGCCGGAAGAAACAAACAGACATACAGACATAAAATTTTACCGTATAAAAAATAATAATACCGTATACTATAATTTCTTATCCATTTAGTAAAATGCTCTTATTTTGACATTAAAAACAAATATTTCTATTTTATTTATTTATATAGATAACTAGTGTTCACCCAGTGTTTGAGTTTTGACTATAATCATTATCGAGAGAAAAATATATATATGAATAGAATTTACCTATCTATATATATAATATTCACTGTTTCTAAAAAAATATTGGTAACACTGAAGCTCATCGATAGCTAATAAACAAAAAAAGACAATCGTTTGACAAACAGAGGAGAAAAAGGTACTGAACAGTTTTGTTTTTGCCTATATATATATATATATATATATATATATATATATATATATATATATATATATATATATATATATATATATATATATATATATATATATATATATATATAATAAAATTATAACTAAGCTGAATGTATACATTAAATATTTTTTGTAAAATCTTATTGAAATAAACATTATTAGCGATACAGAGGCCGAATCTATAGCTTTTAGAATTTTTGTCTGTCTGTTTGTCTGTTACCGCGTCACAGAAAACCACTGGAGGGATTTTGATGAAATTTGGTATTGTGATAGCTGGTTATCCGGGTCAACATATAGGATACTTTTTACCGTGGGGAAAATGTCTCATTTCTGAGAAAAATACAAAAACTGCAATGTAAGAGTATACTAATATTATGTAAAACCTAAGAATTTCGTTTTTGGTCATCTGAACGCGGGCGGAGCCGCGGGCAATGCTAGTTTATATATAGTTAACGAAATAATAGGGGAATTACCAAATATGATGCGCTTTTATAGATTATTAGCTCTTGTACAGGTACTTACTTCAATAAATTCATCCACTTTTAAAAAAAGATTTAATTTATTTTTCAAAAATTCATCTAAATGGGCCACACAGTAAATAAACTTTATATACAAAAATTGTACTCACGTACTTCCGGAAATTGAAAAGCTTAGGGCTTATAAATTAACAGATAGAGAATGCGAAAATTTATATGTATTTTCACGTTAAAACGATTGTTGGAATTCTAGGTAGAATTACAAACGAACCCAAGATAAAGGTTTAGTGAAGGAATATATAGAAAAAAGACAGAATATATTTTTAAATACGTATTGTGTTCTACTAATATTATAAACGCGAAAGTTTGTGAGGTCTGGATGTCTAGAGGTATAGACGTACTGATTTTTATTACTCTGTCACACATAAACTATAGAATGGATATTAATGAAACTTTACAATAATATAGCTCATACATCAGAATAACACATACTCGTAGACTACTTTTTATCCCGGAAAAATGTATGGTTCCTGTGGGATAGATTTGTGTTTGTTTTTCCCGAATCGAAATCTATCTAATATATATATATATATATATCTATAATAATCGCATATGTAAATAATGTAATGTAAATAATATATAATAATCGAAATCCGAACGAAGCGAGGGGACCGCTAGTCGTAAATGAAGTTTAAGAAAGGTTTATTATATATATAATATTATATACATATTTATTATTATATATATA
This sequence comes from Brenthis hecate, assembly GCA_951806755.1. Lineage (NCBI taxonomy): Eukaryota > Metazoa > Arthropoda > Insecta > Lepidoptera > Nymphalidae > Brenthis > Brenthis hecate. Next base: position 1,218,624 of record OX638270.1, read on the forward strand.
ATCTATAACCTATATGTATACAATATCGTCAAGATAAATAAAATTACTTATTAAGTAACCTTTCTAAAGTAAATTAGTAGAATATTATTATACTATGAACTTTATTCTGTTTACTATCCAAAGATGAGGACGCAGTAACATGAAGGAGGCAACCTAGCCGTATATCATGAGGAAAATCTTTTATTTACTGTGAAAAGTCAGTTCTACGGTACCTATATGTGCATTTGCATCGTGGAACACTTTCGTTTCCATTGACCAACGTCTTCTTATATTGCTTCTTTGCTACAGTAATATCTATACATATAATAAAATTGTAACTAAGCCAAATCTGTACATTAAATATTTTTTGGAAAATCTAATTGAAATAAACATTATTATCGATACAGAGGCCGAATCTATGGTTTTTAGAATTTTTGTCTGTCTGTCTATCTGTCTGTTACCGCATCACAGAAAAACCACTGGAGGGATTTTGATGAAATTTGGTATGATGATAGCTGGTTATCCGGATCAACATATAGGATACTTTTTACCGCGGGAAAATATCTCATTTCTGAAAAAAATACAAAAACTGCAAGTAAGGGTATACTAATATGTAAAACCTAAGATTTTGGTTTTTGGTCATCTGAACGCGGGCGAATCTGCGGGCGATGCTAGTCACAGTATACAAATTCATAGAGAGCTAATTGATTTGTTGATTGATTAGCTGTCAAAAACAGCATCTTTTATTATTTACGATTTTTAAGTTAAAGCAACCTAAACTTGTGTACCGAACGTCCTATAAAAGTAACTATCAAAGTCGGTATCATGTCATTCGAGCTTCCACCCCCTCATGATTGCTCTATCTACAGGCTTTCATTAATTTTTAGTTACGATGACGAGTGACAAAACTTCATGTTTTAACGCCATTTTTGATCAACTTCAAAAAAGAAGGAGGTTCTATGTTTGTCTGTATGTAAATATGTAGGTATGTAGGTATGTATGTATGTATGTTCAAGGATTTCTCAGGACAGCTTGATCGATTTTGTTAGTGTAAATTGTATCCTATGTATGAATATCTCGATATGGTCTCACAAAATTTTCTTTAACATGGTGTTTTCCATTTTCTACACAATTTTGTCAACTTAGAAAACTCACGTAATTTCAAGTATGTAAACAGATTTAGCTGATCTGATGGTTAGGCCACAAGGATGGTGGAACTCTTCAACGGTTACTAAAAATATTATTGATTTACGGCTCATTTGGTTTGATTTAACAAGCCCAATACATTAGACTTGAATTTTAGAGCTTGATTTTAGTGTTATTAACAAAAGTGAGTTCTATAGTTAGTCATCATATAAAAAATGGTATATACGAGTTATATTATAAACACAAATTAATATTTTTAATATAAGATACTATGTAAGATATGAACAATTCAAAAGCTATAGGTAATTTCCCTATATGTTTTATTTTGGTCGTGATAATTGTTATTATACCGTATCGTTTAAAATAAAGGAACCACGCTCCCTATTAGAAGCTGCAGCCACAGCGTGTGCATCTCCGGCGTACACTGCATTGTCTTTAACGTAAAAACTTAGCATCTACATATATGTAGATAATAACATGTATGTGAAATGTACACGGTAGTAGAAACTTGTTATATTATGGCGATATTTCTGAATTTACTAATACGTAACATTTGAGGCAGTGGTAGGCCAGTGGTAACGCGCTCGCTAGAGTAACCGAGTGAAGCGGGTTCAAATCCCGGGTCTCGCACCTCTGATAATATTTACACGGGCAAATCATTTTCAACATGATTACCACTTCTCTTACGGTGAAGGAAAACATAGTGAGGAACCTGCATGTCTGAGATAATCTAACAAGTTTTCGAAAGGCACGTGTCTCGTATTGAATACGTGGGATACGAGGAAGATCAAAAAAAGGATATCATTGGGACGTCAAAAAGGGCTTAATACAATTCAATATTTACTAATGATTATACCCTAGGTTTAAAGAGACATTCATACTATTTTTTTCGGATAAGTATACTAATATTTTATATTGGTATATTTGTTTTATAGGTAGAATAGAAAAATACTATTTTTTGATGACTACTGACTACGATGTATAATCCGCTTAAAACAAGACTTTGAGCAATCTGTTTTGAGCAATCTGAATATTTTTCATATTAGTTTTTGCTGCTATTTCCCATATTTTTAATATATTCTAGTATAAATTCCACTAATACAGTATTGTTCTCTGCAACCCCCCTTGTCGTGGTGGGGGGTATCATTAGGAGGCCTACCTAGGTGGGTAGTGTGCCATGCGGGTTGCTCCTGGTACTTTTCTGATAGCACAATGGAGAGCAACCCCATGGTTGCTGTAGTCTGCTTCGGCAGATCTGCCGTCGGGGCGTCATGGTTGAGTACATAAGCTATCCTGCTATACCATTAAGACGGAGAAGGTTCCGTTGGGTTTTAGTGGGTAGTACTGGCTTGCCAGTGAGTCCTACACCCCGTGCCTAAATCCATTTCCCAACGTTAAAACAAATTGCTCTCTGTAAGAGCCAATTAAAAAAAAATGTGGCATCGACTTTAAATATCTTGTACAATGTATATTATACATACATGGTGGGAAAGTGATGTAAGTATGTCTAACATTTGGCTGAATTTGTAGTGACTCTACTTGCTGTCCCGGCGGTCGCGGGTTGGAGTTTCGCTGGGAGCATTTATTTGTACTCTAGTCGTCTTTATATTTAAAATATCTAGGTATTTAAAGTTGTATTGTATGTGTACTGTGTAGTGTATCAACTATCTGGTATCCATAACACAAGTTTCGTAGCTTACCATGGAACTAGATGGTGCTGTGTGTTAATGTCCCAACATATTTATTTTACTTATTTATTTGATACGTTCCTTTGGTTTAAAATATTATATTTTACAAAACAAAATGTAATGTACTGATTGACGATATCTCTTGCTTCCTTTTCATCGTTAATTGCTTATTTAATGGAGTTTTGTATTCAGAAATGTAACACATTATTATTGTTTGTGAAAATAAATTGCTTGGTGTAATGAACCGATACGATTGATTTCTTTTTTCAGGATGTATGGTTAATAAAATTTATAATATTACTAGTGGCTCACCCTCGCTTCGTTCGGCTTCGCCTCTACAAAAACAAAAACAAATCTATCCCACGGGAACTGTACAATTTTCCGGGATAAAAAGTAACCTAGGCGCTATTCCAGACTATAATATAAAGAAATTCAGCCTATAGTTACAATATACATTTTTAAACTTTCTTCCACACAACCTACGTTCTCTCTCACTTTTTGTCAACCACCCATCCTCATTTTTTTACTATACCCTCATATTTTATTAATGTCAAAATTTATAATTTGTAATTATTGCTACCTTCAAAATTAGAATATTTTTGGAGTATCTAATTCCATCAGTAATAAGGCTAACTATATTATAATATTATAACAGCACAGTACTGACCTATGAGGTGTAGGTCACCTTAAGTTGTACCGTAATATTCGGTCGTGGGAGAAAAATAAAAGTATCAAAAATGAACTGTATTCGCTAAAGCTTCTTAACATAAAATGAAAAATTAAAACTATGTGTACAATTTTATGGTACAATAATTCAGTGAGCTTTCCTTTAAACTAAATAAGCTCGAGAGCTTAGTACATCTCGCTACACCAATATAAGTTTATGAGAACATTTAGAATTCGAAAATATATTTTATAATTTTCTTTAGAATGTCTGGACACAATTTGCTGTTTTCAAGTGAATATATTTGAATACATGGTTTTAATCGCGCAATTAAAATATACTACACTACTAAGAGGAACAATTGTTTGTCGGTATGCTGTTACATAAGGAGATAAATACTCGTAAATATGTAGATACTATCAGAACCTGCGACTTCGCTCGCGCTAAAACTACAAAAAAAATATCTAAAAAGGTAGCTTCATACAAAACTTCATTAATTTACCCATTTTACCCCTTTATAGGATGAACCTCGAAGAATTCTAAAACAAGTTATTATACGTATTTATTTAATCTTCATCATCATCATCATGTTCAGCCTGCTTTCGTCCACTGCTGGACATAGGCCTCTCCTATGGCACGCCACTGAGCTCGATCTTCAGCTCTAAGCATCCAACCGCTGCCAGCCAGTTTACGTATATCGTCGCTCCACCTAGCTGGAGGGCGTCCTACACTACGTTTGCCGAGCCGTGGTCTCCACTCTAGAACCCGTGTACTCCATCGGTCATCGGTTCTGCGACATATGTGAACAATTGAACATATTTAATCTTATTGAAGAGCATTAATACTAAGTTTCAAATTTTTCTGATGATATTTTTTTTATTGTATTATAACGTGTTTTTCCATGGGAATTAGATGATCTCCCGCGGTAAAAAGTAGCTTATGTCACTGTCCAGCCCTGTATTTCCATAAAAAAATCACGCCAATACGTCATTCCGTTTCGATATACTTTTTTAATCACCGTAAAAGACTTTTTCCTAAATCCTTTGAGCCGGTGTAATGAATTAATCACATCAAAAACATAACATGTAAAAAAATGCAAGTTTTGCAACACAGTTCTTCTACCGCAAAGAGTTGTGAGATCTAATGTAAGACAAAGTCGATTAATTTATTCATTACTTCTCTATGGAAGCATCTATCCAACGATTTTGTTATAAATCGTTAAATAATTATAGTGACCGTATCAATATTAGATATCTTCATTTCTTTAATAAATAGAATGTCTTATTTAAATTGAATATAATTTGAGAATATACCTACTTACATTATATCGCACTGCCGTGCCCCCAGATAAATATGCCTATACACACTTATCACTAAAATAAACTAAAGAAAAGAAATTCGGATACATTATACTAGTTATATACTACATTATACGTCGGTGTTTCCGTCCGATTATAATATGGGAGTCTTCAAGGCAAGAGTGAATAGGTGGCTACTGAATTAGTGCGACTTACCATCTACGACTGCGTTACCACTTACCATCAGGTGGAACGTAGTCAAGCACTAATTCTGAACAGTATAAAAAAAAGTAAGTAGACTTATGACGGTCCGTAAAGGAATGTAATAATTTTATGTCGAACAAACATGATTGAATTTGAATTTTATCGACGTGTCTACAAGAGTGCAGCTGCGAGTGAAAACTAATATTCAAAATTTATTTTTAAATTAAAAAAATGGTACCAGAAAAATCTTGATGCTTTTGATTGAATCTACGGTGGGTCGCTATTTAGTTATATCTACAGCTACAGCCATAGTTATATGTATAACTAAAACCTTTCTACTTTTAAAGAATATATTAAATACGTTTCCAATTGAAAAATAATCTAAAATTTCTATTAATTAGTTAAATCAATTGATGATTGCTACACTTTATTTCTCTCTAGTTGTTTTTTGCGGCTTCGCTCGCGTTATAAGTGAGCCAGGGTTCAAGGGCTCAAGGGTTATGCCCCATCCTAGAATGTAAGCTATGTTCTTATCTTTAATCGTTTGTTCAGCTATTTAAGCGTGAAAAGGTAATTGACAAAGTTTTTTCACCTTTATAATATATTTCGATTAGTAATGATAATAAGTTTAATTTTCCAACGTGATGCCTGACTTATTCACATAACGCGGTAATATTCAAGAATTATTCATCCACGTTACCAAGTTTAAATTCCAAAACTATTGTAATTCCAGTGAGAATTGGTGGTTACTCTCGATAGCGTCACATATCAAATTCAAAACGCGAGCTTTTATGCAAAATGCTAATAGAGCAATATCTAATACCCCTAACCCTTGGGGCATTGATAGAACATAGTAATATCTCATATAAACGCTTTCCGTCGAAATAATTTTCAAAATGGCTTGTTCTACTTCAGGTACATATTGTTTTAAATTTGTTAACGAATTTTCACTATCGATCAAGTTGTAATTTCGCAACTACAATATGTAGTTCGATGGCATGGCGATATTTTATTTTTGATATATTTCGTTAGTACTCTACCTAAATTTTTGAATTTTTAACCCCCGACGCAACGACGTAAGTTTCTAGTACTCGGCAGTTAGAATTAAAACTATATATTACAAATTTTCTATTATTATTTATTATTATACATTACTAGCGATTCACTTAAAAATAGGGGGTGGGGGTGGGAGGGTGAAAATACTTTACGACTTATTCTCATACCTACCATACAAAAACATTTTTCGGAGGAATACGTGACATGTGATAGGTATTTATATAATATTGGAAGATTTTATATTTATTAAACAAATAAATCTTTTAACTTTCATTAGTATTGTTGCCAGTATTATTAAAAATGCAAGTAATAAACTTTACACTGTAACGATTTAGAATTGATTTTTTTAATTGAAGATATTCTATATAATTATTTTGAAACAGCCAGACCAGAGGCCAGACTAAAGGAGCCAAGGATAAGTGTTGGCAAGTGAGAATGCAACCATATTAATGATTATGTTTTAACATAAGTTGGCTACATACTCGTATAATATGATCTGTCAAATACGTAAACTATATAAGACGCGGCATGTAAGCTTGTAGCTCTCTTTGATTTTTAACCTTTGTGCCGTGTGCTAAAAATATAAATTCGTTATTTTTCCATCGGTTTTTATTAATTTCCACTAAAATATCATCAATAAGTATTAATATATTATAAAAACTAAAATAACAAACAGACGTTTTTATTTTATTTTTGTTTGCATAATAAGCAAGTTTTCAAAATACAGGTAATTGAAGATTTAGCTGCATCTGAAGGTGAACCACAACCGCAGAAGTTCCTTCATTATACTTTTATCTCGAGCTGATGCTATTCTAAAACCACTGTTACAACGGTATTATTTTATTAATGTGACATTTTTAAATATATATTTTGTAAGTTACACTATTATTTAGCTTAGGTAAAGAAAAAGTAAATAAAAGGCAAGTTCCACTGGGGCTGGACTATTATCTTTATGTTGGCATTAACCTGTCATTAATTATATGGGGATGACACTGGCTCCTGCAACACAGTTCTTAGCGAGCGCAGGAGCTAGGGAAATCTTAATCACCTATGTATGTATAAAACGTCAAAATATGTCGATAAAGAATTTATTATTATTATCTACAGAAGGTACATTGATCTAAAACTCCGTACAACCCTAATTAATTAACGAAAACAAATTATTTACAAATAGCAGCTTCCTGAAATCGTTACCAACAAAAGACCCATCGATAGGTGTTGATATTCGCTTTAATCTATTTTCAAAGCAGAAGCCTATTAAAATTTGATTGGCGCTACGTCAAATCCTTTGTATTATGTCTTCTATTACTCAACGTCCCAAACGATTATTAGATTTCATACAATATATCAAACATTAATTTTCATTGATCATGGTGTTTCAAAGCAGATTACATAATTTCAAGTAATTTTATTTTAATCTGTACTAGCAACTCACTCTCGCTTCATTTGGGTTGATCTCCTTATATATCCACATCCATACTTTAAGATTATATATGTGAAAGTGTGTTTTTTTTATTTGTCCTTCTTTCACGTCGAAATAGAGTGACAAATTGGCGTAATTTTTTGTGTTGAGTTAGTTGAAGGGCTGGAGAGTGACATAGGGTACTTTTTACTCCGGGATATTATCTCATTCCCACGGGAAAACGCGTTATAATACAAATCAAAAAATATTTATCATCTGAATTACTTAAAACATGGTATTAATGCAATCCTATAAGGGGGTAAAATAGGGGATGAAAGTTTGTATAAAACATACCTTTTTAGAGTTAATTTTTCGTAGTTTTGACATTTATGATTATTGTTTCACTCCCTTGGGTAGTAGCATGATGATATAAATTCCTCAATAAACTGGCCATCTAATGCAAAAAGAATTTTTCAAATCGGATTAGTAGTTTCTGAGATTAGCGCGTTGAAACAAACAAACTCTGTCTGTTTATAATATATTATTATAGATTTAATTTTTAGCTTTCTACAAAATTTAGTTAATCTAAATAATTTGGATTGTCTATAAGTAGAATATAGTTATTTTCCATCTGTATATCTAATTTTATACAGCTTCCGGCAATTGTTATTACAGATTAGACAATCGAATTTACACCCACTTCCCTTTGATCGATCATATTGTAACTATGCGAACAGAGCTGTGATGACCAAAAATATTTTAAATATTTTATTTTTATCTATGTGGTTTAACAAATTTTTTGGGTTCTTGATGACTAATAATTATTTTGAAATCAAGATAAACTTTTTTAACTTTATTTTATTAAAGCACAAAAATTTTAATTAAAATTTTTTTTAAGATACAATATTACTTGAGTAATATCAATCAAATCATCAAATCACCTTCAGGATTTTTTAAATGCAATATGATAATGATGATGATAAATCCAATGATCAACGACAAATCATCACTATACAAAAAATCACATGAATCTATTACTGCGTAGAGGAAAGACAAACAAACAAACATTTTCCGATTATAATATTATCAAATAAACAGCTATGTAATCTAATACGGTTAGTTGTTAGTTCTATGTGACTGGTTATGAATTGAATACCGCAGTGTTGATGGTACAATAGTTCCAAAAATATATTGAATTTATGTATTTACTAGCGTTTTCCTACGGCTTCGCTCGCATAGTACATTAATCACCAACATATCATATACTAAAACCTTCTCTGAAACACGCTGCATCTTATGGTATGAGTATTATTCCGATCGGTTCAGTAGTTATCGCAGTATAACCGAACAAAAAAATCGGCTCTCCATTTATTAGTATAGATAAACATCGATGTATGTGTGTATGTTCCCTATGGACTCCAAAACGGGTGGAGCGATTTTGATGAAATTTTCAGGCAATCTTCATATTAGTCCAGTAGATGATCCTGAGAAGTTTAGTAGCGATCGGAAGTTTGAATGCGGGCGAATGCGGTACCGCTAGTTATACATATATAACATGGATGTAACTATACATTTTTTTTGCCTTGTAAAGTTTAAATTTTGTTTAATAAATAATATTATGTATTGACTGTTCTTTTGTAACTTGAAGAAGAGTTAGTTGTCTTTGTACTCTCTTGTGTCACTTTTAAGCCATGAGCTTCTTCATACCTTCGGGGAATACCTCACTCTATGGAACTATATAATATAACTCTTAATAAAATTAATTTTATTTAGTATTAGAGCGAGGGCGAGTCGCTAGTTACGTACATATTTTTTTTTAAATAAGGAAATCATAGAGCAAATCTTACACCAAAAATGGTAATGGGTGTAAAAAACATATTAATTTTTGTTCCTTTATTATACGACAACGTACTTATTTTCATATAACAATAAATATTATTAGGTTGTTGGCAGGTAATCCTATCGCTTTATTAGTCTCAAATCAAATCATACAATATGGCGTTTAGTCGTTACCTATTCAATAGCTCATTGTATCGGTAAACCGCCTATATAATTAATTTCATAAATCAAGCATTGCTTTAAATAATATTTACATATGTATAATAAAATAGTAACAAAGACACATCTATATATGTTTTGTTTTATAACAAACTGTTACGTATTGTGTACGGAATATGGACCTTAAAATAATCGTTGATGATTTTTTTGTCTGTTTGTCGGTATATTTACATATATATATATATATATATATATATATATATATATATATATATATATATATATATATATATAATAATAATAATAAAATAAATAAAATAAAAATAAAAATAAAAATAAAAAGCCTTTATTTGACCAAGCTACAGTAATTCATCTTAGTTGCTTATACTTACTTATTATATATATATATATATATATATATATATATATATATATATATATATATATATATATATTATATATATATATATATATATATATATATATATATATATATATATATTTATTAATACATACTACATTATGCTAAACGGTTAATTTCAAGTGTTTTTTTTTTTTTTTGCATTAATCAAGGTCCCCAGGTTGGGTAAAGGCCTCCTCCAAAGATGCCCACTTCTCTCTATCCTGTGCTATTTGCCACCAGCTTGGGCCTGCAACTTTCTTGATCTCGTCGTCCCATCGGGTATAGGGTCTTCCTCTCCTTCTTTTTCCTTGAGGTCCACTCCATATGGTGGTATTGTAGGTCCATCTTTTGTCTCTAAGCCTAGCTATGTGACCGGCCCATCTCCATTTTAACTTTTGTGCGTAACTCAAAGCATCAGTTGCTTTTGTTATTGCTCTGATTTTTGTGTGACGGATCTTATCGACTTTTTTTACCTTAAGCATGCTTCTCTCGATTCCTCGCTGGCAGGACGAAATTTTTAATTTGGCCTTTGACGTAAATTTCCATGTTTGACACCCATATGTCAAACATGGAAGAATGCTAGAGTTCATTGTCCTAGTTTTCAGATCTATGGGCATGTTACTTTTGAAAACTTCTTTCAAACTCCAGTATTTATTCCACGTTCGCTGTATTCTTCTTTGAATCTCTGCTTCGTTGTTACCTTTTTCAAAACTGATTGTTTTTCCTAAGTAAATGTATTTGTCTGTGTATGCCAGAGGATTTCCATTGACTTTTACTTGTTTTTTGTGACCGTTAGTCATTATCATAGACTTAGTGAGGTTGATTTCAAGTCCTACATTGGTACTAGCTGTTTGTAGATCTTCGATCATGAGCTGCAGTTGTGAGCTTGACTCGGATAATATTACTATGTCATCGGCGAAACGTAAATGACTCAGATAGGCATCCCGTATGTAAATTCCATGTTTGCTCCAGTTCAGTTTGTTGATGACGTCTTCTAGTACAGCTATAAATATTAGTGGCGACAAAGGGTCGCCCTGTCTCACACCTCTCTTTATGGGGAAGCTCGGACCTTGTGTATCTAGCTTTATTCTACCTATGTTGTTATTATATATGTTTCTGATGACTTTTATGTACACTTCGCTTACTCCCTGGTCTTTTAGGCTTTGCCAAACGCTGTCGTGAGTTACCGTGTCGAAAGCCTTTTGGTAATCGATGAATCCGAGATAAAGTGGTCTCTGTTGTTCACGATACTTCTCTATAATCAGCTCTAACGTGTGTATATGATCCACTGTGGAGAAACCCTTCCTAAAGCCGGCCTGCTCCACGGGTTGTCTTGCTTCGATTACGGGGCTTATTTTTGAGTTAATTATAGCGGAGAACAGCTTGTACAGGGTTGGTAGTAGGCTTATAGGTCTATAGTTGCCTATATCTTTTGGGTCTCCCTTTTTATATATTAAAATAATATTAGATTCGGACCATTGTCTAGGTGTTTCAGATGTCTGTAATATCAAATTGAATAATTCGGCAAGCGGTGCTGCCAGTATATGGTAGGCTGACTTTAAAGCTTCGTTTGGTATGTTGTCTGACCCAGGGGCTTTTTCTAATTTTAGCCTCTTTAATGCTTCTATGATTTCTTTTTTATTAATTGATTCGATGTTCGCTTCACTGTTAAGATCAGTGGGGCCGACTTGTGAATTTCCAGGTATGTTAGTGTTGTTGTTTTGAAGTGTAGTTGTTTGAATTTTAGCGCTGTATAGGTTTTTGTAAAAATCGGTTGCTGTAGTGATGATGTCTTTTCGTTTGTTTATGTCCTTACCAAATTCCTTTAGCCCTTCTATCCAGGTTTTACTTGTTCTGAGTTCTTTAAAGGCCTTTTTTGTGCTACTGGAGAGGTTAAGATGTTTTTCTATAGTATTAAGTCTATGTTTTGCATAGTCATTTCTTATATATTTATTTACCAACTTGTATAGTGCAGAGAGTTTATTCTTCATTGAACGTGATTTATTTTTAGATTTTTGTAGTTCTTTCCTTCTTTGTAAAAGAGATATTGTACGTTCCGATAACAACTTGTGTCGTTTATATCCCTTTCTCATTGCATGGACTGATCTTAAACTTGTGGTAATTGCCTTTGTAATATTATCGTAATAGGATTGTACTGATGTGTTTTCATGGCAGGCCCAATGACTAGATAACGTTGCTGATAAGGTATCCCTATATTTCGAAATCTCTTCTTCGTCTTTTAATTGGTTTATAAGTTTATTCGTGTATTTAACTCTACTTATCTTATGGTTAGTTAGTGTAACTTTAGCTCTGATTATCCTATGGTCTGAATGGTAGTTTAAGTTCATAGTTCCAATATCTTTAAATATTTTTGGTTGGTTTGATAATATATAATCTATTTCGTTTTTATTTTTCCCGTCAGGAGATCTCCACGTCCACCTTTTGTTTGGCTTCTTTTTAAAACATGTATTTATTATAGTTAATTTATGCTCTAATGCAAAATCAACTAATCTCTGGCCTCTTTCGTTCCTTATTCCGTAACCGAATTTTTTTGTCACTAAATGTTCTTCTTTCTTAGGGAATCCGATCTTTGCATTAAAGTCTCCCATTAAAATTATATTCTTGTGTGCGGTATCTAGAGCTTTCTCGACTGTTATGTAGAATTCTTCTATTTCAACTTCACTTGCCGCTTCCGTTGGTGCGTATACTTGTATGATAGAGACTAGGAAGCCTTGAATGTTCATATTTAGTACAGCAATTCGTTCTGTTATACCAGTAAAGCTCTCAATATTATTCCTGTGTATTTTGTTTACTAAAAAGCCTACTCCGAATAGGCCGGGCGTGTTACCCACGTGACAAAATATAAAGTTTTCGTATTCTTCTATCTTGGTACCGAACCGTCGCGTTTCAGATAGTCCTATAATGTCGTACTTAGTTTCTTGGATTGCTTCTTCTAACTCTAATAAGCGTTCGTATGACGATAGGGTCCTAACGTTGTACGTCGCTATATATATTTGTTGGCTTTTATTTTTATTCTTGCTTTTTGTTTTTGTGGTGTCTAACTTTGGAGGGTTATGGTCGTACTCTTCCACGGTGACCAGCCGGGTTGGAAGATCATGTATTTTTCTTGTTTTTATTTGTGTGTTTATTTGCTCTGTGTTGGTGGAGGAGGCGCTTAGTTGCTATAGTTTTTTATTCTGGATATTATTCATATTCGTTGTATTTTTGACTACATAGCTTAGTATTCCCTGTTTTATGACTCCCTCTGAAAAACTGCTAGACCTCTTGGCCGAATCACCTATTTGTTGTGTTTTGTTCTTTTTATTTGTTTGTGTATTCTTCTCTACATTGGTTGCAGTGGTGTTTTCGGGCGAGGTAGGCAATTTTCGTTTAGTGTTGTTTTTCGATATAATCAGTTTGTCGTATATAATTTTGGCTATATTTCCCTTTTCTCTTTCCAATTGTAGTTGTTCTTGTAGTTCCTTTCTCTTCTCCAGTACGTATTTTGGATAGTCCTCTTTGATGTAGTAATTTGTATCTTTTAATGCTCTTTTTTGTTTCATGATTTTTATTTTTGTGCCTAGAGTTAAGAAAGTCACGACTATTGGGCGTATTCTTTCTTCTTTCTTCCCTATTCTTTTTATTTCTTGAATGTCGCTGTAGCTTATTTTTACAGAGAGATGTTGTTCCACCCAATTAATAAAGTTTCTTTCTAAGCTCTCGTACGATTTTTCTTTCTCCTCTATGCCAAAAAATACCAGATTATTTTTTCTTACTTGTCTTTCTAAATCATGTAGCCTTTTTTCCTGGTCTTCCACTTTATCCTTCAGATTTTCATGATTTTTTTCTATTTCTTTAAATTTTTCTTCAAACATCCTGCTAATATTCTGTGTGACTTGCTCTGTAACATTCTTTCCTGTTTCCCGGATTTCTTGTCTTTGATTGTCCAAATCATTTTTTATTGATTTAAGTGCGTTCAAAATTTCGTCCATGATATTTAAAGTTAATAGTATTGGTACACGTAGCGCCCTCTTGAGGTTGGTGGTGAAAGCTCTTGGCTAGGTATTAATAATGTCTGTTGGATCTTTTAATGGATCTATGCTTAGTGTCTGACGATGTAGTTCAGACTCTGGCCGTAAGATGGCGCTTATTTAGCTAATTTGTAAACAGTTTCATATGACTAGAATTTAGAGGTTAAAAGACAGACCTGATACAATGCAGAGCAGATATGTTTGGGTTCACTTCACAGTTAATTCAGTTCTTTTAGTTCAACACTGAGAGAAAAGTGCTATTTATTTATTTATTTATTTTTTATGTGCTATAGTGTCACTTGTATTTTGATTTGATTTATGTCACTTTTTGTTCATTTCTCACTATCACTTTTTTTTTTTATATATATATATTTACTCCACTGTCCTTATTAATTAAGCGATAAACAGAGTCACATAACACTCCAGTATGGGCAGTCTTTAACGAAAAGTCACTTTTTTATATGAATGTTTCTACCAAAAAAATATTTCACTATTTACTGTTTATTGTTCCGACGTTCATTATGATTTTAATATTTAAGCACTTATCTAACTTTTTAGCGATGAATTACACATTAACTGTATGTTTTTTAATATAAATTCAGAGAAAAAACACAGAGCTGATGTTGACAGTTAGCGCTACCCTCTCACATATATATATATATATATATATATATATATATATATATATATATATATATATATATATATATATATATATATATATAACTTAACTTTCATGGAAAAATACAATTTTTTTACAATTCAGGCGCAGTTGCTGCTTTATATCATCTATACACAGTATGAAACAAAGTCTCTGTCTGCGTCTGCCCGTTTCTACGCTTACTTCTTCTAAACCACACAGCTGATTTTGATATGGTTTTCACTAATAGAAAGAGCAATAGACGAGAAAGGTTTTTAATTTTTTTTCAAGAAAAACGGTTTTTTATAAGATTACATAGCAAACACTGGCTAAACCTTTAGAGATGCATCAAAATAATGAACTAGAAAATTGTAGGTCTTTTTAAAACCTACAGAAAAGTCTCCAATAAGATGTCTATTGTCTATATCTCCTAAGGTAGGCTGACATTCATATTTTTATCTATTAAAAACGTATTCGATCCCGATCAAAGCCAGGGTAAATCGCTAGTATAGATAAAATAGTAAATTAATACAATATATAAATTGCATTCGTTAAAAAATAAAAAATTCCACAAAATTACACCTTTATATAAAATTATTACGAGTTAATTAATAGTACATTGAATTTAAAGAGTATTAGATTTTGCCTAGTAGTAATAGAAGAAAATGTAAAAATTATTTTAAAACATCCTACTAATATTATAAACGCGAAAGTTTGTAAGAATGTATGTATGGATGTATGTTTGTTACTCTTTCACGCCAGAACGGCTGAACGGATCTGGATGAAGCTTGGCACAGAAATAGATTATAGTCGGGAATAGCACATAGGCTATTTTTCATCCCGAAAAATTTACGGTTCCCGAGGGATAGATTTGTTTTTGTTTTTAGTAATATATAAAGTGAAAATAAAATTTCAAGTCGTCGATATTTACCTACTATATACGTAAATGCTGAAACCACAACCGGATATGATTTAACCTAGATGCGTTGTCAACTGATGTAGAAACTTGATATACAAATGCTTGGTATATCCAAAATTCAAGTCAAAATACGCACCAATTGATTTACCTTTAAACTCAAAATACGTAGTACTACTGTAGGATATCTCAGGAAAACCCAACATCATGTTTCAAAACCTAGGTTTATATTTTAACTATATTTAGTTACAATTTATTAGAAAACACTTATTCTCCAACAATTCTTTTTTTTTTGCTCCAGTTAAAAATCACGGATCGCATCATCTCTGTCAACTTCCTGCCAACCAATCCCCTCTTTTGTTTATTTCTGCTTACTATTTTTAATTGTATTTTTATATAAATTTTTAGCTTAAGCAATACCGTCATTTTTAACTGCCTTATTTAGAAAGGTATCATAATTTGCGCGTTCGCGTCGTCAGTGTGGCCAGTATAATCAATTAATAACTAGCGACTCACCCTTACTCCGCTCGGGTTCGTCCCTAGGTGATTCTTTAAATTGACGTAACTTTTTTATTTATGAACCGATTGAAATAAAACAAATACTTTATGTTATGTCAAGTTTACCACAATATATTAGTGAAAACCGTACCCAAATCGGTTAAGCTGTTTCCGAGATTGGCGCGCACAACTGCACAGACAAACCGACAAACAGAGAAAAATTCTAAAAATCATTGTTATGGTTGCTATTGCGTAAATAAAGACCCCCAATGATAGTTTTCTCAAATATCTTCCATGTACACTGTACAGACAGCGATCAGTTACACTTTTATGATAGGTATGTACGAATATAAATTAAAATAGAGAAACCTTACACTATCAATATTTGTTATAGCTATTGTTCGTGAAATGCTCGAAATTCGAGCAGTACATAGAAAATTTGTTAAAAATACCTATCTATATAAAAAAAATCCACAGATCTCGTGTCTGCCACAACCTTCGGTGACGTTAAAAATTAATCTGCCAAATGAACTGAATTATTTTTTTAACATATTCATTATATTTATTTATCAAAAAAATTACACAGTAGGTAGTAGGTAGTAAATTATAAGTATAAATCTAATTAGTACTATTACAATTTGTTACGAGCTAAGACACAATCGTTGTAAGCGCGTTGAAAAAACATTATTTTTAGAACAATAAGCGAACCACATATTTGTAACAATGAACTCTAGATGAAATTTATTTTTCCTTAAATAACTTTATCTATTAGTTTAAATATATATTTATTTATTATATATAACATTTATTCATCGTCACTATCGAGGACACGCGCTCTCCGCGCGTAAACAAAGGTACAGCTTTTAAATAACTTCTGAATAACTGATAGCAGTGACGTACCCTCAATATTTTTTAAAATGTAGCCCAAAATCATATCTGTAGGGTTGTTTTTTTTTAATTTTTCGATATTTCAGTTCGTTTACGAGATATGAATATTTTTCTGACCGAAACCGGGTGAAAAACGACCCCATTTTTCACATTTTTTCGATTTAAAAAAGATTTTGAGTTTTTTCAATATTTTGTTTGCCTCCGCCCGCGTTCAGATTACCAAAAACCAAATTACATTTCAGTTTTTGTATTTTTTCTCAAAAAATGAGATATTTTCCCGCGGTAAAAAATATCCTATATGTTGACCCGGATAACCAGCTATCACCATACCAAATTTCATCAAAATCCCTCCAGTGGTTTTTCTGTGATGCGGCAACAGACAGACAGACAGGCAAAAATTCTAAAAACTATAGATTCGGCCTCTGTATCGATAATAATGTTTATTTCAATAAGATTTTCCAAAAAAAATATCTAATGTACATTATTCGGCTTAGTTACAATTTTATTATATGTATAGATATAGACAGATAGATGACATAAATATATCTAGGGACGCACTTATAGAAACCGCTAGCATATCAAATATAATCGTTTATTAGGAGAAACACAAATATATTTTCTTATTTGCATAATTTAAATGACATACGAATCGGGTACAAGAGCAGAAAAATCCTTAGAGTAAGTAAAAATGCCATGTTCAAACTACTATCAATAAATTGTAGTAATTATTTTGATGAACGCTTCCCAGTTTTAATAATGCAAGTATGCTTGCCCACAATCCACCAAATTGAGATAAACCTCCGCTTCGGATTTAGTACTTATTTAATAATTCAACACTATTATACTTCTAAATGAGGTTGAATCACATTTTGAAATATATATTTATTATGAAGCCATGAAATAATGTTTGTTTATCATTCTTCCAAGCTATGAAACGTTTGATTTAAATGTAGATTCCAGAAATGTGTAGCTGCCGTTTTTTTTTAAGTTGAATAGGCAATGACAACACAGTTTTGTAACTTGTTCTCGCTTGTTTGTCAACCGTTTATTTTTGTTTAGTAGCTATTGAGAGTTTTAGTGTTATAATAAAGAAATTTGGTAACAATTAGTTTTTATTATAGACTAGCGTAGCGACTCACCCTCGATTCGATCGGGTTCGTCCCTAGGTACCTTTCAACGGTTAGTGATTACCATACAAAATAAAAAGTTCTGAACTTTTTGATTTTCCAGCTGCTTTTTTGGGTTTTCCCAATTTTTTTATACTTGAACTACACCTGACACACCCTTAACAAAACAAAAAAAGAATTATTCAAATCAGTCCAGCCGTTTTTGAGTTTTAGCGAGACTAACGAACAGCAATTTTTTTTATTTAATGACAATTATATATTTTAAAGCAAATTTCAAATTTATTATATTATATAAATCCTATAATTTTCATCGTAAATATAAACAGAAACAAAAAATTTATAATTATAGCATCTTGCATGAACAATTTTCTTATAAACATTTAATGTTTATATGAAAGTTTTTTTAACGTTGGTGTTTGTTTTATACCATTTGCTGAATAACGGCATATTTCGGTTTCGCTGATGTGGGCTTCCCGTTTGAATGGTTTAGATGATAATGCATAAAATAGTAGTTTTGGTCGACCTAGTTATGGACTTACATATTAATACACACGCAAACCTCCCTAGTGATTAGAGCTAACTATCCTTAACGCAGGTTTAAGGATTCTGGCCCAACTAAGATTCTTCTGCTAAGTACATACATACAAGGTACTCTCTTATTAATGCCACTGTACATTATTTGCGGCACTTTTGCGAATTTATTCGGCGCATCTCGAATCAAAGGGTTGAGAAATGGCAGAACTTATACACTGAACCAGGACGCCCCGGTCGTTGGCACAACTTTATGATTTTTTCTTCCTCCCTGTCTACAATAACTAGGAGATATCCCTTACCATCGACTTTCTTATCAGAGCAGTACCAGAAGCAGCCGGCATGGTACATATACGGCCACTGAGGTGAGCCGTATTTCAAGTACATCTCAGGTGTTATGTCATAGATTTCTCAATACTAGATTTGTTTCGTAACATTTACTTATTCCATAATACTATAGCAATTTTAATTACATCTGTGGTACGGTTCATAAAAGTTTTATGTCCCAAAACCTTTTCAGGGAAAGGTAAATAAATTTCCACAATCTAAATAAGGTGGTCAACGAAGATGTCAGTAAGGTTTTACTTAAATAAGCCTTGTTTCCGAGGTAATTACAGGCGCTGTACGTTGGACGGAAGCCAAGTGGATTCTACTGGAATTAGAAACGTGAAAGTTTACTAGTTTTCATTATGTGTGAATTTTGTGCATTTATGAGATTTTTCAAAATTGTGTAATCATAATCCTACTAATATTATAAATGGGAAAGTTTGTATGTATGAATGTATATATGTTTGTTGCTCTTAACGCAAAAACAACTGAATGCATTTCATTGAAACTTTACTGTAATATACCTCATATATCAGAAGAACACATAGACTACTTTTTATCCCGGAAAAATGTACGATGTATGTATATATATATATATATATATATATATATATATATATATATATATATATATATATATATATCTTGGTACATAAAGAATTTTTCATTCGTTACAGCGGCTTTAATTATCGTATCGTCTTTTAGTTATTTTTATAGTTCACTTCGTGAGTAAAGTCCTAAAATCTGAATTTTAGTCATGATGGATAATTTCACAAGACTCTTCTATGCATTAGATATTATAACGCATGAGTGAGTTTGCTCAGATGCACGTTCTTTCCTCCATTTTTAGAATCTAATTTTTGTATGATGGTAATCTAATGGTTTTACATGGATCTTAAAGCGGTTTAACACTACCATATTCCCAGTCTCATCAGAATTTCATGGTAAAAACACAAAAAAATATGGTTAGGTCGGTCTGTATATCGAATCCAAAACGGGAGTTCAATACCATATCAATATGGGCATACATATATACACCGACATTTTCATCTAATAAGCACTCTATATACAGAATACCATGAATGCTCTTATATTGAAATACGTTTTTATCTTAATCTTTATAGAATATCCTTATCAACATGCACTTACACTAGCTTTATAGCTTTCTTAATGACACTAGAATACAATATGAAACTCGCAGCAGGGGATTTACGCTATATGCAATGCTATACAATAGTGTGAAATTATTCTATTATTGAATTCTCACGAACAGCTATTTTTCACCTTTGTATTTTGAATTTTAACACACAATAAAGCAATTAAACAAAAATGCGCTTTATAAAACCATTCAGTTTAACCCAAGCTCTGAAATGATTCGAAACATTTCGCCCACCGAGCGATATTCAATTACTTTCACATGCATTTTCAAAGGAAGCCATTTTTTATATGGAAATGGTTGCCAATTTACTTCAAAAATTAATGTAAAAGCCGTAAGTTACATATTTTATTTATAGCCAGTTAAAATAATTTTGGCGGTTACATTGTCGTAGTCGAGAACTATATACTGAATCCTTGATTGTGAATCCAGTAGTTAACTAACTGAATAACTATGGAAAATCGGATTAGTTCTATCTACTCAACTAGCGTGAATAAATCTCGTATTCGAGATCTGGATGTGAGTGACCGTATCTTGTGAACGTTCCCAGAATTTCACCAAAGTGATCTAACCTTAGTATGCTTTGATCGTGATACAATTATTATTTGTAAACATACATACACAATGTGTATGTGTGTTATATGTACATACATACATATATACATATATGTATGTTACAGCTTAATACAATAGCTCGACTTGGCTACACTGGTGTGAAAACGCATCACTGATATCGGAAAAGATTTGTTTTCTAAAATTAAAATTGAACATTTGTCTCGAGACTACAATCAAACAAAGTTTCACGCGGGCTCCCTAGATAAGTCTGGTAAAGAAGTAGCACAAAATATATTTATCCGTTACAGTGTTATGGCACACATTACTTAAGACTTATTCAAATTGAGATGCTGGAAAGTCAAATTATTTGTAACTTAATTATACCGACATTAATGATTTAAAAATATAGGTATTTGTATTGAATATGGATCTTTTATGCTAAAGATAACACAAAGTGTAGGTACACAAATATATGCACCTGAATATTTTGAAGTCAGTAAATAAATAATTAAAAACGTTGTGTGACAATAACATTTATCTTCTATACATATAATAAAACTAGCATTGCCCGCGGCTCCGCCCGCATTCAGGTGACCAAAAACCAAATTCTTAGGTTTTACATTAGTATACTCTCAAAATGCAGTTTTTGTATTTTTTCTCAGAAATGAGATATTTTCTCGCGGTAAAAAGTATCCTATATGTTTATCTGGATAATCAGCTATCATCATACCAAATATCATCAAAATCTGTCCAGTTGTTTTCTCGTGATGCGGTAACAGACCGACAGACAGACAGACAGACGGACGGACGGACGGACGGACGGACAGACAAAAATTCTAAAAAGTATTGATTCGGACTCTGTATCGATAATAATGTCTATTTCAATAAGTTTTTCCAAAAAATATTTAATGTACAGAAACGACTTAGTTACAATTTTATTATATGTATAAATTCTAACTGAGCCGAATCTGTATATTCAATATTTTTAGGAAAATCTTATTGAAATATTCATTATTATCAATACAGAGGCCGAGCCTAAAGTTTTTAGAATTTATATCTCTCTGTCTATGATCGCATCACGGAAAACCCACTGGACGAATTTTGATGAACTTTGGTACGATGATAGTTGATTATCCGGCTCAACATATTATATGATAATTTTTACTGTGGGAAAATATCTCATCTTTGAGAAATCTAACTACTCCGAGCGGAACGTGGGTGAGTCGCTAGTTTTTAATAAGATTGATTTCAATAGCTGATTGCTGTTAATTTAGGGCCTGCTTTATTTATATACAAATATATAAATTTTAAATGTATTATTGGATATAGTCTGCCGTTATAAAATAATATGTGTTCTAAGCTTGTTTTTGAACCGTCAATAGAAAACATCATTTGGTTTTTATCGTAAGGTAATCTAAGTTTCTCAATTAATTCACTAATATTGTTGCAGAAACAAAATGATTCAGTGTTTGTACAAATGTTGGACAAGTATCTGTTTCTTTTCCTCGGCACACATACATACTTTTATATTTGGTGCCAACAAGTGCCATTCTTTCAATCTATGTAGATCCCAATATCTCATTCTTAACTAGCAAATCTAAAATACGTACTGTTTTTATTAGATGATTTTGATTATAACTGAATAAGTAATTCAATACTCGTTATATTATTTCTGTTACAAAAATTGTGTCACATAAATTAATACATTTTTCATTTACGAATATGCTTAACATAAGTAATGATATAACATTTTATCTAAACTAGTTTAATGTTTTATAGCATTTGTGTAATTCTAACAATTCTCTTTGAATTTCTTTCCTACTTTGTAGATCACAAATGAAAATTTGAAATGGAAAATATAAGAAATTGCTCTGTTGTACGCTTCATTGATATATTTTCTGCAGATATAAATATTTTCTTTACAGATGATCAATTTCTAAAGTAAGATGTCTAAGAAATCAATGCAAATTTTTATTGATAATATGATAAAATTATTGTTTATATAATATTACTAGCGACTCACACTCGCTTCGCTCGGGTTCGTCCCTAGATTGATTCCCCATACAAAATTTTATCCCCATTTTTCTTAAATTTTGTAAGTTTTTGCCCAATTTTCTTATTTTTTTTTAATGTAAGAACCTTCTACGAAGTATTAGAAAACATTTAAAAAAAGGTGAATGAAATCGTTAAAACCGTTCTCAAGTTATAGCGTGACCAGGAGAAACAGGGGTTCATTTTTATATATATACATATATATATATATATATATATATATATATATATATATATATATATATATAAAGATAGCTGTGTAGTTTAACAGTGTGTATTCAGCCCTTTTTAACGTCAAAATGCTGGGAACGGGCCTTCCTTCAATACGAGAGGATCAGGCTATAGTCCACAAAGCTGGCCAAGTGCGGCTTGGCGGACTGCACATGTCTTTCGAAAACTTGTTAGATTCTCTTAGACATGCAACGATTATATTATATTAATAAAAAAGCCTAGTGTGGTCAAGACAATTTTTTATTTAAGTAAAGCATTTAGGCAGGATTTATAGTTCATTTATGTTATTTTAATATCATTTTACTTAATAGTTTCTTTATTTATATATTTGATATTTTAAACTGTTTGGTTTGGTGGTTTCGAATGCTTCGCAGCAATCATCCCGTTCTATCTGCTGACTCTCCCGTGAACATGTTAGCTGTGAAGCATTCGACACGTTGAAAAACAAAAATCAAAAAAATCCGTGAATAAAACCGAAAAGATCATTTTGCTTGTATTATTTAAGCGAAAATAATTTATAAATAAGGTATTTTTCATCATGTTTTATACGAATACAACCTGACCTTTAAATCAAATTACAATCTAAGTAACTCTTTTTATTGCGTGACCGTGATAAAAGCTCGGAAGGAAGTCCCTTTGCTACATCTATATAGGCTACCGGCCAACTATATTTTATTTATCTGCCTTGGTGGTGTAGTGTCTAGCATGTACGGCTGCACACTCGGAGGTCCTGGGTTCGAGTCCCGGGTCCGGTCAAGTTTAGTTAATGAGTCTTTCTGTATAGTAAGTCTCAGTAACAGCCCGGAGTTGGGAAGTTGGCGGTGTTTCACCCCCGTGCCTCGGAGAGCACGTAAAGCCATCGGTCCTGCACCTTAACTCTCACCGGTCGTGTCGAACAGTCGTCCCACCGGAATCATACTCCGGTGACAGGAATAGAGAGTGCATGTTGTGTCTGCGCACTCCCCACACGCGCTGCACTATAATATCTCCTGCGCAGTTGGCTAGTCTCAATGAGATCGGCCGCCGTGGCCGGAATCGGCTAGGAGAACATCATCATTGTACATTGTATTGAAATGTTTAAATTAAATATATTATGTTTATACTCGTATTATCACCACATAGTATAAAACAAAGTCACTTCCCGCTGTCTCTCTGTCCCTATGTATGCTTAGATCTTTAAAACCACGCAACCGATTTTGATGCGGTTTTTTTTAATAGATAGAATGATTCAAGAGAAAGGTTTATACGTATAATACATGCATGTTATAGTACAGAAAAGCTGAGAAATTCAAAGATTTGTATTTCATACTAACCGTTAAAACGTACTCAGGGATGAACCCAGTCGAAGCGATAATGAGTCGCTACTGTTTAATAAATATAAGTTTATTCTTTCAAATTATCAATCTACTAGCGACTCACCCTCGTTCGAGTTCGTCCCTAGCTTGCTTCCCCGTTCAAACTTTTATCCACATTCTTACCCCCTTAAGGGATGATTTCCGGGATAAAAAACAATTTAACTCACTCACTTTTTATATCATGAGATTTAAAAAAAACTTGTTTTAGTATTTTTTCTTGGAATTTTCTTCTACACAAAGCTTGTCTTGACAATAACAAACACAAAAAAAGAATTATCCAATTTGGTGCAGTCGATGCGAAGTTATGCGCGTACATACATTTCGGTGATTTATTTTTATTTATATAGATACTCCTACATATATTTAGGGTAAAATTTGTGAGTTTGGAGGTCGTATATTATACCAGGACTAGGAAATAGAGATCCGATGTAGAAAATTTCTTCTACTAATATTAAAAAAAAAAAGCTTAGACCTTTTTTGTATGTACATATGTTGCTTATTCCGTCGTCTTTGGAACGATTTGTGCATTTTTTATTTGAAAGTGTATACTCGCGCGATGATTTTATACAAACATCAATATGGTAGTGTGAAAATTACATAAGAACCAAATTCCAACATTTTTATTATTTTAAATTAATTGTTACTTATATAAAAATGCTATAAGTTTGTGGAATCTCGAATGACGAGCAACTTATTATAAACCACGGTTTTAAAGCAAACAGTAAAGCCATTTTTGATTAAAATACTGGTAATATAAATCGCGTGGCATCCAATACTCAATGGACGAAAGAAAAGGTGCAGAATGAGGCGAAAAGATGAGTCGAAGAAAAAGATTGAAGTTCTGTATTAAGATAATAATCGAACAATACTGCTACTTTACATTAATATTCTCTAAGAGGACAAAACTTACAGGTAAAGACTAAAGTCAATTCTTATAGTATAACTAGCGACTCACTAAGTTCGTCTCTATAGATACGTTTTAACGGTTAGTACCTATAGATTTCTCAGAGATGAGATATTTTCCCGTAGTAAAAAGTATCCTATATGTTAACGCGAATAACCAGCTATCATCAAACCAAATATCATCAAAATCTGTCCAGTAGTTTTCTCGTGATGCGTTTCCAGACAAACAGACAGACAAAATTCTAAAAACTATAGATTCGGCTTCTGTATCGATAATAATGTTTATTTCAATAAGATTTTCAAAAAATATTTAATGTACAGATTCTACTCAGTTAGAATTTTATTATAATATATGTACATATGGAAGATAATTTATGTTCCAACGAAAGTTATTAACTCCCTATAACGTACAGTTTTAAAAAAAATCGATCAATCGAATATATAAAGTCGAAATGTAACCATATCATTTTTTATTGATAACACTATAGCTTTATTTACATAAAAAAAATTCAGTTGAGAAAAAAAAGTACTAAGCTGTTATTTCTTTGTCAATTAAGGTTTTATGTACTTTTTTTTTAATATTGGAAAGTATCACGTGACTCTTTTGAATCTTGCCATATAATAAGTGTAAACTTCTCATTTTCAAACTCCTTTGACACTAAGGTCTCGACCACTTTCGTATATTTGAGACGCATACATCTCACGAGTAGGTTTAGTAGCCATCTTTGAAATTGTACCCATTTGGTCACAATCAGTTCTTGTATCATTTATGTACATAATATATTCGTTATAATTCGAATGGTATGGTTTTTTAAGGTAGAGACTTCAATTTAGCTTATGTTGGATATATTGGTGTTAATTTGTTGGTTAAGTAACTAAAAAGTAGATAATAAGGAAAGGAGGATCAAATAATTAATTTAGAGAACATTTATTTTTGTATATTAAGTTAAAAGTTTTTTTTTGTTTTGTATAAATATTTAAACCTTTCAATAAAAGGATTAATCTTATTCGGCCAATGAATTTGCAAACAGATTTTTACTCAACATTTTTTTTTTAAATTGTAAACAATATTAAATTATGTTTTAGTATAGTATTAAATGCCAATCGACTTTAAAGTCTATACATATTATATACATATAAAATTGTAACTAAGCCGAATCTGTACATTAAATATTTTTTGGAAAATCTTATTGAAATAGACATTATTATCGATATAGAGGCCGAATCTACAGTTTTAGAATTTGTGTCTGTCTGTCTGTCTGCTGTTACCGCATCACAGAAAAACCACTGGATGGATTTTCATGAAACTTGGTATGGTGATTGCTGGTTATTCGGGTCAACATGTAGGATACTTTTACGCGGGATAATATCTCATTTCTGAGAAAAAATACAAAAACTGCATTGTAAGAGTATACAAATATGTAAAACCTAAGAATTCGGTTTTTGGTAATCTGAACGCGGGCAGAGCCGCGGGAAATGCTATATATTATATTTTCTTAGATTTACGCAAATATTTGACATTTTAAGATGAAATTATCTTTTCGGGGTTTTATATATTACAGACATTACCTACCTACAACATACCTAATGACTTTTGAGACGTGTAAAATCTTAATCTCTCCTATGACTATGATTGCAGATTGTCCGGAATTTTTTATTCTTAGTTTTCAATGCTTTGAAAACGTTAGAAAACAAGAATTAAAAATAATTCCGCAAAAAAATAATCGAAAAAATAATATTGAAAATAATAATAAATTATTTTTGCATTTAAGTATAAATCATATTAAATTTTAAATAACATATGCTATAATCCCTCCACGACCGCGGACACCCCAAAGTGTTAGTAACAATACGAGTAGATTTCTTAGAATTTTATTTAATTTCTTAAAAATTTACCTGGAGATATTTACAACAAACGTCATCGTATTGCACAGAGCCTAAGCACTCACAACGCATTTAGATTTTTTGCAATACCATAATAACGAGATCTACTTTGCCAAGCTAAAAAAATCAAACTCATCATAAAGAAAATTCCAAGGCACTTTGAGGTGAACTCTGAACCTAAAATAAGTTAAAGGTTAAGGTCAATTGTAAGCAATTTATCACGCGCTATCGCCCTAAGTGTGTCGAGATAAATAGTGAGGCTGGGCGTTTCATTGTGACAAATGTACACTATCGTTACGGATTTCGGGTGACGATGTTAGATGAATAGGCTTTAGGTCAGACTGTAAGGCGAGATTTGTATACACGTTGCTATAGTATTATTATTATTTATGTTGGGTTTGGTGCCGAGGTCGGCCCTAGCTACGTCGACCAGTTTTGGTCCATTGTAGCTCCCTTTATAGTGAATTCAAAGTTCTCCGCTTAGTCCTGTTGACTCCAGGAACTTCCAGATTTTCTGAGCGGGGAGCATCTGTATCTCTTCCGGTTGCATAATATGCTGCCCTAGATAGATACTTCTGCGGTGCATGAGTGGACCGCACGAGCAGAGGATGTGCATAGCAGTTTCCTCTGTCTCATGGCATAGTCTGCACATTGCGGTCCGACTGAGGCCGACTTGCTATAGTAACGGTTCACGTTAGTAATGTGCTTGTTTAGAAAATCAAATGAAGCGAGTTCTATCCCGAGTCTCGTATGATCTCTAAGATTTCCAGGTCCGGGTATCGTTTTTTAACCTGAAAATATTGAATTGGACAAAAATCAATTATAATTAATACTAGCGACTCACCCTCGCTTCGGGTTCATCCCTAGACAAAAAAATATCTATCCCACGGGAACCGTATATTTTCTGGGATGATATATAGTCTATGGCTTTTCTCAATAAGCGGGCCATCTAATGCAAAAAGATTTTTTCAAATGAGATCAGTAGTTCCTGATATTAGCGGATTCAAACAAAGAAACATACTCTGCTTCTTTATAATATTAGTATAGACTAGCATTGCTCGCGGCTCCGCCCGCTTTCAGATGACCAAAAACAAAATTCTTAGATTTTACATATTAGTATATTCTCTTACATAGCAGATTTTGTATTTTTTCTTAGAAATGAAATATTTTTCCGAAGTAAAAAGTATCATATTTGTTGACCCGGATAACCAGCTACCATCATACCAAATTTCATCAAAATCCCTCTAGTGGTTTTTGCGTGATGCGGTAACAGACATACTGATAGACAGACAGACGAAAGTTCTAAAAACTATAGATTCGGCCTCTGTAACTATAATAATGTCTATTTCAAAAAGATTTTCCAAAAAATATTTAATGTACAGTTTCGGCTTAGTTACAATTTTATAATAGGTATGTATAGATAGATTAAAACTAATTATTTAATTGATATTTTCAAATGCTAGATTTGAATCTATATGCCGCATGAACTATGGATTTACAACGTAGATGAAACGTAAAGTACCGGTGAGCGGATGGACAATGGATATTATTATATGTTCCTATTGAACTCAAGTCTTATTTTTTATAGAACAATACCAAATACTCGCTTTGATTCAGACCCAAATCCGAAGTCTCTTATATCGTTGCCAGAATATTGTAAGGGAATTTTATATTTCTAATGGCGTTTTATCAAAGATCTCTATATATTATTGATATTTTTAGACGACACGTTTGGCTCAGTTTGTTACCCTACTTACTGTGCCAGCGGTCGCGGGTTCGAGTCCCGCTGGGGGCACTCATTTGTGTGATGAGCACGAATGTTTGTACTCTAGTTGTATTTATAATATGTATGTATTTAAAAGTTTTATGCATATATGTAGTGTATCAAATATCTGGTAGTATATTTTTTTTTTTATATTCTATCATAAAAAAATAACTCTTAAGTTAAAATAATTACGTCCAAGTCCAAAACGTAGAAGTGTATAAAAAACCTTATAAATTACAAAATTGTCTAACTAAAGTAAGGTATTGTAGAGAAAACACGGAAAATCGCCTCACTTTCTGCTTTCCTGCGTGGAGCCTAAATAAATGATTTATGAGTCTTCTTGAATCCATCAAACTGTTGTATTATTAATGGCAAAGTAACTGTGTTTGTTCGTTTCTTTGTTACAATTTAACTGCTAAAAGAATCGTTTTATCCTGAAACACATAAGTGAACACATACGTTTTTAACGTTATGTCTACCAAGCGGTTGCAATAATTAATATTACATTTCTCCATTAATACACTAACATTATTATTAATAATATAAACATTAATATATTTTATTTCAATTCTAGATTATACACTAGAAGATCACTAAAATTATCAGTTATCAGTTTATTAAGTTCGTATGAAACTTTCGACCAAATCAGAATGACTTTCTTCTGAGGAAAGTCACGAAAAACTTAAGAGATGCTGCCTTTTTGCTTTGGATATATCTTAAAATTAATTATGTTAATGTACTAGTAGCTCACCATCGCTTCGCTCGGGTTCACCTCTAGAAAAGGAAAAACAAATCAACAAGAGACAAAAAGTATCCTATGTCTATTCCAGATTTTATATAATTTATCTCTGTGCCAAATTTCATCCAGATCCGTTCAGCCGTTCTGGCATTAAATAGTAACAAACTCACAAGCTTTCACATTTATAATATTTATACAGATTAGCAAGAAGTAAGATAATTCTTTTTATGTATCATCTAGAACCATCGAGTTGATTCATACGCATTAACTTATCCGTCATAATTGAATCCAGATCTGAATTCATAGAAGTGAAGACCAACTAAACATCCTCTGTTCCATGCATCGTTCAATAGAAATAGACTTTAAAATAATAAAAACCTAGGCAACAGCTCGATTGGACAGTCCTCTATAGACTTTTGTCGGAAACTGATCGAATGTCCGCTTTCGTATACTTTCTATGAGCAAGTTTTCAATGTTCAAACTACTATTAAAATAGATTAAATTGTTTGACGTATTGATACCCAAGTTATATAGCAAAGATGTAGGGAAAGTAGTTTTTTTTTCTACCTTGGTTTTCTTAAGTAGCCACTCATTTTTGATAAATTTTTAAATACATATAAGTTTAAAATACGACAAAGTGTACTTTTTCGTAAGCAGATCCCAAAATAGTTACCAAATATATATTTTTTCATTTTTCCATTTATTTACTTGATGTTGGAGTTAAATATATAGATATTCTCGTAAAATTATGTTAAATGTTATAAGTCTATAATAATGTATTACAAAATTATTCGTAAGTAGAAACGCAATCGACCAAAGAGAGGGTATGTCACTAGTTTAGTGTAAAATTCATACTGTAAAAATTATTATCAATTATAATTATAAATAGTATATTATAAAAATTAATATAATACTTTCCTAGATTTACGTGAATATTTCACATTTTAAATAAAACTATCTTTTTGGAATTTTTTGCACATTTATTTTGATTTTTTCAGTCTCTCCCGTAACCATAATTGCTGTAAAGCATTCGAAACGTGAACCAAAAATCGAAATAAATCTGTGAAAACATCCGAAAAAATAGTTTTATTTAAAAAAATACTATTCAATATTATTGTACAAATATTTTATTAAATGCACCTTTTAAACTCTTTTAAATTTACGCGAATAATTGACATTTCACGAATATTTTGATATAAAAATTATTTAAAACTAGCGACTCACCCTCGCTTCGCTCGGGTTTGTCGCTAGGTACGTTTCAGGTATAAATATGTAGTTATTAACCAGGGTTAACCATATAAATTTAATTTTTTTTGGTTAATAATATTGACAAATATTGACATTAATATTTATACGATACTAACGTCACTTGTTTTTTTCTTCCCGGAACCTCTCCACTAACACTTAAACTTTATAGTATGGTATTAAAGTTCAATTTGACTTTTAAGTATTATTACGAATCTTTTGTATGGGAGGTATAGAAAAGTGTTGTTTTTAGACTTTTTCTGGCATTTTTTTTATTTTTTCTCTCAGTAAGAACCATCCTCGTACTTCAAGGAATATTTAAAAAAAAGAATTAGCGAAATGGTTCAGCTGCTCTCGAGATTTGCGCTTACCAACACATTCAGCGATTCGTGTCGAATATTCGCGTGAATCTAAAAAAGTTCTCGACGTTTCAAATGCTCCACAAAAACATGGTTACGGGAAAGACTAAGTTTTTTGACGTCTCAAAAGTTATTATATATAACTCTAACAAACGATGTCTACACATACATTATCACTACATAGTATAAAACAAGGTCGCTTTCTCTGTCCCTATATCCCTATGTATGCCTAAATCTTCAAAACTACGTATCGGATTTTGATGCGGTTTTTTTAATAGATAGAGTGATTCAAGAGGAAGGTTTTAGTATATAATTTGCTAAGTTTTGTATACATTGGCTAAAATATAACGATATTTATTGGAGGTGTCGGAAAAAATAAGTCGTCTGGGAGCTTTCAACGAAAACGCTACCTAAACCCTTTGAGATATAACAAAATAATGTGTGGTGGAATTGTGTATCTCATATAGGTCTACAGAAAAGCTCCGCGATGGCATATGTCTATCTCTTAAGGATAACATACTATATCCATTTTAATTTAAAACGTACCTAGGGACGAACCCGAGCGAAGCGAGGGTGAGTCGCTAGTATATATATAAATGTTAAAGAAAAGACGCACAGACAAAATAACTTTCACATTTATAATAGTAGTGTATAGTAATAAAAATCATTGTTTAATATTTTATAATTAACAGTCCAGAAATCACTGAAGCATGTTATTTAATTAAACGTACCTATCATAGGAACTAGGATTGGTTTACTATCGTTTACCACAGAGTGAGGCCAAAGCATGTGAACGTGTGCTTTGCATTTCCTATTTACAGCAAACGACTTACGCCGGTTCTCAAAAACCTATCTATCTGAAATTTCGCTTACTGGACATAGAAATGCCATTATATTATAATATTATTAGCGACTCACGCTTTGTCTCTAGTTACTTAAAAAATGGGGGGTGGGGATAAGAGGGTGAAAAATACTTTACGACCTTTTCTCATACCTACCAAATATACAAAAATATCGTTAAAATCGGTCGAGCCGTTTCGGAGGAGTGCGACCACAAACAACGTGACACGAGATACGAGCGAAGTTTGAATGAATGTTACTCAATCACGCCAGAATGGTTGAACGTATCTGGTTGACATTATAGAGATAGAACATTTTGAGACATAGAGATAGAACATTTTACATAGAGATTGATTATAGTCCGGAATAGCACACAGGTTATACTTTTTGTCCCGGAAAAATATACGAACGCGAGCGAAGCGAGGGTGAGACTCTAGTTAATTATATTTGTATTAAGTACATTTTTTCCTCTAACGCACTATGACGTATTGATAGACTGTAACGTAAATAAAACCATGAAGATTTCCAGTTTTATAATAAATGAACCTAAAACATGCTTCCTGAAAGTTTTAAAGTAAGTTTCAAGAAATAATGGAAAATAGCCTCAGAGTGTTTTCGAAGTAATTCAATTAATCTCGTTATTGGAACATGAATCCCAGCGAGACCATAATAATTATAAGATATATTTTGTTATTTTGTAAGCTTCTTAAAATTTGTTAATTACTATTCAACATTAATTAAACAATATTTTAGGTTTATAAATTTTCTTTTATCTATACTGATATAATAAAGAGGTAAAGTTTGTCAGTTTGTGAGGTTGTAGGGCGTAATCTCTGTATCTTTAGAACCGATTTAGATGAAATTTAGTAAGAAGATAGTTTGAAACCCCGGGAAGAATATAGGATACGTTTTATCCCAGAAATCATCCCTTAAGGAGTTAAAAGTTTGTATTGAGAAGCTAGGGACGAACCCGAGCGAAGCGTGGGTGAGTCGCTAGTATATCATATAAATAAGGAGAGCTTATATTTTTGCTTAGTTTATTTGTATTGTACTCAGTACTTTTTATCATCTCGCTGCTGGGCACTGGCCTCCCTTCAAAACGAGGGTGATCAGGTGGCAAGGTGGTCCACCACGCTGGGCAAGTGCGGGTTGGCGGACTTCATATGTCTTTCGAAAACTTGCTAGGTTCTCTCAGATATACAGGTTTCCTCACTGTTGAAAAATTGGTTTATTTTTACTTGTTTATTAGTACAATTATACAAGATATAGTGCAAACAATAATCTTTACAGTCTTAAG
Organism: Brenthis hecate; assembly: GCA_951806755.1. Classification (NCBI taxonomy): domain Eukaryota; kingdom Metazoa; phylum Arthropoda; class Insecta; order Lepidoptera; family Nymphalidae; genus Brenthis; species Brenthis hecate. The sequence continues at coordinate 1,251,801 of OX638270.1, forward strand.
ATTCTTAGCGTTCACTAGCGAGAGCGTTGCTATTCGAATACTTCTGACAGGCTTCTTTCAACGGCCTCTTTCAACCACACGTACCGGTAAACGCTTTAACATGCCCCCGGCCTTGGAAGGTCCTACTTCCAACAGTCTCCACGGTCTGTTGCTGAATCGAGTGGTAAGGGGCAGATCTTGGAAAAAGCTCGTCTCGTGATGGCTCCAGAAGCTGTGCGGATTGATGCTACTCGAGAAATTCCATCTTTTCCGGGGAAGGTAGAAACAATGCGTCCCATACACCACTTGAGAGGAGGGCTGTTGTCATCCTTGATCAGCACAAGAGTTCCTTCCTTCAGTGTGTCACCAGATTTCATCCACTTGGTTCTCACTTGTAGCTCCGATACATATTCTTTTGACCATCGGGTCCAGAAGTGCTGCCGGACTTGCTCCACTCTTTGGTAATGTGTGAGTCGATGCGGTGCGATTTGCTCGTAATTTTCGCAAGCAGGTGAGGTCAATGGACGACCAACCAGAAAATGAGCTGGAGTGAGCGGGGAAAAATCATTTGGATCTGTAGACATGGGCGATAAGGGACGAGAGTTTAGAACGGCTTCCACCTGTGCCAATACCGTACTGAACTCCTCGAATGTAAAATTAGCGTTACCTAAAACCCGCCTAAGATGGTGTTTGCACGATTTCACCCCTGCTTCCCATAAGGCACCAAAATGTGGGGAATATGGCGGAATGAAATTAAATTTAATATTATTGTTAATAGCATAATCCTTAATATTATCTGCGCAATTGTGTAAAAATTTTGAAAACTCTGCCATTAAACCAGTGAAGTTTCTTCCGTTATCAGAAAATATTTCTGATGGTTTGCCGCGACGAGAGATAAATCGCTTTAACGCTAGTAAATATGCATCAGTAGATAAGTCACCCACTAACTCAAGATGAATAGCTCGAGTTGCAAAACATATGAATAAACTAACGTAAGCTTTAGTTAACCTAGCACCTCTGCCTTTCCGATTTAGTACAAACACTGGCCCGAAATAATCAACTCCACTAATGGCAAACGGGAAACTGACTGATAAACGTTTAGCTGGTAAGTTGCCCATTAATGGAGTTAGAGTTTTACCGCGAAACCGAGTGCAAACGACACACTCATGTACAACTCTCTTTGCAAGATTCCTACCGCTGATAGGCCACCAAGACTCTCGAATAGTAAATAATAATAACTGCGGTGCAGCATGTAGTTGCCGTATATGTTCGTAACGAAATAATAGGTATGTGAAATGATGTTTAGATGATAAAAGGATAAGATGTTTTTTTGTCAAAGTTAAATTCAGACACATTAGATAAACGCCCCCCTACTCTTATTAATTTATTATTATCTAAAAATACGTTTAAATTTCTTAAATTGCTCTTAGTTAACTGTTTATTTTTAGATAAAGCATCATATTCAAGGATCGATTCCCGTTGTGATAATAAAGCAAGTGTACTCACAGCCTCTCGCAGCTCATCCACACTCAAAGCACCCGATCGTTTTAAGTTTGTTTTATGGCTATTATGTAGAAAACGTTTAATATACGCCATGGTGCGTTGAAGGCGGTTAAACTGAGAGAACCTGGAAAATGGAAAAAGAGACTGACTAGTACAATCATTAGAATTGTCATTCCTTACATGTAAACTTTTAACCTCCGGGAGATTAATTATGTTATTTACCGTATTAGTTGAATGTAATTTAAAATTAGGATCTTGTAAAAATTGTGGACCATCCCACCATAACTTTGAGTCTTTTAACGTTTGTAAATTGATACCCCTTGAAACTAAATCAGCTGGGTTATCGTGGCTTGTTACGTGCTTCCATAAATAATCCTGCGTCAATTCTTGTATATTAACTACCCTGTTCTGTACATACGTTTTAAGTTGATAAGGTGCCATACGCAACCATCCTAATACAATAGTTGAGTCGCTCCATAGACAAACATCATCAAATCGACAGCGAAGCGATTCAACTATTTTTACACACAGCCTAGCTCCTGTCAAAGCACCACACAGCTCAAGCCTAGGGACAGTTAATATCTTTAAGGGAGCTACCTTACCTTTCGCACATAGTAATTTCACTACAACCTTATCTTGCGTAAAAGAACGAATGTATGCACATGCTCCGTAGGCCTTTTGAGAAGCGTCAGTAAAAATGTGAAGTTCTAAGCGTGTGTGATGCTTTGCAAAACTGTGACGTGGTATTCGCAAATTGCTAAGCTCATCAAGATCACCTATAAATTGAATAAATTCATTAATTACTTCTTGAGGTAATTTTGTATCCCAATCAATCTTTAATAGCCATAATTTTTGTAATAATACTTTAATTGATATTATAGTTGCGCTGAGCAAGCCAAGCGGGTCAAAAATCTGCGATATAATGGATAAAATTGCACGCTTTGTTATATTACTAGGGACTTGAACCTTAGTTTGAAAATTAAGTTGATCAAGTTGACTAAGCCAGCTCAGTCCTAGAGTTTTTGATTGCGTTTGTTCACCTAAAGAAAGATTTTTTAATGTGTGTGACCCCGACAATGCATGATCATGGTCAAAATTGAATATCCACTTTCGAAGTGGAAAGCAGCCTTTGGCTAAAACCCTGGCCGTTTTCTCGCATAAATTTAATAATTCATTTTTATCATTCCCTCCTGTAATCATATCGTCAACATAAAAATCTTGCGTTATAACTCGCTTAACGTCAACGTCATCGCACTCTATAGCTAGTTGTTGTAAACACCTAACGCTCAAAAAGGGCGCAGACGCTGTTCCGTATGTCACCGTGTTTAACCTATAAATCTCGACAGGGGCTGCAGGATCATTGCGCCATAGAACAAGCTGGAGGTCGCGTTGATCTTCAGAAATTAAAACCTGTCTATACATCTTTTCGATGTCGGCGCATGCTATATACGTATTTTCGCGAAAACGTAATAAAATTGAAAACAAATCCCCTTGAATGGGTGGCCCGACCATCTGTAAATCATTTAAAGATTTATTTGTCGATGACAATGCACTTGCATCAAAAACAACCCGTAATTTAGTTGTCGAGCTATTTTCATTAAATACACAAAAGTGCGGCATAAAAAAATGTATATTGTTATAAGTGTAAACGCGACTCATATGTCCTAACTGTATATATTCATTTATAAATTCATTATATAACTTTTTACAAATAGGTAAATAAGATAGTCTCTTTTCAAGTGAAATTAAGCGTTTATATGCCTGTGTATATGATTCCCCAAGTAAAGTAGGTGAGTCCCGAAAAGGAATTGAAACAATAAAACGGCCTTGACTATCCCGTTTAGTAGTTTTAATGAAATTATCTTCACAAGTCTTTTCTGTATCGGATAATGCAGGATATTTAACCGTGACCTCTTCCAATTCCCAAAACCTACGTAATTGAGAGTCGATTGACTGTGAAAAATTGCAATAAACAATATTATTTAAACACGCAATTTCATTCACAGGACCCGAGACAATCCAACCTAGTTTAGTATTTTTAAAAAGGGGCCACTCTCGAGAGGTATTTTTCCGTCACATAGTAACTCCCAAAAGTGATCAGCACCTATTAATATATCAATCGTATGAGCTTCCAGATAAGCGGGATCAGCTAGCGTAATAAAATCCGGAATTATTATTTTATCAATATTAATAGGTATAGATGGCATACTCGGTACTATCTGCGGCAGTACCAAACATTGTAAGCGCGTAGAATGCTCGCCGTTTAACGAACGTATTTTTATTTTGCAAGACTGTAAACTTTGCGTAATAGAATTACCGATTCCTTGTATTTTTTTAATGGACTGTATTAATGGCGTGTTAATTTGATCGCATAGAGATTTTCGTATAAAACTGCATTGGCTACCACTATCTAGTAAAACGCGACAAGTAATTGTGTTCCCTGAATCATCTGTTATATTGACTAGCGCGGTCGATAACAAAACAGGCTTAGTGAGTGACGCTTGCGCGCAATGTACGTCTGCACCATTCACCTGCGATAAAGGGTGTTTTGCTTGTGTGCGTTGAGATAATTGATAAAAATCACTACTACATTCGCCTTGCGCGGGCGCTTGCAGCAGCGAAACTTGCTCTTCAGTCGGGCCGCTGTCGCGGTGAATGATAGTATTGTGCTTAGAATTGCACTTCCTACACGGTCCGAACTTACATGTATCTGCAGTATGAGCGGGACGCAAACAGTTTTTACATAATTTGTTATTAGTAACAAAATTTATTTTAGTGTCAATCGCCAATTCTAGGAATTTTTGACACGAATACAAGTAATGATCTGCCTTACAATACGGGTATAACCTTTTAATAACTTTATTTGATTTTGACGTAGATAAATTACAATGAACTTTAGAATTATTATGTGACGTTTTTGTAATAGTTTTCGAATCATAACCTTGTTTATAATGTGAAACATGCAACGTTTCTAACATATCAGCCCTAGCTTTTAAGAATTGTAATAAATCATTTACTTGTACTCGCGTCTTACAATCGTTTTGACGTTCATTCAACAAAAGATCACTCCTATATTTCTCCCACTCGCGTTCAGTAGTATTATCAAGCTTAGAAACAATCATATAAATAATTAACGTGTCCCAGTGTTCCGTCGGTTCACCTAATAATTTAAGAGATCGCAGGTTTTTAAGTATAATGTCAATTAATTTGCGTAATAATATAGGTGACTCATTACTTAAATTTTTAATATTAAACAAAGCTTTCACATGATTGTGAATAAGAAGTCTGCTGTTATTGTACCTATTCATAAGCAACTCCCAAGCAACATAATAATTATCTGGGGTAAATTCCAGGGAATCAATAACTAATACGGCAGGACCTTTCAAAGAGGATTTTAAATAGTGAAATTTTTGAATTGTACTTATATTATTTGACGTATGAACTAATGATAAATATGTATTTTTAAACTCGAGCCACTGTTCGTAGGAACCGTCAAATGTAGGTAATTTTACCGACTGATGCATATTACCTAGGTCGTTCCCACAACTATTTGCATTGGGTGAATTACTATCATTATCTAGTATGCAATTAGCTTGAGCTAAGATAGTATAGTACTTACTTTCAAAGGATTCTCTCTCGTCGAGCTGTTCATCGTCCTGTGACTCAGGAAGAACCCCGTCTAGTTTGTTTTGTACATTGTTAAATTCTGACAATATATTGGCTGCACCCTGCATCCTTAAATTTAACTCAGCCCTTTTAGCGCGGTCTAGAAATTGATTTTCAAAAGAATTAACATAAACGGACAATTTAGTTAACCGGCCTTTTAAAGTACCTCTTTGTTTAATCAATTCTTTTATAAATTGAGCTGTGGGATCTAAAACTGGAGATTTAGGCAATGTAAGCTCAGCTTTGGACATTTTGGTGCTTTACTAGAAGTGGAGTTACCTGTAAGTTATATGACGATAGCAGTTCTATGAAGTACAAGTACTCTTTTAAATACGACTCGATAATTAATAAATTTAACGACAATATTCACTGGTATTAGCACAAAATATTAGCACAAGGTTTTATGGAGTTTTGATGGAATAATCTGGTTGGAACGTCTCACCGAGTGATGTAGTTTATAGTTGTATAGCGAAGAATAAGTAGATCGTCTATTCAATTTCTTGATATTTCTGGTTCTTGTTAATTGTAAATCCTGGCTCGAAGCGCCAATGTTGAAAAATTGGTTTATTTTTACTTGTTTATTAGTACAATTATACAAGATATAGTGCAAACAATAATCTTTACAGTCTTAAGATTCTTAGCGTTCACTAGCGAGAGCGTTGCTATTCGAATACTTCTGACAGGCTTCTTTCAACGGCCTCTTTCAACCACACGTTCCGGTAAACGCTTTAACACTCACGATGTTTTCATTCTCCGTTTATTGTAAGCGCTATTTTATAAATTGCAAACGATTTATTGTTATATACTAGATATATTATAAATAAAGATATATTATATCTTAAGAAGTTATGCGACGCTGGAAACTAAATGATTATGCTTTAAAATAAAGCGCCTGATACGATAAATATAGCAATTTCATCTCCATCATCTTTCGTTGTAGCTTCACTATTATAGTTTAAGAATCTAGCTTAAAAATGATATAGATATTGATAAAACTTTAAAACATTTTACTATGGTGAAGTATGGTTTTAAAGCAAACTCTAAACTGAGTTCCATGAAAAGCTACATGGGGGATGTACATACATACATACATTACGTATTGCAATAACTGATTCTTCTGTTTTTTTTTTTAATTATTTAGCTTTACACTTAGCAACAAAAGCACTTTACGGCTAGGGTTTGAACTTCTAGAAAAAATAGATCAATCTATTACAGTCCTTACCTTTTAAGTACCTAATCAAATTAGGTGTTTTTATCTGTTCATTAGCAAAGTTAATTGTACCCTACTAGCACTTCTAGCCATTCTAAAAGTTAAAAATAAACAAATTGAATAAATCTTTTATCTACCAAGCAATCAAGCTAAACCTATCGGAGGTGAATCTTCCAAATAGCGATAACCAGACCCGATTTCGTATTCCGATTGTTAGAATAGTCACCGGAATCGGTTTGATAAATCTGTGCATTTGAAGTACCTACAATTTTGTGGAATTTGATTTTTGAATGGTGAAACGTGCGCGAGAAAAATGTGGTTAGTTTTTTGGCGGATATTAGGTGTATGGATGATTGATAGAATTTAAAAACGAAGGTTTATTATTGAATGAAATATGAAATCCTAACATAATTTTTTTTAACTGTTTCGTGTTGCACTGTTATTTTAGAGAGATAGGTTTGGTTAGGAATTGGATAAAAATGAGAAGATTACATATATAAGTACTAATCATACGATAATCTATACATATAATAAGATTCTGAGTCGAATCTGTACATTGAATATTTTTTTAAATATCTTATTGAAATAGTCATTATTATCAATAGAGGCCGAATCTATTGTTTTTGAATTTTTCTCTGTCTATCTGTCTGTTTCGGAACGTATCACGAGAAAACCACTGGACAGATTTTGATGAAATTTGGTAGACGATGGCTGGTTATCCGGGTCAATATATAGGATACTTTTTAATGCGGGAAAATATCTCTTCTCTGAGAAATCTATACTATACGTTAAAACGTAAGTAGGAACGAACCCGAGCGGAGCGAGGGTGAGTCACTTGTTTTATTATAATTAGAGTACACGTCAAAATATCAGTTCAAAAACAATGTAAAATGTTGATTTTAGATATATTTTCTATTACAGTATTTTTTCATAAATAACTTTATCATCTTTATTTATAGCTAAAAGATCTTTTTATACTGAACAGGAATCACCCGGATACATCTTACTGACTCTATTCAGTATTCAAACATTCATGATTTATGAACTTACCTATAGTAACTTACCTTTACATAACAACAGAGTAATATGTTTCATTATCATAGATACATATTTTGGCAAAAGTAAATAAACTATAATAATATAATGTGTTATCTATACTAATATTATAAAGAGGTAAAGTTTGTGAATTTGTGACGTTGTAGGGGGTAATCTCTGGATCTACTGTACCGATTTAGATGAAGTTTGGTAAGAAGATAGTTTGAGACCCTGGGAAGTTTAAATTCAAATTCAAAATATTTTATTCAGCATTAAATTATTTCGACGAGACGTTTGGCTCAATTTGCAGTGACCCTACTTGCTGTGCCAGCGGTCGCGGGTTCGAATCCCGCTGGGGGCATTCATTTGTGTGATGAACACGAATGTTTGTACTCCAATCATGGGTGTTTATATTTATAATATGTATGTATTTAAAGTTTTTATATGTGTAGTGTATCAACTATCTGGTATCCATAACGCAAGCCTCGTAGCTTATCATGGAACTACGAGTAGATAGTGCTGTGTTAATGTCTCAAATATATTTATTTATTATTTATTTATTTAGTTATCGATAAAATTTTTGGAAACAGTATATTTTTATATATATTGGTAAATTATATTCATATCTGTTTTCCTACAAATTTTCTGTAATGATTATGGTCAAATTTCGACCACTGGATGATTACTAATTCAAAATGTCCCAGAATGGCGCCTAGCAAAATAGATGTCATCGATTGAAAATTCCAAAAAAAACAACGAATTATAAAGGCTTCAAATTTCAAAACTGTCACTGAAGTATTTAAAAATATTTTTATTAAAAGCATTTTAAAGTATAAGTAGACTTATTTATTGTTTCTGTCAGTTAAAAAGTTCAAACTATTAATCTAGTTAGGGTTGCCACTTCCCAGTTATCTCACGGATGCTATAATTTATCCTGTACGCTAATTATAATTACAATCGATCGAATAACCTCAGATTAAACATTTTTTTTTAAATTATAAGCTGTTATGGTACCTAGTCAGTAGATTCTCATAAATACCTAGATTTTGAACAAAAGTAATCTAAAGATGACAATAGCCCTAATCTTAACACATCACTTTAATGATAAGAGTCACGCTCTGTAAGTTAGTTTGAGGCAAGTTCCATTATCGGAATAGAAATCCCTGAATCATCAGTGACCCTCGGGCAATCATTACGAGTATATCGTGGAACAAGATATAAGAATATTTGACATTTTAAATAAAACTATCTTTTCGGATTTTATGTGTGTGTGTTATATTTTGTGGGTAGCTGTCTGTAACAACTATATAATACCTTTGAGACATCTAACACCTCAGTCTCTCCCGTGACCATGATTGCTGTAAAGCGTTCGATACGTCGGGAGCCAAAAATCCAAATAAATTCGCTAAATAATCCGAAAAGATAGTTTTATTTAAGATATAAGAACTGAGAGTAGAGTGGTTCTGACCGGGTGTTACTTGTTAAAAAAATTAAAAGGCCAAATTATCAATGCGGCTTTGGTTTAAAATGATTCTTTTGTTTATTCTAAAACTAAGCTATTTAACATATGACAAAATTTAGTTTATAAATTATAATAATGTGGTAGCCCAGTGGTGTCGCGCTTGCTTAGGAAATCAAATGAAGCGGTATCGAATCCCGAGTCTTGCATCTCTAATATTTTCATGTGCGAATCATTTCCAACTTGAATACCAGCTGTTGGGTGAAGGAAAACATCGAGAGAGGACCTGTATGTCTGAGAAAACCCAGCAAGTTTTCGAAAGACATGTGAAGTCCGCTAACCCGCACTTGGTATATGCGTTGGAATCAGCATGGTGAAGGCCTACCCCCAGCAGTGGGACGTTATAAAGGGCTGAATACAATGTAACATGAGCTATGTTTTATAAAAATCCAAATTAATATTTGTATATTACAAATCTCAATGAAAATGATTAATATAATATAAAATAAGAACTAAGGATATATCATCATAAGCATCTTATATTGAAACTTTTTAATAATTTCTATATCTGACCCACATTTAATGTAAATACCTATATAATAATGCAAATTAAAAATCTTTTCAGTCACTAACTTATACCAAGCGGACGTGCCCGGCCGCGCCGGAATTTCACTGGTTTTTGCATTTTTTTCTTTACATTATAATGATAATAATATGAAATGCCATAATCGCTTCATGACTCGCGCAAAAAAGGTTCTCAAACTTTTAATCAAATATTGATAACGATTCAAGAGATTTCTATCCAAAAAGGAAGATAACGACTGAGGTCTTTCTAATATTTATTTATTTTGTATTAGTTTCTGTTTGGAGCTTTGCGAGTTTATATTATTCTCATAATCAATAGATGTCGCTATTGTGTATGTATGAATAAATAAAATAATGTAATCCATACATATAACTAAGCTAAAAATATTGTATACATGTTAGCGTGTGTGAGTATCTTTAGAAAGGTTTTTTATTTTATATTCATATTATTTTATAGTCGCTTACAATGTGACCCTTTCTTTTACTTCCCTTTCACCCCCTATTCTCTCTCTTTCTCACTTATAAAATATGATACAGAAAACAATTTGGTTACTTTTAACTAAATTACTATCTGGTAACATTTATCTTTACCTCAAAATATCTTAGAATGTGACTTATAGTATATTGTAGATTATTGACATTCTAATCTTGTTAAGAGGTCCTCTATTCATACATTTCAAGCCCATCGTGTCCCTTTAAAAAAACGCGACGTGAATTTCATGTCAAGTTTCATAGAAAAATGTTCGAACCCCTATGCTTAATTATAGCAAAACTCGAGAACGGTGAAAAAGTTCTATAGTATCGTTATATATTCCTAACATATATCAGAACTAATCCCATATAATCAATTGCCTCAATTTAGAGGGGCTATTTTATTCACTTGGACATAACGCCAGCTAATTCTGCTTAAAGATAAATTAGCTATCCGCGATCAGTGTCATGTCTGTCAGTAACGGAGCATGAGCATTTAGTGGGAACTGGCCATGTAGTCATTATGATAGCAGCTGACGTTCATAAATAGGGGTATTGGCTTAGCTTTTATAGTTTAATAGTTCGTAATAAGTTATCAATGTGTATTGGTTATTTAAAGATACTTTGCTTTGGCCTTTTCATGATATATTATGAACAATTAACATATTTTGATTAAGTTTTTACAGAAGTTTTGATTGACTTTAAAAGAAGAGTACCTCTTTTTTCATTTATATATTAGGCATTGAACTAGTTAGATAAATTTTCAAAAAAAATTTTCCTCGCATGTTGGAATAATTTACTTTTAAGGTGATCCTCATACCTATATTTAATCATAAGAAGTTGATTTTATCATATCAGCCAAATTAAAAAGTTAACTTTTTTTTTTTTAATTTTTATCCTCCTCTTAATTTAGGCCAATCTTTAGAACATATAATAAAGCAAGCCATATTAAGATATGTATGTGCCAGCAATAGCTTTGTATGCACGAAATGAACCCAAACAAAACACATTTTTATAAAGCTAAATCTATACATATAATAAAATTCTGAGTTGAATCTGTTCATTAAATATTTTTGGAAGAACTTATAGTTTTTAGAATTTTTGTTTGCCTGTCTATCTCTCTTGTGTCTGTGTAGATTTTGATGAAATTTCGTATGATGATAACTGGTTATCCGGGTCAACATATAGTATACTTTTTACTGCGGTAAAATACTCATCTCTGAGAAATGTATACTAAATATTAAAACGTAACTAGGGACGAACGCTAGCGGAGTCAGGGTGAGTCGCTAGTATAGAATAAAATCGTGAATAAGAAATTATATCCTTGCAAATATATTGTAAATCTTTGCAGTAATTTCCGCTTCTTTATACAAGCTTCCATTTCATATCTGACGAGTAGCTTTTCATTTTCTAGAATTAATACATTAAAAATTCAATAGTTCTATACAAGTCAAATTTCTCCTGCTGCTATTTGAAATTCATTATTAAAACCTATACCTAAATGTTGTAATATTTTGGCAAAAAATTAAACCAGAATTCAATCCTTTTATTATTTTCTGGGCACGGACCTTCTTTCAAAAAGAGAGGGATCAGGTCATAGTCCACCACGGTCATAGTCTGAACAAGTGGCGATTGGCGGACTTCATACGTCTTTTTAACTTGGTAGATTCTTTTATGTGGTGGTATAATGTGGTTTTATGAAGGTTTCCTCACGATGTTCTTCTTTACTATAAGACAAGTGGTAATCATGTTGGATATGATTAGCACAAAAAACTATCACAGGTGCGAGACCCGGGATTTGTATCCGCTTCACTTGGTTTCCTAAGCAAGCGCGTTACCACTGGGCTACAACTATGTTAATGAAACAGTACTGGTAGTAATTATTTATTTATATTTATTTTAGGGTAATAAATAGTATTAGAATACAAATATATGTATATATATCTATAGTAAAATTTTAACTGAGTCAAATCTGTACAATAAATATTTTTTTGATAATCTTATTGAAATGATTATTATTATCAATACAGATGCCGAATATATAATTTTTAAAATCCCTCCACGACCGCGGACACACCGGCGTTACAGTTAACAATAGATTTCTTAGAAATTGATTTTAGTTTCATAGAAATTTATCTAGAGGTGTTAAAGTAGTCTATATTCTATAAATATTATATAAAAAAAGAAAAAAACATACAAAAAGTTAAAAATGTTAAGTTTTCACTTCAAAATATACGAGCACTCACCTCGTAACGGATTGTTACCCCTAAACTGAATTTCAGTGACCTTTTCTGTATATATTTATAGAATTTTACCTCTAATACTTTGTTAGACTGCTGTGAATTGGTAGTTCAATTTTATTTCACGTAGCGACCCTCCTTTGTATTGCTTGGGTTAGGCTATCTTTTTGACTACTCTTAGTATGCACATTTGCAAACTTTTAATAAATATGTATATAATACTTTCTATGAAAGGTACCATAAGGTACCCACCAGTATTATAATTTTATTCATAGTAATTTTATTAAAGTTTAGAAATATTATGGTGGGAAGTTTTATAAGCTTTTATTTAACTTGTAATAATTGTTATTTGGTATGTTTGTAAAAGTCAAATCTTTCAAGTTGAGTTAGAATCACTTTCTCTTATCCTACAGAAATTTTATGTTGGTGAAGTTCTGACGACAACGACTTTTTATGATAATTATGATCTGATTTTCCATTTAGGATTGGCTCCACAGTTTACAGTACAAACATGGCTGCTGCGGTCAGGGTTGACTTTAAATCAATCTTAGTTCGAGCTCTCCTCAGCAGTCAATACTATACGAACGAAATTTTGTATACATATTCAATTACTTGTGTAGCAGCGCCTTATAAAATGTACCGTGACCCATTAGCTGCAACCAGGGGATGAGAAATCTCCCCAGCAATAAATTCGTAATCAATTATGTATAAAAATTCCATGACTTATTTACATGATTTGTAAAGTATAAATAGGTAAAAAAACGTATGGTAAAAAAATATCATTTCTAAAAGTAACCATTTATTTTAAGAAAATAGATCAATAAATAGATGTTTAAAAAAACTTATTTATGCCACAGATATTTTTTTAAATTTTCTTAACTGGAGGCCTGATTAGAGTAATAGCAACTCGATAATTTATAATTTTACAATAAAAATAGCGATTCAAGTTATGGAAACGTAATAAAATTTACGATGCAGTCACGTTAACCAAGAGTATTTACGACTTGGCTTTTACGATGAAAGAGAACTTCTAATGATAGAAGCTAATTAGAAGTGTTCTTAAATTGGGAAATTTAAACGTTAAATATATTTGGAAGTAGAGGATGTAGACCATAGATAGATCGAAATAGCCATTACTTTTTTTTTAATTTGGGTTTTATTTAAAGCTAATATTGATTATAATTTTAAAGAAAACTATCTTTTCCGATTATTTTGCAAATTTATTTTGATTTTTGGTTAACGAAGTTTCGAATGCTTTACAGCAATCATGGTCACGGGAGAGATTAAGGTTTTAGACTTCTCAAAGGCGTTGTATATGTACTTATTACAGACAGTGCCTACCCACAATTTTACAAAATGATTTGAAAACTTAAACTTCAATGACGCCAAAGTACCTTACATTATTTGTTAAATTTAATTCTAAACATTTTTAGAATTAAATAATATTATCATCAAAAATATCATAATAGTAGGAGATCTCGATCTATGTGGTAGACCCCTTACTCCAGGCAATATATATATTTAAACAATAAAACATATAAACAAGCACGACCAAAAAATTCAACTTCTACTCATCTATACTAATACTATAAAGAAGCAGAGTTTGTTTGTCTGTCTGTCTGTCCGTCCGTCCGTCCGTCCGTCGGCCCATCCGTCCGTCTGTTTGTTTGTTTGTTTGTTTGTTTGTTTGTTTGTTTGTTTGTTTGTTTGTTTGTTTGTTTGTTTTTTTTGTTTGTTTGAACGCGCTAATCTCAGGAACTACTAATCAGATTTAAAAATATATATTTACATTACATAATCTATTTATTGAGGAAGGCTATTGGTTATATACCATATCATAATATATAGTCTATCTATTCCATACTAACCGCTAAAACGTACCTAGGAACAAATCCGAGAGTGTCGCTAGTTATTTATAAAAAAACCTTAATTCATATTTGGTACTTCACTGATATTTTAATTTTGCAAGCATTCATAACAGAAGAACAAAATGTTATTATAATACTTAGATACTTTTCAAACTAAAGTAGAGTCTTTGAATTAAAAATTATTCTATAATTTGCTCCACGAATTTCTTTACACTTGAAATTGAATAGCAATTCACTACTGGCTACAATGGACTGTCTGTACCATTAAGAAAATATACTACCATAAAATATCAAATGCAGCTTTGTACAGAGCGGTGGAAATAAATGGCCAAAGCTCGCGCCAACGCTTAAAGCTCAGTCTCTCGCACTCACCGTATGTTTATTGAAAACTAAAATATTACAATAGTTCGCCAAAATCTAAAGGTTCTCTTACAAACTTGATGGCAAATGCTTTTCGTAAGTTAAGTGAAGCGAAAGTTTTTTTTGGGAGGTGCTTTTTTTTTTGAGTTTTTTTTTTACTAATTTCGCGATGTTAGTATATTTTTGTGAAATGAAACTTTTTTTTGATCTTTTTTCGTGGTACTGTTTTGATTTTTTTTGTTCCCGATGCTATGAACGCTTTACAGCAAATATATTGCAATCGTTTTTTTTTTAATAAAAATATTATTATATTATATATTATTTTAATGCAATGTCAGTCGTCTTTTCTATCCTCTAAATCAAAGTTTACCTATCAGGTTTTTAGGACATAATATCAACAATGTTCAGACAATTTACTCTCAGATTTCAATGACTTTAATCCAAAGACTTAGTTTAAAGACTTAAAGACTTAATTTAAAAGTTTTATCTAATTTTATACCTTGCACCAATTTCTTCGTAAAATTTCATTTATTTAATTTCACAAGTTTCATTCGGATACAGAGTTTCATATTTTCCCACTTTAAGACGTTCAAAGTACCATTTCTCGTAACTTTTCCAGTCGAAATCTACATTTCGAGATTATTTTAAGTTAGCATGCGCTTAATAGTTAATTTCTGTAATTAATGAAATGAGACATGAATTTGATGTTCTAAGTATATGTAAAGACAAGTGTAAAGTGCCATTTTTGACCTGTTTTAAAGAAGAGATGTATATGCAATAATTCCTCTTTATAATTTTATATATTTTTTGATATTATCGCCTATTGTGGATCATTTTTTTTTTAGTTTTTTTTTTATTAGAAATGGGCTCACTCTTGACCTTCATCTTAGCTCGAAGGCACAGATAAGGTCTACGATCTAGCGAGTTTGCCCAGGAGAAGCGTTTTAACACGCACCTTAAATAGATTCAGGCTATACACACTCGGAAAAACAGACGCAGGCAGGGCATTTCACTTCTTGGCTGTCTTTTTAGTGAATAGATTGTTAAGACCTCAAAAAGGGTCTTATATAAGTTAAAAAAAAAAAACATCCGTATGAATAGAATAATTGTACTCAGCCCTTTTTAACGTCCCACTGCTGGGCACGGGCCTCCCTTCAATACGAGGGGGTTGAGGCCATAGTCCACCTGGCCAAGTGCGGGTTGGCGGACTTCACATGTCTTCACTTTACCATATATTCTGTGCTCGCTGTCCGATGGATTAAATAATTACAAATAAGTAATAACTAATCTTAAAGCCGGTGTTAGTTTCTTATGTACAAATCTTTCTATGAAGTGTACTTGGATTACCTATTTAGTATTTTAGAGGGGAAGAGGAGACTACCAAAAAGATAAGGTGGCTTCTTATAAGATATCTCGAGTCGATATCAAACGGAAGGAAAGCTAATGACCGCATTTGGAGATTCTGATTAGGTTACAGCTCTTAAAAAGCTTAAAGCTAAAGCTTCTTTAAAAGCTGTAACCTAATCAGAAACTCCCCGATAAATATATACATTACGTATTCGATGAGAAAATGAGAAAATATTAACAGCTCTATTACGTATGATGCCAATGTGCTTACCAAAGGACATTTAACTATCTAACATACCATTTAAGTACTTGCCATTCTTTTGCCATATTATAGCGGTAAAATTCGATAAAAGCTTAGAGCAGAGCTTAGATAAAAGAATATATGGTAAAGTGTAGTAAAAAAATTGAGAGCATTCATGAAATTGGTTTACATTTTCAAGTTGTAACCGAGCAAATGTAACTCATTAAAATATCCAACTCTCGTTAAAACTTTTTGGTGGCTTTATATAATGGTCGTGTAAGGTTTAACGAGTATTATTAAAATATTAATAAAATATTATCTTTAGCTTTTATAACTAATTGAAAATGCTTTGCCTTATCTATCTATTTAACCAGAAAAAGAAAAAAAACTTCAAAATATTTATCATCTCTAGTCAAAGTAAAGTAAATTCTTTTCAAGGGAGATCAGGCCATAGTCCACCAAGCTGGCCAAGTTTTAAATATAATTTAGTATTAATTAAATATAGCAATTAAGTAAATATATGTAAATAAAGAATACATAGGTGATGCCTACAATCCTATTCATATTACAATCCTATTTAATAAAAGATGTATTAGTAGAAATCTAAACTAATATTATAGAGAGGTAAAAGGTAGGTTTGTGAGTTTGTGACGTTGTAGGGGGTAATCGTAAAATTCGTAAAAGGAACCGATTTAGATGGAATTTGGTAAGAAGATAGTTTGACACCCTGGAAAGGACATAGGATACTTTTTATCCCGGAAATCATTATTTAAGGGGTTAAAATGGGGATGAAAGTCTGTATTGGGAAGCAAGCGAACGAACCCGAATGAAGCGAGGGTGAGTCGCTAGTATATAATGTTTGCGTAGCAGTTGCTAGTGCCGCCACTGGGTTGGCGGATTTCACATATCTTTCATATGTTGTCTTGTATTTTATAATTTGTTAAGTTCATACTGGGACGTTAAATTAATGTGAACTGCTTAACAAATTTACTGGCTTATTGGTGTTAATAATAATTAATTAGCGGTGTGCTTCATGCTGGCGAATTCGGCTAAGCTGCTACTTCATCCCCGCTCATCATACAAATACAAAAGACAACTGGGGTCCCACTCGAGCGAAGTGAGGTAAATGACGTGAATAATTAAGTCGTTAGTCTAATAAAATAAAATTCTTAGACGAATCTGTACATTTAATGTTTTTGGAAAATCTCACTTAAATAGTCTGTTTGTCTCTGTAATCGAGTAAGAGAGATATGAGTGAAAATAAGCAATTTTTATCATTTTTATACTCAAGAAGATTCGTTTGCGTAAGCTAGTTATCAATGTAATTATTAAATCTATACCGTCCGTCCGTCCGTCCGTCGGACGTCCGTTTGTCATCACAGAAAAACCACTGGAGGAATTTTGATGAAATTTGATATGGTGATAGTTGGTTATCCGGGCCAACATATTATAGGATACTTTTTACC
Source organism: Brenthis hecate (assembly GCA_951806755.1). Classification (NCBI taxonomy): domain Eukaryota; kingdom Metazoa; phylum Arthropoda; class Insecta; order Lepidoptera; family Nymphalidae; genus Brenthis; species Brenthis hecate. The sequence goes on from OX638270.1 coordinate 1,269,231, forward strand.
GCGGGAAAATATCTCATTTCTGAGAAAAAATACAAAAACTGCAATGTAAGAGTATACTAATATGTAAAACCTAAGAATTTGGTTTTTTGGTCATCTGAACGTGGGCGGAGCCACGGGCAATGCTAGTAAATTATATATTAAAGTATGTTTTTCTTTGACAGCCTTGTTGCTTAGTGACCCTATTACAGTAAGCTTCGTTTAACATTTAGTATTTGTTTTATTTCAATCGGGTCATAAATAAAAAAGTTATGTCAATTTAAATAATCACCTAGGGACAGACCCGAGCAAAGCGAGGGTGAGTAGCTAGTATTATTACATAAACAAAATTTTCCACCAAAGAACGTAGAATTATGGTCAACATTTTGTCGTGACTGTGGCTATAACATAACCATCGCAGATATCCTCAATGTAGGTGATTGGGGTCTGAATGGTCGGCAAACTAGGCCGGAACGAATTAATCGCTTTCCGTCCTTTGATAAACGTATGGGTATGCTTTTATTTATTTTGATTCTTATTACGTTGTATGGAACTATCGCTGTGGCGCAATAGAAGCGAAATCTAAGCAAGATATCGCTTCTGACCTTGGGGTATACAGATTCAATACTCGCATTTGTCATGCTTTCATCTTTTCTTTAAAAGCAAAAACTATGAACAAAGTATTACGAGCGCGAGATTATTCTGCCATCTAGTTTAAAATATTGGTAATAATTTATACCAATATTTTGTGGTTTTAAAACAACATCTAATTGTAAAATTAGTGAGTAAAATGGGATATTAAACCTGATTTACAGTTTATAATTAGTTTTAGAATATATTTTGACTGTTTTTTTTATGTAAAATGGATTTAAGTTAATCACAATAATATGGATTGGATGTTTTTGCTTATGATTGATGAAGATTAGTAATTAATTAGTAATTTTTTTCTTTTTAATTCCAAATTAAAATTTAATAAGGTCATAGAAGATTTATCCTTGAGATTAATTATTATTTTATATAATTTTTGTAATTTAAATATAAGTTAATTTGTAACAAGATGAAGACGTAAGAAATGTAGTAGAAGGAAAGTATTGAGCCCAATAACCTTGATATTTTCTACAAGGGATATGTAATGAACGCCTATATTTTTCCACCAGATGATATTAATAAAAAATGCCTATATAAAAATAAATTTGCAAAATATTTTCAAGATTTTAATCCATTAGCGTTTGATACTAAATGTATTAAAAAATACCTGAAAATTGATATCATAGCATGTACATTTTTAGTAAATATTGAGCATATTTTGTGTCTTTTTTATATTCATGTCATGTCTATTTAAAATAATCAACCTATCCCTTCAATCACCGCCTTTATGGAGTTTCCTTTGCGAAAAAGGCAAAGAGAAAATTATTTCTGCCTTCGTTTTTCGCTTTCTACTAGATGTAAGCCATGTGAATTGGAGACGATACTATATAGATATATAAATACGCACATACGAAGATATATGTAGGTTCAAAGAAATGTAAATTTACCTATTTTTAGGGTAACGAAATGAATTTAACGGAATTTATACCTACATTTAAACAAAATAATACTGAGTTTTTAAAAATAATTTAATAGCACTATCAATTTATCCTCTATGGAACTCTAATTCTTTTCCTAAAATAAAAGTAACCGAAGTTACTCGTTATAACATCAGATATCTGCCAGTGAAAGTCTCGTCAAAATCAGTCCAGCGATTTCAGAGATTAGCTGAAACAAACATACAGACAAAAAATTAAAAATTAAGTTTTTCTTATAAGTACCGTATTTTATATGCATTTAGTAAAAAGCTGTTTTTGGCATTACAGACTGATACATCAATTTTATTTATCTGTATAGATAACTGTGTGTTTTGAGGGAGTAGGGTAATCTTTTTCAGCTAGTAAAAGGATCTCGAGGGACAAGGCTGAAATAATGTTTGGCAGTTCTTTTAATTAAATCCAATTTTAGCTATACTCCCTATTGAATTATGTACATACTGTAACAATTTAAAATGACATACTGATTTATTTTTTAAAATTATTATAATTTTTATCAAAAAATTACTAATGAGAGTCATTCATACATGAATCTGGTATATCTATAATATCAATAACAATTGCGATAATATCCTACTATCTATATAATCTAAAACTATCGTATACAAAGCTAGATAGACCTACAAAACAGTTCCATATAATAGTAAATATATATATATATATATATATATATATATATATATATATATATATATATATATATATATATATATATATATATATATAGTACATTTTTCCCCTCTTTTTGTAATCATTTTTTTTTTGCTTATAACTCGATAACTATACATAAGTGTTGTTAGTGCTAATAATAGAAAATTAAAAATTAGAAATAGATAGTTTTTGTTACATAATCATTCCTGTAGAATTTTGACCACTGGACGAATACTAGTATAGTAAAAAGCAAAAACCAATTAATATTATTTATTATTACACTAATTCCATATCAGTAACAATATAATCGCATTACAATGTATTGCAATAAATTTCATAATAGTTCATTACCCAATTATGTTCAAACCATTACTTATTTTGATTTGTTAATAATGTTAATTAACGTAATTTAAATTTAATTTATCTATACGTATAATAAAATTCTGAGTCGAATCTGTACCTAAATATTTTTTGGAAAATCTTATTTATATAGTCATTATTATCGATACAAAGGCTGAATCTATAGATTTTAGTATTTTTGTCTGTCTGTATGGGAACGCATCACAAGAAAACCACTGGACAGATTTTGATGAAATTTAGTATGATGATAGCTGGTTATCCAGGTCAACATATACTTTTTACTGCGGAAAAATAACTCATCTCTGAGAAATCTATACTAAATGTTAAAAAGTAACTAGGGACGAAACCGAGCGGAGCTAGGTGGAATCGCTAGTTTAATATATTGTTTTACGCTCTACCAACTAACTTATTCTGCGGGGTTTTAAGCCTATATTTTCATTTAGTTCGCATTTACTAAATGCTACTATTTTTTAAAAAGTTTTGTTAAACTTGCAATGTTTGTTACTTGGTATGCTTGTATGAGTCAAATCTTGCAAGCTGAATTAGAACCACTCCTCTTATCCTACGCAGTTGTAATTTTACTCGTTGTTTAGTTTCGATGACAATAACTTGTTATGATAATTATGGCCTAATTCTCCATCTAAAATTGGCTCCAGACGAAGCAACTTCTTGACGGTCAACAGAAAAGTCAGAAATTTTTATATACTCATTACACATTCAAGTATTATAGTTCGTTCAAAAATCTACTATAACTTTTTAACGCCCCAGTACTAGGCGTGGGCCTCCCTTCAATACTAGGGGTATCAGGCCATAGTCTATCACGCTGGCCAAATGCGGCTGGACGGACTTCACATTCTTTCGAAAACTTGCTAGGTTCTCTCATACATGCAGGTTTCCTCACGATATTTTCCTTCACCGTAAAACAAAAGGTTATCATGTTGGAAATGATTCGCACATGAAAATATTAGAGGTACAAGACCCGAGATTAGAACCCGCTTCACTCTTCTTCCTAAGTGAGCGCGTTACCACTGGACTATCACTGCCTATCCAACAATTCTTCTTCTTCCTTGTTCCATTACTGATGAGGATCGTGACCACTTATGATTTTTTTCCAGTCAGTTCGGTTCAGGGATGCCTGGATTGCGGCATGGAGAGTAGCGCCCACTGCCTTCTTTATCGCGTCCGACCACCTCATCGGTGCCCTTCCCCGTGCGCGTTTACCGTCAATTTGGCCTAAGTTAATAAGTTTCTCTTGGCTATGCTTGGATGATCGCATAATATGTCCAAAAAATTTTAGGCCTTTTTGACTGAAAGTGAAGAGCCGCTCCGTGAAGTTCGGCAAGAATAGATTTATTAGTTCTTTTAATGACCAACATATCCAAAAATATAAAAAACTAAATAAACGATAACTTTTCAAGGTATATAAGACTGGATTATATTATACTAATTCTGCTATGAGACAGAGAGCAGAGTTTATGTACTCAAAAGACTGTGAACTAACAAAAACGCATTCAATAAAACTATTATCAAGAAACCCATTTGTATTCTCCTCGTATAACATCATTTATCTCGAACTTTATCGGTGGAAACTTTTCTTTTGTGACACTTCCAACATTTTGGGAGAAAATATTGTTTGTTGGTCACCCGTTGAGATTCCATTAGTAATTGTTTCAAAATTGTTTTTCTATTAATATTTTGGAGCGGGATTTATTGGGTGTCGATTCAACTGTTTGCGTAGTATTGATAATTTTGATATATTTTTAACCGACTTCCAAAAAGGAGAAGGTTTTCAATTTGTCGGAATCTTTTTTTTATGTATGTTCACCGATTACTCGAAGACGCCTGAACCGATTTGTATTTTTTTTTTGTTTCGAAGGGTATACTTCCCAAGTGGTCCCAGTGGTGGTTTTTAAATAAATGAACATTTAATTAATTATTTAAATAAATTGCTTAATCGAATATGTTACTAAAAAACTTTCCTCTTACAAATTACCTGCTTATTACTCCTACACTAAAAATTTAAAAACAAAAACTTAAAAAAAGAACAATTTCCAGACACTATAATGTAAAAAATAACTAAACGGGGGTTTTCGAAAAGAAAAGCGGATATTTTATTAAAATATTTTCTTCTTACTTTGCTAATACTATGTCTACACAAAAAGGGAAAAATAAAAACTTTTTAACAAAATAAAAACTTAAAAAAAAAACCGACTTCCAGACACTAAAGTGTAAAAATAACTAAACAGGGGTTTTCATTTAGAATAGATACCTAATCAGATATTTTCGAAGTCAAAAAAAAAGATTCCGACGAATTGAGAACATCCTCGTTTTTAGAAATCGGTTAAAAAATAAAAACCGACTTCAAAAAAGCACTAAAAAGTAAAAAATAACTGATTAATAGTTTTCATTTACTATACACACCTAATCAAATATTTTCGAAGTCAGTGCCAGCCGATACAAAGCAAAGCACACTTTTGTTAAAAAGTTTTTTACTTTCTCGTATCATGGTAAAAAAAAAATTAGAAACACAAACACTCGCAGTAAATATAACATTAGTCTGACAGTTTCACATATACGTACTAAGTATATATATATATATATATATATATATATATATATATATATATATATATATATATATATATATATATATATATACTTAGTACTCTACATAACATTTAAAATTATTTAGTTAGTTATTAGTATGAAAGATTAATACATGATATAGGAAAGATAATAATTTATTTAAACCTATAAACTACATTTGAATTGTACACCGATGTTCAAAATTCATAGCGCTAGGGATATTAATATTTAACGACACAAATTGTAGTAGATACTATGAATTACTAGAATTAAGTACATTTAAATTAATCCCAAAAGGAAATAATTTATTAATTACGTTAGCCTTTGACCTTTCATCTGAAAGAAACCAAGTTTTTCTTTGTATTAAACTTGAAAATGCTTTTCTATAAAAAAAACTCAAAAGTACACAGCGTGTAGTATAAAAATCGTTTAAGTCATATATAAAGTGACAAATACAAATAGTAATTTTGGTTTTATAAAAAACTAGCACTCTAGACTTGCTGTGTAGGTTGATTCCCATACAAACTTTCAATCCCATTTTCACCCCCTTAAGGGATCATTTTCGGGATGAAAAGTATCCTATGTCCTTTCCAGGATCTCAAATTATCTTCTTACCAAATTTCATCTAAATCGTTCCAGTACTTTTTGGGTTTATTTGTTACAAACATACAAACAAACAAATCTTTTCTCTTTATAATATTAGTTAAGATATATTAATTCATTAGTCTGTACTAATTTTTATGTCTAAAATACTAAGTGGTAGTAACTCTTAAGGTTTCATACATAATATCGCGCAAAAATTAGGTTTTTCGAAGAAAATTGGAAAATTTCCTGACTTAATCCCAAACGTGACGTATATTTTCTGACAGGTCTTGTTTATACTTATCCAATGACACTCTGGGACGTAATCCGTTAAGTGGTTTCTGAAAAAAACACGAAATTGATCAAATTCCTTATCGAATTCGCCTAAGCTCGACTAAAATCAATTATTTCACTTAGTACGTATGTTATAGTATTAGTTATTTATGTATGGATTTATCTGATGTTTTGATTCTCTTATATCGACTAAAGTGTCGCAGCCACTTATTGTACACAAAAAAAAATTTAGTTCTTTCTATATTTCTAACTTATATACTTGTGTGTAAGTTAGAAAAACGAAAACGAATTATAGGTCATAAATAATACTAAAATCGCTACTATATATAGCGATAAAAACGAATGGATCAAAGCTTAAAAAAGCTTTAATGTAACAGGAAATTAATATTTAAATATTTAGAAGCTTCTTTCAGCTCCAAGCTGCAGCTTACAGCCGATAGTGCATTTTACTTTGTTAGACGAAATAGTATGTAGAACTTAATGATTCACTTAGAAGATTGAAATAAAATTTAATTAAGAATTTTAAGGTTTTTTTTTTAGATTTTAAGGATTTTTTTTTATTAAACTGGTATTTTGAGATTGAATTTCTGTAAAGAGCTATAAATATAGAACAAAATCATTTTTTTAGTATTGTAATAAAATAAATTTAAGATAATATTATATATTATTATCTTAAATTTAATCCTATAAACCTTGTAGTTGAAACATAATGTGTGGGACGTTTTTTCACATATTTTTTAATGTAAGATAATTAAGGTTTTTTTACTTAAAAACGTAAACTACTTTGACGAATTAATCATCTAAGAATTTAAGTAAAGAAGTAACTATTACTATAAAAATCTGTACAATTTACATTATTACACTTGTGTCCTCTATGAACTACCATTATAATTATTGTAACTATACCCATAACACCTACATCCATGCATAGAACAGCAAAAATTCGAAAATACGACATATTACCTTCATCCATTCATGTCTTCAATTTTCGTCGAGAAAAAGGTTGGGCATCTCTTCAAAAAGAAGCTATCGACAAAGATTCCACTTGAGAGTAATTATTTTTAAAAGTAGCCTAGGGATGCTGATCTAGTATTTCTGAATTTAATTATTCTTTCTTACTTTGCGACTTACCCTCGTTTGGTTGTGTCCCTCGGTGCCAATCAATAGGGTACGTGTTACTTCAGGTTATAGTTTGGCTGTGTAGATACTGAATTTCATCCAAATTTTGCGTAATGGTGTAACAAACTCACATACACATTAATAATACAAACTTTCACATTTAAAATAGTAGTCGGATAATTGTATGATTTTTTAGATTAATATACAGGGTCATTTTTAATTTACTGAAAACCTTTTGGGAATACACTATTTACAACATAATAACATCTGTAAGAAAAAAAAGATATGTTAAATTTAACAAAAATAAAAATATTTTTATTGCACCTTCTCAACGGTAATAGTCCAGCATTAGCAAAAGAAAGTGCGTGTCCGGTGGTGGGGGAGGGGTGGAGGGGTGTAGGAAGCCGCGCTTACTCATTTAAACTTGGCCAGATGCTAGAACTTTAAAGTTAAGAAGGTGCAAAAATTTTTTTAAGAAATATTATTTTTTCTTGTTACAGATGTTGTTGTTAAGATGTAAGTAGTATATTCCCATAAAAACTTAAAAAAAAACGACTTCCAGGCACTAAAATGTAAAAAATAACTAAACGGGGGTTTTCATTTAGAATAGATACCTAATCAGATATTTTCGAAGTCGGTGCCTGCCGACGCATAGGAAATCTAATATATTTTGATACGTAAAATACATATTTACCTGTTAGATATTTATATCTTAAAATATTATCCGCTGGCACCGACTTCAAAAATATCTGATTAGGTATAGGGTTTTTTTTTTTTTTTAAAGTTTTTATTTTTATATTTTTAGTGTAGACGTAATAAGCAGGTAATTTGTAAGAAGAAGGTTTTTAAAAATATATGTGATTAAACAATTTCTTTAAAAAATATATTTATTGTTGATTTTTTTAAAAACCACTCGACCGATTTCGATAAAATTTATATGGGACTACCTGGAAAGTATACCCTTTCAAAGAAAATAAAAATTTTCCAAATCAGTTCAGGCGTCTTCGAGTAATCGGTGAACATACATAAAAAAAGATTCCGACGAATTGAGAACCTCCTCGTTTTTGGAAGTCGCTCAAAAAGGTTTTCAGTAAATTAAAAATGACCCTGTAGTAGTGACATTAAGAAGCTCGGTGCAAATGACTTGTAATAAGAAACCCTACTCAATCTCAACGCGGTGACGTGTTAAAATCGTTAGCATCACTGAATCGTTAATCTTTTTACCTACCATAATCCAATTGGTGTCTGTCATCGAGCTTCAATTTTGTAAGTCAACATTTCAACTGCGAATAAATCAATCTTTGCGACTTTTTGCGGTTTAATTTTTGTCACGGACGAGACTGACCGAATCTGTCTCATTTATCTCATGATTGCTGTAAAATATTTGAAACGTATTATTTTTAACGTATTCAGAACCAAATATCTAACTAAATCAACAAAAAAATCCAAAAAGGGTAATTTTGTTCAAAATTTCGAATATTCGCGTAAATCTGAGTATTATTCCTACTGTGCTATAAATACGCTTTGTGGTTCTAAATACAGTTCCGCCTGTAAGTCAAAATTGAGTTTGTGTTTCAAAATTATGGTAGCATGAGGCTAAGTAGGGATACTTATTACAGAAGATACCAATCAGTCAACAACTTGATGATGTGGGAATCTCTATAGAATATCAATGGGGTGGATGGAAAGGAATAATATTATATACAGTGCCGGATTCAATCGTAGCTCCGCTCCTGGGCACAGTAAAAAATGCCGCTCCATTATCGAAATATTATATAAAATGGGTAAAGTTTTGATAATGTTTGTATTTTTATTAATTCTTAAAAATATATAATATATTATAATGATATAAATGCCGAAATATAATTAACAAATGTTTTCAATTTTTCCAAAAATGTACTAAGTAGTTAATTTTTTTTCATTACTACTTTTTTTGTAAAATAAAAAAAGCATTTTCAATAACGCGAAGAACTTTTTTTCACCCTCCAAATTTTGCCGCCCCTGAAAATTTGCCACCCTGGACACTAGTCCCGAATACTCCTAGTGTAAATCCAGCACTGAATATATACTTAGTCAATCTTTGCCAACAAACTACGAGCATCTCTATATAAAACATTATATTCATCCATCATCGTTACTGCGTTGCAGGGCGAAAAGACAAACAAACACACTGTCGCTTTTAAAGCATTAAGTAACAACTCAGTTTCGCCTAGTGTTGGTAGGTGGATATTTTAAGTATACAATACATCGACGTTTATTTTTACCCGACTGCGCGACGCAAAGAAGGGTTATATATTTATCAGTCTATGTATGTATGTATGTATGTTTATTATGTATGTATATTATATATGTATATATGTTTGTTCCTTTGTGGCATACTAGAGACCAAACATGTGGGCCGATTTTAATAATTTATACGTAGTTAGTCGTTCGTCTTGATAACGCAAGTGTTATAGACTATATAAAATTATTTAATCAATTTGTGTATCTTTAAAAAACCTTCCAAACCAATCAAGTGGGGTATCAAAATAAAGGTTTTAGAAGCGATCACAAAATATATACAACTTATAAGTTTAAAAGTAATTTATTATAAAAAAATGCTAAGTATAACTTCAAATGTCTAATTGGCAAAAACTAAAAACCTGTAAATACAAAAAAAAAAAAAATTATTTACAGCTCTTTAGTTTGTAGTAATTAAAAACCCCGACTGCATAAAAACTAACTGAAAAGATGAAAACAAGTTGACGAAGGAATAAAGTTATATAATATTATGCAGTTGTATATTAGTAGTAGTTGTTGTATATTATGCAGTCGAAGAAATATTTTTCAAATTTTATTACTAATCATCCATCCATCTCATACACACACGCACGCACGGCCGCACACGTATGTACATACATACACACTCACACACACACATACACACACACACACACACACACACACACACACACACACACACACACACACACACACACACACACACAAACGCATACAAACTTTTGAATTTAAAATGTTAATGTACTTTCAATTCTATGATATGATCAATTAAATATTAATATACAGTAACTAATTGATGAACACACAAGTACGAGTATGTACCTATATCTTAGATGGTTCAGTCCATTAGGAAATTAGGTTAATTATTATGATTGAGCTATGACAGACCCTACTAATAAATTGCCTTTTCATTACTAATATATTCACATATATGTCTAGATCAAAGTTTTATGTATATATTGTACATATTATATGGCTTTAGTGTTACTAAAAGTTACTTAACTTACTTGTAGTAAGCCTCTTTGTATTTATTATGAGGTTCTCAAACCTCAAATAGTACAAGCCAAAAAAGTTATGTAAAAATATTTGAGGGTTAACATGCAAAAAAATTCAAAATGCTAAAGCTTCAAAGATAATGTGAAATTAAAGGAAAATGTATACTAAACTTAATATTGGTTTTCAACTGACTTCCTCAAAAAGGAGGAGGTTCTCAATTCGGCTGTATGTTTTTTTTATGTTTGTTACCTCAGAACTCCGTCATTTATTAACCGATTTGAACATTTTTTGTTTTGATTGAAAGATTTTAATTCCAGATTGGTCCCATTTAAATTTCAAAAAAAATAAAATACCACCCCTAAGGGTGGAAAAATAGCTAATGATGAATTTAACCTATTTCTAATTGTAACATTGACTTGAAACTATGCAAGTGTTTCTATTTCCGTTGATAGTGCAGTGGTTTGGTATCGTTGACATGATCTGATGATAAAGCCAGAAGGTGGATAGGTGGAACCCTTCAACGGCTAATAGTAGATACTTTGAGTTTGAGCTTTTTTTGTTCGATTTGAGAAGCCTAACACGTTAGAATCGGATTTTAGAGTCAGAAGTTTTAGTGTTACTAATAAAAGCAAATTTCACTTTGTAAGTCTTCGTATAAAAATTGGCGTCAAAGTAACTTAAACGGTTTAAGCTAATATTTTATTAAAATACTTTTTTCTTACTTTGCTACTACTGTCTACACTAAAAAGGGAAAAATAAAAACTTTTTAACAAAAAAATAAAAACCGACTTCAAAAAAAGCACTAAAAAGTAAAAAATAACTGATTGGTAGTTTTCATTTACTACATACGAAATCAAATAATTTCGAAGTCGGTGCCAGCCGATACAAAGCAAAGCACACATACGTAATATTGACCCACCTAAGCAAAGCGAGGGCCAGACGCTAGTAATGAAATAATGGAAGTATACAATCTAAATAGCAATCTTTTGAGTTTCTCGTCGGTTGTTCTCAATAGAACCGCATTCAGAGATGGTGTAACTGTAGGGACCCAACTAAAATCCCGATTTTCCAACTTTAATAATTGTGCTTTTTAGTTTCAGTAAATACGTTATTTAAATTTATAGAACTAATAAAATGCGTATTTCCTTATTTATAATATATATAATATTAAAACTTTTTTTAGGGTTTTATCTTAGTTTCATTTTGATTTTATTTCTGGCGTTTCGAATACAATAAACATAATTACGGAAGAATCTCTCCGAAATCAAAAAAAAAATTGTTAAATTTAAAATGTCATTATTATTATAAATATAATTGGTAATGCAGTCAAAATTGTGTTTTATTTTCTCGAAATACTCGTTTTTGAGAAAATGAATCACTAGCTTCTCACCCTCGCTCCGTTCGGGTTCGTGCCTAGTTACGTTTTAAAGTTTAATTCAGATGTGAGATATTTTGCCGCAGTAAAAAGTATCCTATATGTTGACCAACAGACAGACAAAAATTCCAAAAACTATAGATTCCGCCTCTGTATTGATAATAATGATTATTTCAATGAGATTTTCCAATAAAATATTTAATGTACAGATTCGACTTAGAATTTTGTTATATGTATATCCCTCTCAAAAGTAGTTTGGACTAGATAATATTGGTCAATATCACTTTTATTTTTATCGTCCGAGAGCGTTTGCCAAAATCACTTTAAATAAATAAAAAATAGCCTTACCTATTAAATAATTTCCTCGATAATATTAGCATAACTCTTTGCCGTTTCATACTTTAATCTACTTACTTTGTTATCTTTTTACTAATTTTGACCTATATGACAATCAAAATTGCTATTACTAGAGGCCTACAATCAAAAGGACTTTTGACTGTTTTTGATAGTCAAAAGCAATTTTGACTGAGAAAGAGTTCTGACTGCAACTTAAAATATAACGTCACACTAATTTACGTGACATTATTTTTTATGTATGTATTTTTTTGTGTTAACACAGATAGAAATATTCGATGAAGATTTGTTAAAATGAAAATAAGTATGTTATAAACATAATATAATATATTTTAAATTTAATTAACATATATTTACTTGGTTTTGTTTTCTTTAATAATCTAAGTAGAATACCTTGAGACGATATTGAGGGGGTGGCGAGATTTCCCACTGGACAACCTAAGTCTTCAAAATTATTTCTAAGAAAAGATAATGCTTTTGCTAACTTAAAAATATCATGTTGTGAATTTATATAAATTATTTTGGCTTAACTGAGCTCAAATTTTAAATTGTATTTAAAATTTCATATTTTAGCTTAACAACATGTTTGGCTCAGTTTGTAGTGACACTACTTGCTGTGCCAGCGGTCGCGAGTTTGAGTCTCGCTAGAGGCATTCATTTATGTGATGAACACGAATGTTCGCATAGCATTAAAGGGAATCCTATGCCCAGCAGTGGGACGTTAAAAAAAGGGCTAGGTGTAAAAGATAAGTCAAGCGACGATATCTCAAGTGGCTGGCAGCAGTTGGTTGCGTAGAGCTGAAGTTCGAGCTCAGTTGTGTGCCATTGGAGAGACCATGAACGAATTAGTGGTTAATTTGTTCATGGGTGAGATCTATGTCCAGCAGTGGACGAAAGTAAGCTGATAATGATAATGATGATGATTACAAAGTAAATATGATAAGTAATGTTAACTACTAGTATATACTTACATGATATAGATAACTTTGAACCAGCCTATAAAATTAGATATACAGAAGTTACAAGTTTTTTTCTTATAAAATAGTCTTTCTTGTAATAAAAGCATTAGTAAAACACTTTGATCATCGCTTGGTCTGTGGTTAAGTCGCAAAGTGCGGCTTACGCTCCGTAGCTTTTATATGCTTAGTTTACGAAAAATATAATATATTTTAGTGAATGCCTGGATAGAATTATTTCTCTGTATTATTTAAAACTATGAAAATATTAGCCCTTATATTCGTATTAAGGACCAGTGGTAGCCCAGTGGTAACGCGCTTGCTTTGGAAACCGAGTGAAGCAGGTTCAAATCTCGAGTCTCGCGCCTCGGACGTTAAAAAGGTCTGAATACATACATACATACATACTTGTAAAATTGGGTATGTATTATTAAATAAGTCGTAAAATATTCGTTTTTATTTTATACTAGCACTACCCGCAGCTCCACCCGCGTTCAGATGACCAAAAACGAAATTAAGGTTTTACATAATAGTATACTGTTACATTGTAGTTTTTGTATTTTTTCTCAGAAATGAGACATTTTTTCGCGGTAAAAAGTATCCTATATATTGACCCGGATAACCAGCGATCACCATTCCAAATTTTATCAAAATCCCTCCAGTGGTTTTTCTGTGATGTGGTAACAGACAGACAGACAAAAATTCTAAAAACTATAGATTCGGCCTCTGTATCGATAATAGTGTCTATTTCCATAAGATTTTCTAAAAAATATTTAATGTACAGATTTGGTTTAGTTAGAATTTCATTATAATAATTGTATAGATAATAATCACTAGTTGATCCGTAAGGGTATCTTGTCCTTTCAGTAAGCTAAATCGGTTCAGGTGTTCTCAAGTATATATATATATATATATATATATATATATATATATATATATATATATATATATATATATATATATATATATATATATATATATATCCTCAACTGATTGAGGATAGCTGCTTTAAAATTCAGTTGCAAGAAGAACAGTTTGAACTGAAATTTTGTATACACCTTTAGTTTAGATGACAATGCATGGTTAGATAAGTGACGTCCTTCTAAATCCAACATGGCGAACTCCCAACGATGGTGGACTACGTTTTTTTTATGCACCCCCATGATATGGATATCAAGTGAAAGGGTTTGCCAAGAAGAATAATTTTACTAAGGAGTTCGGAAGTTGGCGGTGTTTTAACCGCCTTCGCATCGGAGTGCAATTATTAAGGCCTTCAGTCGTACGCCTGATCTTTCACCGGTCATCTTGAACTGTCGTCCCACCGGAGTGTGAGCGCACAATATAAAAATAGAGTGAAAATATGAAAAGAGATTGAAAAAATAGAGTGCACTAAGTGCAATACACATATTTGTGTACTATAATAGCGCAACACGTACTCTAGCGCAAATGAGTTTGTAATCTCAGTGATATTGACCAAAAGACGAAACCGGCCAGGAAGAACATAAATTTCATATTAGGACTACAAAAGCTCAATTTTCTATTATAATATAGCGGCTCGCATTCGCTTCGCTCGGGTTCATTACTAGATACGTTATGGTTAGTATGGAATAAATAGACTATATACTATACTACTGCATCGCTCCCTTGGGTAGTAGCATGATGATATATAACCTATAGCCTTCCCCAATAAACGGGTTATCTAATGCAAAAAATAATTTTTCACATTGGATTAGCACTTTGTGACAATAGCGCGTTCAAACAAACAAATAAACTAACAAAAAAAAAAAACTAATATTATATTATTATTATATTATAAGAAAGTTCAAAGTCTTTTAACTCTCCGGTGCTCAGTTTACCGGATATAGCAAAACTACTATACCGTTTATATGATAAATTTGCCTAAAACCTGTCAAAACATATACACTGTTTGTTTTAGCATATTAACCTGAAATAAACTATTTCACTGTGCTGAAACTTTACCTGCATAGACGCTTTGTTACTTGGTAGATACTAGTACGAAGAGATTGTTTTCGTGCATGTACCACGTACCTATTGTTCAGTTATAGCAATATAACGCTCAGCACTAAAGCCTTTTACAGATATGTTTGACTTTAATCATCTCGTTAGTCTAGTGATAGCTTATGGAGTTGTAGATTGAAAGTTCCTGGATTCAAATTTCGGGTTGGATCAAAGAAAATATATAAGCTTATTTATAAAGTCATTATCCGCAGCAACTTTAATTATCAAATTGATAACGTTTTACCTTGTGCCATGGTAAATATGTAATTCTATCGGTTCTGCATCTGATTTTCCAATAGTCGTGTCAGTTTTTTTACCTCTTAAATATGGGAGGGAGAGTATAATGTGTTTGACAACACGTTTGACTCAGTTTGTAGCGACTCTACTTGCCAGCGGTCGTGGGTTCAAGTCCCGTTGGGGGCATTCATTTGTGTGATGGGCGCGAATGCTTGTACTCCAGTCATGGGTGTTTATATTTATAATATGTATGTATTTAAAGTTATATATGTGTAGTTTATCATCTATATGATATCCATAACACAAGCCTCGTAGCTTACCATGGAACTAGATGGTGCTGTGTGTAAATACATTGTATCGATTGCACCCACTTCGGATCTTTTTTATCTCTGCCGAAAGGTTGCTTGGCACAGATCGCTCACTTAGCGAAAAAGTTGTCTGTTGTGCTATTTCATCTTTCATTTATTAATGTCATGTAAATTGGTGGGTAATAAAAAACACATTATGCGAGTATAGTGGAATAAAATTATTGAAAGAGATTTTATATTTATTTATATAAAACCTTTATAATTATATATCTGAAAATGAAACGTATGTACGTATTGAATTAAAGGAATGAATGATGCACTTTGTATCAGGAATGAAAGAAAAAGAAGGACATAACTATTAGACACTAGCGGCTCACCGCTTCGTCGCTAGTCGTCGGTACGTTTTAAGTAGATATAAATAGTTATAAGTCAGCGTTAGCCATATACATTTTAATTTTTTTTTCGTTAATTTTTCAATTTTTTCTTTCATAAGAACCTTCTTCTGACAATAACAAACACGACAAAAAAAATAGTTAAATCGGTCCAGCCGTTCACGCGTGATGGCGTGACCAAGGGAAATAGGGATTCATTTATATATATATATATATATATATATATATATATATATATATATATATATATATATATATATATATATATATATATATATATATATATATATATATATATATATATATATATATATAGATAGATAGATTAGAATAAGTCATGATTGGTTGGTATTGGTATATATGTAGTACAATTGAGCAACATTTTTCTTGTAATAACGAATTCAAGTTTAAACGAAATATTTGGTTTATTGTTTTATATGTTTTTGTTTTTTACATCTGTACTAGTTTATATCTAAAAAAATAAATAAATGTAGGTGTGGATATTATCTTTAAAAATAAAATAATGTATTCTTATAGTGGAACTTGATATTTTTAAGATTTAAGGCAGTCTTTTCCATGTCCGCTCCGTTTGTTCCGCGATGTTAGAGTCGATATGTACGAATTGCAAGATTTCTTGGTTTTCTGTAATTGTTAGATACAATGTTTGTTCGATTAGTTCGATAAAATAACGACGATGTACTATTTTCTATTTTTAACTAGTTCGATTACCGGCTGTGGTAAGATTGTTTAAAATATTTAAATGCAGTTATTAATATTTAAAAAAACAAAGAAATGTTTCCTTTGGGTGAGATTTGATATCTTTAATATTTAAGGTGCTTTTCTTCCATGTCCCAATCG
This sequence comes from Brenthis hecate, assembly GCA_951806755.1. Classification (NCBI taxonomy): domain Eukaryota; kingdom Metazoa; phylum Arthropoda; class Insecta; order Lepidoptera; family Nymphalidae; genus Brenthis; species Brenthis hecate. The sequence goes on from OX638270.1 coordinate 1,286,157, forward strand.
TTCGTTCCACCGCGTATATTTTTGTGAGATACATAAAAAAATCACATACTACACTTGTTCTTTACTAAAATACTATTTATTTTTAGTTATTTTTACTATTTTTATAGGAACATATACATAAAATCAAGTACAACTCAAAATAAAAACAATTTAAACACTTACAATATATTTTACGAATTTTAAAACCCTTTCAGTAGAAGTAAATTATCTCACGACTCTTTACTTTAGCGTTGAGCGTAAGATTAAACGTAAACACAAATTAAGTACTTAACACAGGCGAGCTTTTGCAGCTTTAGGATTCATGAATTCTAATTACTTTTCCAGAAGTCATAGGTTTGATCTCCGTGAGATTAATAATCATATATTATTATGTAAGCATAACATAATAATCCTTTCAATAGTAAAATGTAACTTTTTATTTAATATTTTCTTGGCTTATTTAAAACTTTTAATTATAAATGACATAATAAATATAAATTATTTTTAGTATAAAAGTACATATACAAACAATCTAACAGTAAATACTCCTTACGCTTCCGCATAGAAGTGGGAATTTTTCTTGTGAATAATATGGGACACTGAATGTAAAATATTTTCGTTAAAATTTCAAAATCGCATTAGAAATCTTAAATATATAATAGAAGAGATCAGAAGAAGAAGAAGATTGTCGTCGTCGTCGTCCCAGCCTAAACACGTCCACTACTGGACATAGACCTCCCTCAAGGTCTTCCACAACAACTTCTGCCATCCACATCCAGTGGGCTCCAGCGTCTTTGACCTAGTTGTCGGTCCACCTTGCGGGAGGCCTGCTCACACTTTGCCTACTACGTTGCTGCCACTCGAGAAATTTTCGTCCCCAACGACCGTCCGTTCTGCCAACGATGTGCTCCGCCCACTGCCACTTGAGCTTGACGGTGACCTTACTCCTTCTTGGTCAAGAAGATTGTATGAAGAGTAGATTGTATTATTTTTTCTTAAATAAAAAATATTAATTTTTACGTTACATTTTATCCATAGAAAATATTTTACCATCTTAATATCGACTAAAATTAATAAGTACAATACATCTTACAATATTTGCCCCAAACTTTTGTAATTTCGCACCAAAATACATACAATACTCATCTATTTAGTTCAAAGTGATGTAAGTAGTGATATTAATTGAATTAGATTTGGCGAATTGTTCCGCACGTTATATTGTCATAATAATTCATGGTACGTACGAGCTTGTGCTACGAACTATCAGTAATCGCGACGCTACGCCGTAGCACCGTAGCAACATAACTGCTACGAGTTGATTTGCTTGCATCAAAGGCTCAATATTTCATTATTTTCGCTATTAATTTAATTATTTTCATAATAAAATTTAATTTAAGCTTTCATGAATCTTGTTATTTTAGAATAATTTCACAATTTGTTATTTAAATTACTAGCGGCTCACCGTCGCTTCGCTCGGGTTCGCCTCTAAGAAAACAGAAACAAAGCTATCCCGACTGCATAATACTATATTCCTTCGTGAACTTATTTTCATCTTTTTAGTTATCTTTTATGCAGTCGGTTTTTTTTTACTTTTATAATATATTTATTTATTTAAGTAGGAAAATTAGTGAGAATGGTTGTTAAGCAACTTTAAATCATTATATAACTTAAACTGTTGTTTAAAATAAAATATGATGAAAGAAACCTAAAAATGGTTTTTAAATAACTATTCCACGATACCCCACTTGACATAGTTCTTCCATTTTATTTTTTTTCTTTATTTTTTTTTTATTTATGTACCAGAAAAAAACATAAAAGTGAAAGCAAATACCATGTGTCCACAGGATGACTTATCTCTTTAAGAGATCTCTACCAGAAACCCTCAAGCGTGAGAAAATATAAAAATAATAATGAGGTGCGGTGTAGGTACAAACTACAAACATCAATTACAATATACACATATACAAACATACATACATATTACAACACGATTTGTTACGTTATGATTTGTTTTGGCGTAATTGTGTGCTACTGTCATGTAAGATGTGGCGTACGGAGGCGACAGAACTAGTTTAAATATTTGTGTCATGTCTATTAAAATTTTACATTAAGTTGAAAGAAGAATTTTACATTAAGTTGAAAGAAGAAAAAGAAACATATAATTGGTATTTTTTCCTCAATTTTGTTATATTTGTAATTGTGCTTTTTAAATATTAGTAGTTAAGTAAACGCAAATTTACTCCATTATATTATTAGCTAAACAATGTCTTCGAGAAAAAACCCGAAAAGATAGTTTGGTTTCGAAATTTCTAATCTAGTAAAGTATAAAAGGAAAAATAAGTCATAGTATATTTTTTCATAATTACCACACTTTATGTACATAACACGTTAATATATAAAAACATAGATACACATTTCCTAAAAAATATATCTTCAAAAAGTGGCGCTGACATGTGACGTTAAGACAAACCAAAGAATAAAATTCAAAAATCGAAATTTCTAATTGTTTGAACATAAATTCGAACTTAACACACCATATAAAGTACATTTTAAACAAAACAATGTGAGTTTTCATTTTTTCATCATGCAATGAACAAAATATCAATGACTAGTGGCTCACCCTCACTTCGCTCAGATTCGTTTCTAGGTACGTTTTAAAGGTTAGTATGGAATAGGTAGACTATATATTATATGAATATATAGTATACTTATACCATACTTACCATAAAAATAGCCTTTCTCAATAACGGGCTATCTAATGGAAAAAGATTTTTTCAAATCGGATTAGTAGTTTCTGAGATTAGCGCGTTCAAACAAACAATCAAACTGCCTCTTTATAATATTAGTATATATATATAAAATATACTTCTCGAAGTTATAAATCAGCACATCCATTTTCCACGTCATTACGTTTGATATAAATCAAAGCTTTGCAAAACTATTGCACGCGATTACATTTTAAAGTTGAACCTAACTACGCCAGAGTTTATAACTTGAGGTTACGTTAAATACCACGCATTACTAACTCATGCAACTTTAAGCTATGTGCGAAGTTTGAGTTTGATTTAAAAGTCATTTGTATGATACGGTTTTAAGCACAGATCTACGAAGAGTTGAATGTACAAGGTGGAAAAAGTTGCCCATATATTATCTCTATAAGATTTTATCGCTCTTATGTAGAAGAGGAAATTCATTCACTTACTAACTGGACAAGAAAGGAAATGGGATTATTTTGATTTTTGGTTCTCGACGTTTTGAACGCTGTACAGCAAACTCATCCACGGGAAGGATTTGTTTATTATAAAAATAAATTCAGTGAAAAAAACCCGAACAGATACTTTTATTTAAAATATCAAAGAAAATATTTAACAAGAACTTTCCAAAGCTACTTGACTTTTGAAGCTAAAATTTGGGCGTGCAAGTAGTTTATAGGTGGGAGACATTACCTAACAAAAGTGTTTAGGACAGGACTTAAGTTGGTTTAAAAGCTATCGTAATTTTATATGAAACTAGCGACTCACACTCGCTTCGCTCGGGTACGTTTTAACGTTTAGTGATTCTCATACAAAATAAACAGTTCTAATCATCCCTGATACACCCGCAACAAAACTAAAAAAATAATTATTCAAATCGGTCCAGCCTTTTTGAGTTTTAGCAAGACTAATGAACGGCAATAGAATTTTATGTATACCTATAGATAATAGATGAAGTTCCTGTTTTTGCTGCTAGAGAAAAAGATCAGTTATTCTGGTTTCACACAAATCAACGCGAGCATAGCCACATGAAACGCTAGATTTTTTTAATATTTTTCTACTTACTCAATTTTTTTTGAAGTGAAAATTTCTATAGGCAGGTTTGGATGAGGAGTAAATTCGTGTAAGTCGCCATCGACACCTTCACGTGACGTGTTAACAACGCTAACACTTATAGTGCCGATAGATGTCAAAATCAGATAAATATAAACAGTTTAAATTCACAATTTTTAATTTAAGATCAAACAATTAATCTGAATATCCAAAAATAACAACTGTTCGTTTATAGTTTTAAGTTTTCACTACCGTCGACAGTTCTCATGACTGCTTTTTTTACTTTGTCTTTCAGAGCAGAGAGGAGCGTAGCAACTATATATTTTGTTTACTAATTTTGGCTCGTATTGAGATTGCATCGTGAAATGGTTTTAGTATAACATAATTATATTTTCGTTGAAAACGATGTGTTTCATTGTAACGTCTGTTTCTACGACAGAGGTAAAGCTCGAGTTTATTTATTTTATTAGTATTATCATATTCAGTGTGAAATGAAAAGCAATACACGAAATAATGCTATTTCACAGGATCCAATTCTAAAATATATATAGTGTTTCATAATATTATACAAGCATTTATTTGTACATATATAATTTTTCCACTTATAAGCAGTGGCACAGTAATGCCATGTCAATGCAACCAATGCGATCGCAAGCGCCACTGATTCTAGGGTGCCCCAGTGGGCCACAAACGATTCTTATATTTCAAAACATTTTTTCGAGGATGATCCTCATAGAAGTTTAAAAAACCACAAGAACAAAGGGTCTAAGCTTAGCAATTTTACTTAATTTTATTGTAACAGTTCTTCCGTGAGAGCGATTTCAAAAAAGTGAGAAGTCGAAAGCTGTCTCTGTCGGTGGACCACATTCGTTTTCAAAATAAACCAATGGTGGCCACTTTCAAATTATTTTTTGCATTAGGGCTCAAAAAGGCCAGCTATGCCACTGCTCTCTTCTCCTCAGTACTCTTCGCGAACTTGATAAAAACCTGTCATTTAGTAAACGTAATATAAAAAAAATTACTTCCCCAAGTTGACTTTGACAAAATCTTGAAAATTGCAACTGCTCAACAACCTCGCCCAAAGTTCGGCGCAGAGTGAACAGTAACAGTATAAGTTTAAACGTTTAACCTATCTAATCTATAAGGAATGGAATTTATAAAGCATATTAGATATTATACAACATAAATTAAGATCTACATAATAATATTTATTATTAGACAGATTTTATTGAAAATTTGTAAAAAAATCTGGTAGTACAGACTGTACATGCTACTCAGTAGTTGTCGGGCGCTCTAGCCGTTCGCACGCTTATAGCGATGCGGACGCTCATACTAATATACTTCGCGTCTTTAGTGAATTGTGATTTTAAAAGTGATGTGAAACATTTAAGGCATGGTAGAACTCTCATAAGACATGGGAGATCCAGGGTTCATTTCAGTCGGATGCACACAAGAGCAAGAGACTTAGTTGCCCAAGTGATAGAGGCAGAGACGAGCAGCGAACTAGGTATTGTAAACTTTTTAAAATACAAGATTTTATGTATAAAAGCTTCTAATGGCAAAGTTATCGATTTATAAAATATAAATATTTAAATTAATAGAAGTAAATAGGAAAATATTTATAAAGTTAAAATTTTTCTTTTACTAGTTCTACATTACATATGACATTATAGAAGATTTTTCAGAATCAGTTTTTTGTTCGATAAATTATGTTTATGTGAATATTATTTTATACATATTACATCTATAGTAATTTTACATATAATTAATTTAATTAAAAAAAAATAACTCTTCAATTTATTTACAAATAAAAATATTAATTCGATGAAACTTATATGAATCAATTATTTTATAACGATACAGGCGTAACAACGTACATATTATGTTATATTGAAATATCAATTGTTTTGAACTTTACCTTGGGAATATTGGTTTGTTTGTTTATAATCACTTTACGCTTTGCTATAACTAATTGAGAAACTAAATAATTACTCCAAATTCAGTAAACCCTTTAACACATACATATGTATGTATATACATTACCATATACATACATATATTGACATTATATTATGAAATAAATATTTTTAGGTAAAAAAATATCATAATATTAAGTTAGAATAAGAAATTATTATTTTTCCCTTCGATATGCTTAGGGGCGGAGGGGGGAGTCTCATTAGTGTCTGGCAATCCAGCCAGGCGTAAAGCCAACAAAAAACAGGAATTCCTTTTATTAACTAAAAAATATAGCAACTTGTAGCCTACAACAATTATTCGATAAGTAACGATTTATAACTATTTACTATTCATTATTTACTGAATCGGTGCCAACCGATAATATTTTAAGATATGAATATCTAATAGGTAAATATGATTAGGTATGAACTCTAATTATAGTTAAATTATTATAATACATCAATCGGCTGGCAACAACTTCGAAATTAAATATTTGATTGGATATCTATTCTAAATGAAAACCCACGTTTAGTTATTTTTTACCTTTTAGTGCTTGGATGGAAGGCGGGTTTTTTTAAGTTTTTATTTTTCCTTTTTTAGTGTAAACGTAATAAGCAGGTAATTTGTAAGAAGAAAGTTCTTTAATAACATATTTGATTTAGCAATATATTTAAAAAAAATATAATTTATTTGTTGATTTTTTAAAAAACCGCTGGACCGATTTCGATAAAATTTAAATGGGTCTACCTGGATAGTATACCCTTCGAAACAAAAAAAAAAATCCAAATCGGTTCAGGCGTCTTCGAGTAATCGGTGAACATACATAAAAAAAAGATTCCGACAAATTGAGAATCTCCTCCTTTTCGGAAGTCGGTTAAAAAGTAGAAAATTGTTGACAGAGGAGTGAAAGGTTTTTTCTCTTTACCTATCTCTATATTTTATTTATACATACATTAAGCAAAAGATATTGCGTACCCTAAACACTTATTACTTAAAACGAGAACCTGCACTTTTGAAATCGGTTAATAATATTATTTTCATTTATTTATAATAATATATACTAGTGACTCGCCCTCGCTCCGCTCTGGTACATCCCTAGTTACGTTTTAACTTTTAGTGTAGATTTTTCAGAGATAAGATATTTTCCCGAAGTAAAAACTATCCTATATGTTGACTCGGACAATCAGATATCAGCTGGTATGAACTAAATTGCATCAAAATCTATCTAACGGTTTTCTCGTGATGCGTTCCCAGACAGAGAGACATGCAGACAGACAATAATTCTAAAAGCTATAGATTTGGCCTCTGTACCTATAATAATGACTATTTCAATGATATTTTCTAAAAAAATATTCAATGTACAGATACGATTCAGAATTTTACTATATGTATAGATGAGCGTTTTACTACTCCTTCTCATTCGTATAATAATAAATTTCTTAGAACTATGAGACTTGGCGTATGATTTATTCAAGCTTTTAGTGCTTCAGAAGTTAAGAAATAGGATATGACATAAAACAAAAGAAATAACACATAAATAAATTTGTTTTCATTCTCATATAAGGTTTTGGATAGAAATAAGGCGTTATTTATGCTTGTTATGACAAAAAATTACTGATTTTAAAGCATTAAGCGTTTTAAACATACACGTTACAGACAGCGTACCCACAAAATAAAAAAAAATTAAAAAAATATAAAAATGGCACCAAAGTATCTTATAATATTTGTTAATTTTAATTTTAAACATTTTATAATTTAAAAAAGTTTTATAATTAAATATGGAATATTATTTATTTAATTTTAGCTATTATTATTATAATTAATATAAAACCATAGCCTCTCGTGACCATGATTGCTGTAAAGCATTCAAAACGTCGCCTCGGGAACCAATAATCAAAATAAATCTGTAGAAAAATCGGAATAGATAGTTTTATTTAAAACATCAAATATTCGCGTTAATCTAAGAAAGTATTACACTAAGCATTGCTTATTAATTAATATCGACCTAGGAACCTAGTATTTGTGTTCCAAAGCTTAGTACGTGTAGGTATTAAATATCCAAATTCATCCAGTCTAGTAGTTAGAAGCTTAACATCAAACATACACACACTCTAATACAAAATTTTAATATTTTGCCCAAAATAGATGCAAGTACTCAAGATAATTCCAAAATTAGTAACCAGCAATAGACAACAAATAATTTCAGCTGACATACCTATGTCATTACAGTATCTTTTCCCGTCGATTCAAACAATTTGTTTTATTATAATTTCTCTATCGTGGTGCAAGCTGTGGTATGATCCTCCCGAGGTTTTCCTTGAGTGCTGAATATGGGGTTACAAAGGCTGACAAGGCACTCGCAAATTCTCTTATGTTGCAGGTGTTTATGATAGACAATAGCCAAGCCTTGAAGTTGATCGTCTTCTCGTTTGCGCCCTTAGTAATATGATATTGTACGAAAATAATTCAAAATAAGACACAGTACAGAACATGCTCGTTATAATCAAAACTATGTAAATACATATTTATACAGCAGCAGTATGTACATGGACTAAACGAAATTAACCCAAAACCGTGATTTTTTTATATTTTTGTATGTTTGTCTGTGCATTTGTGCGCGTTAATCTTAAAAACAGCTTAACCGATTTGGGTGCGGCTTTCACTATTGTACTGTGGTAAGGTTCCCTTACCATTGAGTATTTGTTTTATTTCAGTAGGTTCAGAAATAAAAAAGTTATGTCAATTTAAAAAATCACCTAGGAACGAACCCAAGCGAAGTGACGACGAGTCGCTAGTATTAAATAAATTTTGCGTTCACTCTTTTTTGTATATCTAATTAGCTAATTAACGAAGTGGATGTTGCTTAAAAGTTTATAAGAATACGTGATAAAAAGCTTTTATGTAATTAGCGCGGAAGTTTTCTCTTTCTGACCAACTTCAAAAAAGAGATAATATGAGTATCACTCGACTTCGACAGTATCTCCCACGACATTTTCACCAATAAAAAAGAAGATTTATTCTAGTGAGACAATAATAACAAATGCACAAGGCCTTCTGAATTAGAAAGCTTTCAGGAACTGCTACCTTCCCATATCAGATGTACATATAAAATGGTCATACATAATATATCACATTAAAGAAAGGTAAGTTAATATAAACAAAAAAAATAAACTTAAAAAGAGAGAAAGAAGAACAAATGTAAATCGATTTTTATAACATTTTTTAATATGTAGGAAATGGATATAACATAAAGATATACATACATTAGCGACTCACCCTCGATTAGCTCGGGTTCGTCCCTAGGTTAATTTCCCATACAAACTTTCATCCCCATTTTCACCCCCTTAAGGGATGATTTCTGAATTTAAAAGTATCTTATAACCTTTTCAGGGTGTCAAGCTATCTTCTTATGAAATTTCATTTAAATCGGTTCAGTATATACAGAGATTACCCCCTACAACGTCACAAACTCACAATTCACAAACTCACATATAAACTTTACCTCTTTGTAATATTATATATATATATATATATATATATATATATATATATATATATATATATATATATATATATATATATATATATATATATATATATACAGGTATACATAGGTATGATGAGTTTTATATCCTTTACTCGAGAAATAATTTGTTCCCCATACAAACTTTCATCTCTCTTTTCACCCCTTTAAGGTATGATTTCCGGGATAAAAACTATTTTATGTCCTTTTCAGGGTCTCACACTACCTTTACACCATATTTCACCTAAATCGGTTCAGCAGATTTTCAATTTATTCATTACAAACAAACTCACAAACTGACAAACTTTATCTCTTTATAATATTTATATAGTGTAGATTAAAATGAATAATATTAATTATATAAGAATAATTAAAAAAGAAGTACTCCTAAGAATGGCATATATGTATAGGTACATCAGTTTGAAGGAGGTTTATTTTTTTAGCAAAATGTTAATACGTAATATTAGTAGGAACGTTGTAATTTGAAATAACAAAGCTGCTTCTAAGAAATTTTTGGGAAACTGATTCGTGAATAATAAAAACATTCTTGGATTATTAAATTATTTTTTACGGGATTTCTATGTAGATATACATGTCTATATGTAATACGATACTTTGTTTATTAATACTTATAAATGTAAAAGTAACACTGTCTGTTACTTGTTCACGCATTAACTGCTGAACAGATTTAGATAAAATTTGGCAAGAACATAGATTGCATCTTGGGATCGGACATATGTATTACTAGCGGCTCAACCTCGCTTCGCTCAGGTTCACCTCTAGGAACACGAAAACAAACCTACCCCATGGGAATCGTACATTTTTTCAGGATAAAAAGTAGTCTATGTGCTATTCCACACTATAATCTATCTCTGTGCCAAATTTCATCCAGATCCGTTCAGCCGTTCTGGTGTGATTGAATAACAAACAGCCATACATACTCACAAAATTTCACATTTATAATATTACTAATATGGACTAGCACTTTTACGTACTTTTTAATGGTTAGTATTGATTTCTCAGAGATGAAATATTTACCCGCAGAAAATTTATTTGAATTAGTAAAATTACAATAACTCTTCCTTTGTATAGATCAATATACGGATCATATTTAACAGCTGTGGGCTAAATATAAATAGAAACAAGTTCGGACAAAGCCGCAGGCACTAACTAATTAGTAACAGTAGGATGGTCAGAAATTAAATTAGCAACTTCTTGCTTAGCTTGCAGATTGCTGTTACATACAGACACAAATAAATGTAGATTAAATGTATAATTTTAGTTGTGTTTGATGATATTGTTATATAAATTATAACTAGCGAATCGCCCTCGTTTCTCTCGAGTTCGTCCCTAGGTATATTTTAAATACATTGATAAAAAAGTTTCATCTCCATTTTCACCCCCTTAAGAAATGATTTCCGGGAAGAAAACTTTGTTCTTCCCAGAGTCTCAAACTATCTTCTTACCAAATTTCGTCTAAATCGGTTCAGTAGTTTCGGAGCTTATTCGGCACAAACAAACAAAGAAACAAAAAAATATTTCCTCTTTATAATTATATTAGTATAGATTTGCTTATAGCATCTCAAGAGGATTTAGGCTATGGTTAATTTAAACGTTAGTCTTAATAAACTCCCTGAAGTACGCAGAAATTTGACAACTTGAACATATCGATATAACACCTAACAACGCCCTAATCATTGTCATGCGATATGGCATGAGCATGAGCTATTATTATTCGTTAATGAAATTATGAGGCTTCATAATTGGACTAATCAGTCAATTTTGTAAGAGTGTGACATCCATGTTAATATTATAAATGTGAAAGTGTGTTTGTTTGTTTGTTTGTTTGTCTCTCTTTCACGTCGAAATGGAGTTACAGATTGACGTGATTTTTGTGTGGAGATAATTGGAGGGCTGGAGAGTGACATAGGCTATTTTTTACCGCGGGAGATAATCTCATTCCCACGGAAAAACACGTTATAATACGACCCAAAAATTATTTATGATCAGAATTACTTGAAACTTGGTATTAATGCTCTTCAACACAATTAAATAAATACGTGTATTAGCATTTTTTGAAATTCATCCCATAAGAGGGTAAAATAGGGGATGAAAGTTTGTATGAAACCAACTTTTTTAGAGTTTTTCTGTAGTTTTAGCGCGAGTAAAGTCGCGGCTTCTGCTAGTTTAAATAGATTATAGCAAAAAATTAAGCAACGATGATTTTAATAGAAATTATATATTGTTATTAATCTAATCGTCTAAAAATCTAATTAAAAAAGATTTATGTCCTTAAAATACCTACAATTTTTTTTTAAATATCTATTTTATAAATCTATTCTATCTATGACATCGCATGTAGATATAAAAAAAAAAGAAACAGTAGTATCCGATTCACAATTGACCTTTTATGCAGTTAGTTTCTGTTCCAGGAATGAAAACTTCATTTATTTTCTAGAACCCAAACTTGCTAATTAGGGTTTAATACTATTGAGAAAGTTTGAAATTCTGGAGTTTTCTGATATTTGTATTTACAGCTTAAAGTTTCAAAGGAAAAAGGTAAAATTATAATTCTTTTTATAAATATCTTGCACCATCTAGTTCCATGGTAAGTTACGGGGCTTGTGTTATGGATACCAGATAGTTGATACACTACACATATATAACTTTAAATACATACATTTTATAAATATAAGTAATAAGTAAGATCTTATCTTAAGCCTACTATTAAAATTCATCACAAAATATAGGTACTCGTACATATTATTAGTAACAGTCTGTCTGTATGTCACAACCATTTTACTTGTATTCTGCCCAAGACGCCACGAAGCCTGGTCTACCGAGGCACACCATAATAGCCATGGCGTTGTTTCCACAATTCACTTTGCCATCGAACAACAGGAGCAACCAGCATTGTACATACATGCATTGCCTCCAAAATGCGTTTCTTGGCTGGATTGCCGACCATAGGCAACATAATATACCTATATTGATCATCTTAAATATTAAATAGTTTTATCTATACATATAATAAAATTGTAACTAAGCCGAATCTGCACATTAAGTATTTTTTAGAAAATCTTATTGAAATAAACATTATTATCGATACAGAGGCCGAATCTATAGTTTTTAGAATTTTTGTCTGTCTGTCTGTCTGTTACCGCATCACAGAAAAACCACTGGAGGGATTTTGATGAAATTTGGTATGGTGATAGCTGATTCTCCAGGTCAACACATTGGATACTTTTCACCGCAGGAAAATGTCTCATTTCTGAGAAAAAATACAAAAACTGCAATGTAAAAGTATACTAATATGTAAAACCTAAGAATTTGGTTTTTGTTCATCTGAACGCGGGCGGAGCCGCGCGCAATGCTGGTTAATAAATAAATTCTCATATATTATTATTTTAAATAGTAAAATATACTTTTTTCATATCATTGATACAAAAAGAACATACATATATGTATATTGTATGTATGTATGTACATATATTATGTAGTTAAATATTCTACGGTCTTAATACTTTACTATAACTATAAGAATGAATTATAAATTCTTAACTGGAAAGAAATAAAGAGGACCTAAGCAAGTTAAAAGACAGCATATACGAATAATATAACTAGAGTCTTTGGTAGAGCAATTCTAATCCAGTTTCCAGGAAATCGACAGAGTTAGCTTACATTTAGAAATGGACGATATCCACTTTCTGTCCTGGAACATAAATCGAATCGATAGGGGATTTTGGTGTCACGATAATTTTGTAGAAACAATGCAATATTGTATTATGGCTATATAAATGTATGTATATTTGTGTCTTTTTTGTATGTGTTCAGCCCTTTGTTACGTCCGAGTGCTGGCCATGGGCCTCGTTTGAATAAAAAAGGGGTAAAGTCATAGTTCATCACGGTAGCTAAGTGTGGGTCGGTGGATAGCAAATGTCTTTTGAAAACTTGTTCGAATCATATTAAAAATGACTCGCACATGGAAATATCAGAGGTGCGAGACCCGGGATTTGAACCACCTTCACTTTTTTCTACAATTTTCCAAGCGAGCGCGTTACTACTGGGCTAATGGTTTATTTCGTTTTATATGTAGGAAATAATTTCTGGAATTGCAGATTATCCTCGAGTATCATAGGCTTCTTTCCAAGACTTCCATGAGAGATAAATAAAAACTCTCACATTACAAATAATATTATGAGATAAAAATATTTAGTTAAATAAACAGATAATTTTTAACAAGATTTAAATCTACTTGTCTAATAAAAGTCTGAAATGAATTCATGGTATCAATATTCATTCAGACAATGTACAAACTAAACCTCTGAATCTAGAATAATGAAATTTTGCGAAGAGCTTGTAACAAAAGTAAACACTAAAGAAAGATTTTTGAAATTCTAAAAGTATAACAAAACGTATGAATATTTGTATAGAACTTAATTTGTTTGGAGTTATGCGTACATTTTGTATATAAATTAATGTTACATATACCCTGTTTATATTTCTAGAGAGAAATCCTATTGGCTCACTTGTTACATATAATACGATAATAGATAAAAGACTTATGTTTCTCGGTTGAATAAACTAATCTGTTGCATAATGCATTTATTCAATATAACATTCCAGATCTCGCTAGCTCCTTTTAGGAAAAGTGCTATCTCAAATACTTTTCTATTCTAATATTATAAAGATGAAAAATTTGTTTTTTGATTGTTTGTTTGTATTAAATAGACTCGAAAACTACTGAACTGATTTAGATGAAATTTGGTAAGAAGATAGTTTCAGATCCTGGAAAGAACAAAGGATAGTTTTTATCTCGGAAATCATCCCTAAAAGGGGTGAAAATGGAGGTGAAAGTTTGCATGGGAAAGTAACCTAGGCACCAACCCGAGCGAAGCGAGGGTGAGTCGCTAGTTATAAATAAAATACAATTTATTTTAAGTTGGATTATGAATATAATATAATGAAAGGTAAGGATACTAACAGGAGTTTATTGAGATTTTTGTGGGCTATTCGCAGCATATTGCATTCCAGTGATGGTAGCCTCCTTGCGGACTCAATATGGTAGCTAACCGGCTTGCAAAGTCCAATTAATTTATACTATCCAGCCAGATAGTCTATATTATCTTAACTTTTACAAAAATCTTCAGAATACACTATTACATTTTCCTAATATTCCAGTAAAATTTTCCAAACTTTATTTGGAATACGATAAACACTGACAACAACAATATGACAAAATCAAAATGATTAAATTCGGTTCAGCCGTATTAAAGTGATGCGCTCACCAAAAAAAAAAAATTAATATTGAATTTTTAAAGTAGATTTTTGAAATTTTGAAATAACGTAATCCTCGATGCTAAACACGTTACAGGTAAAATCAGGAAATGATAAAATATTCTTGAGACTTATTTATTTTCAGGATGGTGAATGTTCGGTTAAAAGGATCGTAATGTGTCTTAAGAAATTTTTCGTCCTTTTTTCATTAACTACTCGTAGCCCTTACTTAATCTTAACTACATTCGCGTACCTTTCAAAAATATTTAACCGACACAAAAGGAAGAGGTATTTAATTCTGTATTTTTGTTGTGGGTATGTTACTCGATCTTCTCCACCGATTCTGAATCGATTTTCATAATGATTAATAAATTTTTATATCTTATTCATTTTATAGGGGTGGTCCACTTATATGTAAATATTAAAAATAACTTTTTTTCACCCTTTTATGTTTTTTTGTGGAAAACAATATCAAATAAACCATTTTTGATGTTCACAGAAAAGTACCACGCACAATTTAGTCACACTATGTATATACAAATCCATGTTGTTTCATTAATCCGCTAGTTACGTAGATCTAGCAAATGAACAATCGCACGGATTCAGTGAATATTAGGTAAACAAATCTTTTATTATACTGAACACCTGCCACCATCAATGCAATAAATATGGAATACTAGCTACTCATCCTCGCTTCGCTCGTGTTCGCCCCTATTGAAATCAACAACAAATCTATCCCACGGGAACCGTACATTTTTCCGGAATAAAAAGTAACCTATATGCTATTCCAGACTAATATTTATAATCTATACTATAATCTATTTATGTGCCAAATTTCATCCAGATCCGTTCAACTGTTCTGGCGTGATTGAGTTACAAACATCCATCCAAACACTCTTCAAATTCGCATTTATAATATTTATGCAATATAATATAATACTAGATATTAAATAAGTTTTACTAATATAATATACATTCTAATTTTGCCATAAAATCAGATCGATAGGATGATAGGTGAGTAAACATCCAATTGAGTTCCGAGTTCCTCTTACCAACAATGGAGGTAAACTAACTGGCAATCCATTATAAATTCATACACTGAAACCATTCAATACCTACTGCAAATTGATTAAAGTTCTAAATTGTTATGTACATATATTAACAGAACCCGCGGTTTTGCTTGCGCTATAATTACAAAAAAACTCTAAAAAAGTAGGTCCCATACAAACTTTCATCCCCTACATTACCCCCTAATGGGATCAGTTTCGAAAAATGCTAAAACACGTATTTATTTAATTGTTTTGAAGAGCATTAGTACCAAGTTTCAAGTACTTCTAATCATAAATAATTTTTGGATTGTATTATAACGTGTTTTCCTGTGGTAATGAATAGTCCCGCAGTAAAAAGTAGCCTATGCTACTCTCCAACCCTTTAACTATCTCCACGCGAAAAATCACGCTAATCTGTCACTCTGTTTTGATATCAAAAAAGGGCAAATAAACAAACAAATAGAGTTTCACATATATAATATTAGTATGGATATTATTAAACAGCGTCGAATTTTAAGGGTTGCTTTCTACCCCCTAGTAGAAAACTAGCTGACTCATATTCTTTTGTGAATATGAGTTGCGATTGTGTTCATATTATTGTTATTTTTATATTTTATTACATAACTAAAAAATCTGCTTTCATTTTCAAAAAAAATGTCTGTTTTGTTGGTTTTCAAAAAATAATTATTGATTATAACGAATTTTCTGGAATTTAAATGAGTTCTGGCATCCAACTATTATGAATTGAAATAAATAACAACTTGCAAAGAGCTTAAGTACTTTAAAATGGTTAATTTGTTTGATGATATGTATATTTGTATTTATAATATGTTTGTATTTAAATTGATATATGTGTAATGTATCAACTATCTGGTATCCATAACATAAGCCTTGTAGCTTATCATGGAACTAGATGGTGTTGTGTGTTAATGTTCCAACATATTTGTTATATATTTATAGATGATTTCCTTAAATCCTTGCATAGTATTAATCTACGTTACATAAAATAACTCATCAGCGAATCTTCAAAAAGTTCATACCTTCTAAACCCAATATTTAGACCAGTTTAGGTTATATATTATCTATAAATGTGTTATTAAGTAAATGGCTTCTGAACTAAAATAGAATTATAATTTTTATAAATCTGCTTATAAAGAATTCTTATTGTAAATAAACACAAGCAAAACTACAAGCAAAAGCTATATATAAATAAATAAAATCTCGGCAAATAAACTTGGATGAAACGAGAGAGTTAAACAATTGGGGTCGGCTAACGAGTTGCGCCTATATACAGAAACTACTGTGTCGTTCCTATGTACCTACTACAGCTGCTAAATTATGTGAATGTTTCTACCTTTTTTACTTACACTATGATTATATTATGTTTATTAACTATACTATAGTTATTTTACTGTTTTCCATGTTACTTTGTATGTTATCGTTTCTTTATTGGGGGTTGTGATCGCTTCAAAAATTGAAGAGGTTTGTAAAATAAATCATTTTATTATTTACTAGCGATTCACCCGCGCTTCGCTCGGGTTCATCCCTAGATTGCTTCCCCATACAAACTATAATCCCCATTTTCACTCATCCCCCATAAGGGATGATTTCCTGAATAAAAAATATCTTATGTCCTTTTCAGGGTCTCAAACTATCTTCTTGCCAAATTTCATCTAAATCGGTTCAGTGATTTCGGAACTTAATCGCTACACACATATAAAATTACGAATCTTTCCTTTTTATAATTTTAGTGTAGATGTTTAATTTAATTTTAAATATTGTAAGATAATATCTAGATATTATATATTATTGACACATTATTATATTTATCTCTTGGCCATAAAAGAGGCTTTTTTGCATGGTATAATGCATATTTGATTGCCAAAGTCTTATGTAGGTACAACAACACTGGGAGACAGTATTAGAGAGTACGGTAGTAGTGACTTTGACATGTTGAAAAGAATACGAATAAACAAAACGGGCACGGCGATATCTGTCTTTTAAGTCCTTTGTGGTTGGTTCTCTTTATGGATAAACATAGAAATTTCAAAGTCAACTACAAGAGTTCTTGCTAGACCGAGCTCCCCCAAATTATTAGTTTTTATAAAATATTTCAATTCAATATTTTCCTACAGTCACTCACTCAATGACAATTTTTTGTCAGAACAGCACAAATGTAACAATAATAATGCCTATGAATGAACTTGCTTACTAAAATCGCAAGATATTGAGCACTAATTAGAAATTATGTTTAATTTTATAAAAAAGTATTTTAATCATAAGAAAATAACAGACTTAGCTCTACATACATATGTAAGATCTCACAACTTTTTGACAACTCTTTACCATGATTCCGACAACGTGACTTGGCAAACTTTTTACATTTTGTGTTTTTGATGATATATGAATTTCTAAAAGCTTACATAATAGACAAAAAAGCGATTACATATTATAATATTCTATATGTCGGAGACGAGTCATAATCACAACTAATCGGAACGCGAGCGCCACCTTTTTGGGCTCGACAGAGTCTACGTCGTGACACTCGACCGGGCTCGGCTGAGTGACGCTTGGTCGGTCGCACAGTGAACACTAGTAGAAACTGTCTTGCGTTCCGTATTGTCTATACATGGTAATAAGTGAAGTGGTATATGACTGTGTAGTGAAGTGCTGTTTAACTATGTACAAAGTGATTATTATTCATTTGAAATACATCTTTGATTGCATCGACTTTTATTTGAACCAACACTTCCCATATAACGCCCACTGTATAAGTCATGATAAAATAATTGAAAATAATAGAGAAAATTAATGCAGCTTCGATATATATTTTGCATAATACTATATTATGGGATTCGAATATTTTTTCCAAACAGAAATTGAATCTGTGTCCTCCAGGCCAAAAGGCTAGTCTTGCTATTCTCAAATACTCATCTGTAATTACATAGCAATAATACTAAGTAGACATTTTGCTACAAGTATAATTACTTTAGATAGAAAAATATTTTAACCTTCTTACCGACCAAGAAAAGAAAAAGATTGGTAAAACAATATTTAATTAAGAATGAAGCTATTATATACCTAATGTCATTTATACATATCATATAATTTTTTTGTTAAGATATAGAATATATGTATGTATATATATATATATATATATATATATGTTTATGTTCAACTGCCTCTGTGGTGTAGTGGCTAGCATGTACGACTGCACATCTGGAGGTCCTGGGTTCGGGTGCCGGGTCGGGGTTTAGTTATTGAATCTTTCTGTTTAGTAAGCCTCAGTAACAGCCTGGAGTTGGGAAGTTGGCGGTTTTGCACCCCTGTGAATCGAAGAACACGTAAAGCCGTCGGTCCTGCGCCTTAACTCTCACCGGTCGTGTCGAGCAGTCGTCCCACCGGAGTATGAGAATGACAGGAATAGAGAGTGCACGTTGTGTCTGCGCGTACACTTGTGCACTATAATATCTCCTGCGCAGTTGGCTAGTCTCAATGAGATTGGGTGCCGTGGCGGAAATCGGTCGGGAGAACATTATATTACCCTTCACCTTATCCCGATTCTACACTATAGACTATGAGGTATGAATGGCATACCCTTACATAGAACCTTTTATATGCCGGAAAAAATGAACGATTCATCTATAGCTTGTTAACCTAGTTCAGGTAGGTACCAAATTGTATTTTATTCTTTGTCATTTATTTTGTAAATATTATATAACTTTGTAAATGTATTTCAATAAAATTATTATTATATTATATATATATATATATATATATATATATATATATATATATATATATATATATATATATATATATATATATATATATATATATATATATATATATATATATATATATATATATAAATAGGCAAAGACAAAACAATTCAGTACCTTTTTATCCTCTTCTAATCAACCAATTTTCTTTTTTATTGTTTACTAACTATTGACTATTTTTAGTGTTATCAATAAAAAAATTGGAAACAGAAATAGAATTTGCCTATTTATCATATACTATGTTTTTCTCAAATTTTCTATAATGCTATATATGATGGATTTTGACCATTGGGCGACCACTAGTTATAATATCCAAAACCGAATTTCCTATACAAAATAGTAAAATTATTTAAATATAAACAATAAACATACCAAATAATTAATAGTTTAATACAGTTTTAGCCCTAAATAAAACAAATTCTCAGAGATTTTGAATAACAAAATATATAATTCATAACACAGCCAATTTCCGGTTGAAAATTTCGACTCTACCTTTTATGTCCTATAACCCTTCTAATCGGATTAGTCGTGAGAAGTGAAACATCTGCGTTATACTTTGTATGTACTTGAAAAGGTTTAACTTTGTGTTAATCAACTTTCAGGTTTAATGCTTAAAGCTGCATTGGAATGTTTGAATTTTTTATATGTTTGCCTCAGTGCTGTAAAAGCTAGCATGTTTTGTTTCAAGTGAGATTCTTGGTTTGAGTCTCAAGTTTCTTATTGAATATAGTTCATTATTTATTTAGTTACTTTTAGTGGAAAAAAATAACAATTTAAAGGAGTATTAAAGGTTTTTATTGAGGTATATTAGTTCGAGTCTCATGCCAAAAATTGTTTGTATGGTTCAAACGGGTTTTTCTATATGGAATTCTAAGAAATATGGAGTTCGATAGCTGGTGGTGTCACATTCTCGTCACTACGTCCATGTAAAGTCCCCTCGATTTTTATCATTATTGTCCTTCCAAAAAATTAAAACAATTAGTAAGTTCTTCCGCATTTATGCATAATTGCTTGTACCATAATATTTTCCGGCTTGTCTTATTTAGATTACCATCGTGACCGAAAATCTGTAATGAGGCCATTATGTAATATCAGATAGCTGGCGTCTCTATATTCAAATTTCTTTGCAAAGTATGGATCATGAGAATAGCCTTGGACGCGTTTTGAGATAATAATACAATTGCGAGTTCGTTATATGTACTTATATGTACGGCGTTGCGTTACGTTATAGGTATGGTGGTTAATTAAAAATGCAAAAGTGTAATAGAATTATTTTTTTTCAAGTAAGAAGGTACCTCATGCACCAAAATCATCCTTAAGCACTTTTAAGGGTGATTTTCGAGAAATCTAAAACGACCCTTTTATAACTTATTTAAATCGGTCCGCTATCGGCAAGGATATGGCAATATTTGGTTCACACATCTGTGTAAAACTCATTTTCAACATGACCTTTTGCTAATACGGGGGAAACCTAAGGAAACCGAATTTGTGAAAAAAGCAGCATAGAGGACTGTGGCGTGATGCTTTTCAGAGCCATGCTCAGTAGTGGGATGATAAAAAAAAGTTTCTATGGAAACGTGTTAGAAGTAAAACTTCATTGGTTATTTATATTTCAAATCTGTAAGATTAATAAATTATTAAGAACTTTGAAAATTACACTCAGACAAAAATATAATCTTAAAGAATATTTATTATTAATATATTTATTTTGCATATTTGAAAACAAATTAATAAAAAACAGTAATCTTTGAAGATAGCAATGGAAAGAATATCATATTATTTATTAATTTTCAGACAATAACAACGGTTACTATGGCAACCTAATGCTAGCGGTTACTATGGCAACCATGACGGTTTTTCGTGATTTTTTGTGACGCGACCTTGAAATACTGTCATACGCGCAAAGAAGTTTAACTTCAAAAAGTTTTATATTATAACTATTATTATTTCATCAGTTTTCACGTAATCGTATCTGGCATTGGTATCGATTAGTATACTTGAAATAAACTATACTTCTCTTTTTATCCAACAAGAACAGCAAAACTTTTTGGAGCTTTAATGAAATATATTTTAATTATGTAACAAATTTGAATTTTATTGAAGAAGATTATACTCACTAATCTCAGAGCTTTTTTGATCGAATGAATTCAATTTAAATACGAGTATTATGAAATATTACCAATTTTCTTACGCTCGCAGAAATTAGCGTGTAAAATATACAAACTTGTTAAGTTTTTAATCTATTGTAATTAATAATATAAATAGGCAGAATTTGTTTGTTTGTCTGAACGCTCTAATCTCAGGAACTACTAATCCGATTCGAAGAATTCTTTTTGCATTAGATAGCCCGTTTATTGACCAAGGCTAAAAACTATATATCATGTAATATAGTCTATCTATTCCATACTAACCGTTAAAACATACCGTGGGGAAGCGAATGTGCCTCTAGTTAACTAATAAAATATTAACCTTATTTTAATTTAATTCCCTATTTGTGTTTTTAAGTATACCTTTTATTTTTATCCAATAGTCCATCAATCAAATTTGAGATTTTGCAGAAATATTGTAGTTTTTACTTGATAACTAATATGTTTTTATAATTTCTTATTAAAAAAATACATTGTTAATGATATAAAATTAGAAAGAGTATTTAAGATGTTTATTGTAATATTTTGTTCTAAAATAAAATTGGAATTTACATATTTTTAGGGTTCCGTACCTCAAAAGGTAAAAAAAGGAACCCTTATAAGATCACTCTCTTGTCCGTCTGTCCGTCTGTCTGTCCGTGTGTCACCGCCGATTTTTTCAGGAACGCGTGGACCTAGCAAGTTTAAATGTATACCAAATACTGGGGTCTATAGTCCCTATTAGGTATATAAAAATCAAGGCCCTGAGTCAACACGATAAAAAGATATGGGCAAATTTAGACTTTCGCGAAAACTTGTAAGTACCAAAATTTTCAACTTTTTTATTTTTCGGAATTTTTCCTTTACTTGTGCTGTAAGACATACAGCTTTTAAACAAAATTTTCCCGCAGACATATTTTCCCGCAGTAAAAAGTACTCTATACGTTGACCTGGATATCCAGCTATTATCATACACCACACCAAATTTCATCAAATTCTGTCCAGTGGTTTTCTCGTAATGCGTCCCCAAACAGACAGACAGATAGACAGACAGACGGACAGATAAAAATTCTAAAAACTATAGATTCAGCCTCTGTATCGATAATAATAACTATTTCAATAAAATTTTCCAAAAAATATTTAATGTACAGATTCGACTCAGGATTTTATTATGTGTATGAGCATGAGCAAGAGATATTATAGTGCACAAGTATGAGTACGAACACAACGTGCCCACTATTTCTTTCACTCTAAAAATTCCAGATGACAACATGATATGACATGACAACCAGTGAAAGTTCAGGAGCAAATCAAACTTGCGACCTTTACTTAAAATGAAAGTACAACACAAAGAACTACAATGAGTTCCTGGAAATTTTTCTTGGAGCTTTACTTCTTTTTCTATTTTGTTCTTTAAAAGAGCCATCCAAAAACGTCATCACAAATTATGTTCTGGCGCTCTAAGCGTTTTAAGTATAGAATTTCCAAATATTTGTTCAAATTATTCGCTCTTGCTACTGGAATGCTACAGACAATGGTATTTAAATTCAATTTATTGTATAAATGTTGAATAAACTTGTTCAGTTTCGGAATAAATGAATTTATTTCCATTTACTTTGTTATAATAATCAAAATATAATATTAGTTTAATAATCCACATAAAATATAATATTAGTTTACTAATCTCCAGGTATAGTAGAATTTTAGTTTCTATTTTGTTGCTGGCTCTCTGGGGCGTCCTCGTGTTATTTACGATGAGCAACAAAATCCATGCCGCCGTCTTGTTAAAAAAAGTGCATGTTAAGGTACCATGGACATGGCTACAGGTCTCCAGGTGTAGCAGAATTTTAGTTTCTATTTTGTTGCTGGCTCTCTGGGGTGTGCTTATGTTATTTGTGTCCAGAAACAAAATCCATGCCATCGTCTTGTTAAAAAAACTGCATGTTAAGATAGCATGGATACGGCTACAGGTCTCCAGGTCTAGCCAATTCTAGGGTTTTTTCAAATTTTTTTACACTTTTTGTCAGCAACAAATTAGCAACAAATACTGATGTATAAATGCATTTAATCCATGCCGGTCCCGGTGAGTTTACTGCTAGCTTAACGTTAACATAGCAGTAACTCTTTTTTTCGAAATCGGACAAAGCAACAAAATCGGGGTTTTAGCAACTAATTAGCAACAAATTAACCACAAAATACCGTATATGTTTCGAACGATTCTGCTAACCTTTCACTGCTATCTTAACACACCTGGCAGAGCAAGTAGGGTCACTACAAACTGAGCCAAACATGTCGTCATGGAAGTACTTTATTATTTTGATGTATAGAAATCTAAAATTCTTCACAATTAGTAACAAGTAATTAATGACAAGGTTTAAGGTATTTTTTTCTCAATGTTTTTGTATTAAGATTTAATACTCGTAAAAAGATGAAAAATATGCAACATTTTCAATAAATTTATTTGAAAAATAAGCTGTTATGAGACGACAGATTAAAGGTTTAGGATGATTGATTATAAAACTAAAATAAAATTCGAAGTAACGTGTCAACGTTGCTTTGTAAAATATTATATGAATAAAAAGATAAGACGGTTTGACAAAATTGAAATATTTTATTAAAAACGATGTGTCATTATTATTATATAATTAAATATTACGTATTAACAGAGACGTTTTATCAGCAAAAAGCATCCTATATGTGTGTACCAGGATAATCACCTAAATAAAAAAATAAAATTTCCTAAATAAGATTATAAAAAATCACCTAAATAAAATTTCATCAAATTCTGTCCAGTGGTTTTCTCGTGATGCATTCCCAGGCAGACAGAAAGACAAAAACTCCAAAAAGTATAGAGTCAGTCTCTGTATCGATAATAATGACTATTTCAATAATATTTTCCAAAAAAAAATATGTGCAGATTCTACTCAGAATTTTATTATATGTATAGATTATGGTATTATTAAAGAAATTGAAATGATCTCATACTTTCTTAGAATTAAAGAGTTTAATATTTATAATAATACCAGCTAAAATTAAATAAATAATATTGCTATATTTAAGTATAATACTTATTAATTTTTTTAAATGCTTATAAATAAAAATCAACAAATGTATATAATGTAAGGTACCTTTTTTTAACGTTAGGAAATGCATTTACGCACGACGTGTGGGACTTTCCGGCGTAATACAGCCAGTACTACCCACTAAAACCCAACAAAACCTTCCCCCGTTTTAATGGGGCGTCGCAAGATCGCTTACGCATTCAACTACGACGCCCCGACGGCAGGTCTGTCTAAGCAGACCACCACAACCATGGGGTTGCTCCAAGGTCCACTCTGCTATCAGAGAAGTACCAGGAGCAACCCGCAAGGTACACCGCCCCCCGAAGAGGGCCACCTCCCATCGCCCACCGAAGTGGGCAACCTCCCTGTGCGTTTCTTAGCTTCGCGCCCGGTTGGATTGCCGGGCACTACTGAGCCCCCCCACCACGACAAGGTGAACGCACGTTGGGGGGGATAATGTAAGGTACCTACTTAGGTGCCATTTTTGAATTTTTGAAATCAATTTTGTAAAATAGTGTGTAGGCACTGTCTGTAACAACTATACCTTAGAGACATCTAACACCTCAGTCTCTCCCGTGACCATGATTGCTGTATAGCATTCGAAAAATCGGGAACCAAAAATCAAAATAAAACCGCGGAATAATCCGAAAAGATAGTTTTATTTAAAATGAAATGATTCAGTTTATCCATAGTGGTGTTCTTACAAATATTTTGGGCTAGCGTTTTCCCATGACTTCACATACGTAGTTAATAAAAATTATAGCATGTGTTATTTTGATGTGTAAGCTATAAAATCTTAAGTCATTTTTAAAATTTCATCATTAAAAGTTCAGTATTTTTCCGTGAGAGATATAACAAATAAAAATTCATCCATCCTCAAAAACTTTCGTGTTTATAATGTTAATAGAATTTCTTTAAATAGGTATAGCGATAAAATTGTGCGCAAGTCACGGTTTTCATTTTTCATAATTTCGTAAAATATATAGTCTAAAATAAAATATATGTTATAAATAACATATTGAAGTAATCTTTGCTCAACAGACGCTTTGAAGCCATTATAAGAAAATTTAATTAAATGACTAACCCACAAAATTATTAGTTAATTAAACATATTTCCTTCATCATGTACCATCAGCATCTTCATCTTAAATACGCTGTGATTAAGCAATCATATCATCCCTAAAAAATGACTTACCCTATCCCCAAAGGTTTGATATGGAACAATATTTATTTTTGGAGTCTTGATTAAAGACCAGCTAATAGGATAAAGTAGCTAAATCTAATTGTACCTTTCGACAACGTATGGTCACAGCTGGTTTGTAAGTGCAAAACTGTGGTTAAGTTCTGCTAACTGCTTTGAGTAACAAGTAACTAGTTAATACTTTAGGTTAAGCTGAGACCCGCTTAACTTTATAAATGATTAGGTTTTACTCGCAGCTTTGCTCGTAACGATCATGAGTGATATATAGGTACATACTCGTATATCTAAATTATTTTTTATGATCATGAGAAACATTTTAAATAAAACTTTTAGGATTTTTTCGCGGATTTATTTGAATTTTTGGTTCCCGACGTTTCGAATGCTTTACAGCATTCATGGTCACGGGAGAGACTGAGGTGTTACATGTCATGTATGTATAGTTGTTACAGACAACAACAAAATTAAAATTATTATCCTTAATTAATTATTTAATCAAATATTCGCGTAAATATAAGAAAGTATTATCATGAGGAACGTTTACATATTGCTAGTGTTCAATAGAAATGCCAAAAACGATATTAAAACACTTAAAACTGCCAGTTTGAAGGATTGTTATCGACACTTCTATGCTCTGAGGGACTCGTTAGCGTGATTGCATCCCAGCAAGTCAAAGAGCTATCCAAAAATGAAAAATAGTAAAGTTACCGGACCGGACGAGCGAGTTGTGGAACAACGCCGGCGACACTGGTGTAGTTGACAAAATTGCTTAATGAAGTGCATCGAATCACGACAGTGCCAAATATTTGTAGTACCAGCAGTTTGACACCTTTTCAAAAAGCTAATGGGTAATATAGTGAAATGTAAAATTGTAGCGCAAAAAAGTTTTTATTGCATATAATAACGGCTCTGTCGCGATAGTAACGACTATTTCAATTAGATTTTCCAATAAAAATTAAATGTAAAGATTAGACTTAGATTTTATAATATATATAGATATATAAATTATTCATATATTGATATAGATAGATAAGTTATTGTAAGATGTGAATCTCACGAACAAAACATTGTATATACATCTAGAATTCATTGACCGTAAAACGCCGTTTAAACGAGTCTCACGAAAACGGAGTCAATATTAATGTAATAATAATTCGCTTAAAATTACTTGCTGTAACTAACTAACTAATTATTAAATCAGAACTTGGATTATAGTTGATTTTAACTTGCTTCTACTGACGTATCGATTTGTAAATTTATTAAGTACTAGCGACTCACCCTTGCTCCGTTCGGGTTCGTCCCTAGATACGTTTTACGGTTAGTATAGATTTCTTAGAGATGAGATATTTTCCCGCAGTAAAAAGTATCCTATATGTTGACCCGGATCAGCTATCTTAACAGATTTTATCAAAATGTTTCCAGTAGTTTTCTCGTGATGCGTTTCCAGACAGACAGAGAGACAGACAAACAAAAAGACAGACAATAATCCAAAAAACTATAAATTCGGCCTCTGTATTGATAATAATGACTATTACAATAAGCTTTTCAAAAAAATATTTAATGTACAGATTCGACTCAGAATCTTATTATACGTATAGACTAGCGACTTACACTCGCTTCGCTTGGATACGTCCCTCGATATGTGCCTACAGTAATTATAGTTGCTAATGTTCAATAGATCTTTTTAAGACGAATAATTCCACAATATATTGTTTTCATATATTATGTAATTCTATAATTTTACGTGGCACACGCACTTAAAGCTCCCAGTGAGGATAATTTTTTCCGATATATTCAACAATCATCGTTATATTTCAGTCAATTTACACAAAATCATAATGCATTACACACCCAAACCTTTCTCGTGAGTTACTCCGTCTATTAGTGAAAATCGTATGAAAATCCGTTCAGTACTTTTTGAGTTTATCACGTTCAGACAGACGCGGCGTGGGGGCTTTGTTTTATAATATTTAGTGACGAAATCTGAATTATTATAGAATAGTTTAATACCGTCTTGCCTCATCACATTGCCTACAAACTGATATCAATTTATAGTGTAATATTTAGAATATTAATGTTCGCTTTATAGCTGGAGTGAAAGATAATCCAACCCAAAACTTCACAGCATCCCTTTTATACTTCTAATATTTCTGATATATGTAGCGTTATAAAGGGTTCATTTTAAGGCAAATAATAATTAAAGCTTTAATGAAACTTTACAGCTTGAGCTTACTGCGAAATTTATCAAAATAGCTAGCAACTTGCCCCTTGCTTTACTTCAGTCTGTACTAACAACTTATAACCTCGTGCCAAAAAGCTTATAAGATTTCTATAACTTTTCCAACGGACTTTTTTTTGAATGTAAAACATTTAAAAGATACTTCCCAATGAAAGTTTCTTCACAATTAATAAAGCCGTTAATTATGTCATGACGTAAATATTTTATGCAACATTCGGGCTATCTGTTAAACATACTACATACAGTTAAAAGATAGTCATTTTATAATGGAATAAAAATAAATAATAAAATCGGTCAAGTGCGAGTCGAATTTGCACACGAAGGATTCTGTACCATCGTAAATGTACTTTTTATTAATATGAATTTTAAGTTTCTTGTATTTTTTATTTTTTTTTATTTTTTATTAGCTATAATGTAATCTTATGTGCTAACATACTCTGTGAAAATTTCAACTCTCTACCAATTACGGTTCATGAGATAGAGCCCTGACAGACGGACGCACAGCGTTCCGTTGGCACCCTTCGGGTTCGGAACCCTAAAAAGGAAGCATAAAAAGCGTTTTTTTTTCTTTCTAGATATATCTGTTAAAATTTCTAAAAAAAAACCACAGCCAAAATTAAATAAATTAATGAAAATGTGTTTGTAAAATACAGTAAATCTGAGAAGATAGCTGGCAGTTTCCGACCCAGTGACTTGGAGAGCACGTAATGTCATCAGTCCTTCTCCTTATCGCACGCCGATCTAACCGTATCGACTTCCTATAAGATAATATAATTATGAGAGTAAGAGAATTGTGAAACTATGTTTGTAAAACACTCACTTCCTTATTGCTAAGCAATTATTATTATTGGGTTGCCATTATTATATGTATAAAATAAAGAAAAAATAAAATATTAACTATTTAACCCATGTTGTGTAATTTAAAAAGTAAAAATTAATTAACAATAATAATTTAGGTTGGATGCGTAGAGCTGAAGATCGAGCTCAGTGGCGTGCATAGGAGAGGCCTATGTCCAGCAGAGGACGAAAGCAGGCTGAACATGATGATGATGATGATGAATAATTTTAATTTGTTTGCTATTATTAAAAAAAATAAACAAATTTACAGCAACACTATTACTATATACATTTACAAATGAAAAAACAAAAAAAATCGTATTTTTACTTAATTAATTTTTTAAATTATTACTTATTCTTAATTATTTTTTTAAATTACACATACAACACGTTATAAATATAATAATGGCAACAAGAAATATAGATTACTAATTAATATTTTTTCTAAAAAAATGTAATAATTATTATAATAACAGCTAAAATTAAATAAATAATATTCCATATTCAATTATAAAACGAATTAAAAATGTTTAAAATTAAAAAAATATTTTAAGGTACTTTGGTGCCATTTTTCAATTTTTTGAATTCATTTTGTTAATTGTTGAGACATCTAAAACCTTAATCTCTCCCGTGACCATGATTGCTGTAAAGCATTCGAAACGTCGGGAACCAAAAATCAAAATAAATCCGCGAAAAAATCCGAAAAGATAGTTTTATTTAAAATATCAAATATTCGCGTAAATCTAAGAAAGCATTAAAAGATTAGAAACGCAAAAAATATAAAAAGTAAATCTAAGAAGAATCGAACATTAAAATATACGGAAAATATCTAATTCTTGTTCCGGAAGCCATGAAATATGAAAGTTGGAATCAATAAAATTTTGACACGACCTATTATAAATGCGATTATCATAAATGCTTTCAACCCAATCTCATTCGCACGGCGCTGGAGTTTCATTTAAAGAAGGAAATAAGCTTTTAGGTATAATACATTAACAGTTTCAATACGAATTCTTAAGTCACTTTCAAAGGCGTTGTAAAAAATAGTCTATACAATAAAATCTTAATATTGTCAAATGAAATATTTCTGAAAATACTCGTACTATGTTCACCTATGAACAGCAGATATATAATATAAATATCTTTATATATATAATTCTTCTGTGAGTGTGTATGTCACTGAACTTCTCTCAAACGACTGGACCGATTTTGATGAAATTTTTTGTGTGTGTTCAATGGGATCTGGGAATGGTTTAGATTCACAATTTTGTTTCAAGTTTCAAGTTTCAAAGTTTCAAATTAAAGACGTGTAGACAGGACAACGTCTGTCGGGTCCGCTAGTTATTATATAAAGATAGATAGCTATATAATTAATAGATTTTGTTTTGTAACAACCTTTATTATTTAACTTAAATTATTATTAAATTATTAAGATTTATTGATAATAATATCTATTTTAAATTAAAATGTCGTAATTAAATCATTATGAAAATTGATAAGTTACTAAAATAGTTGATAACGCCTATTTGTTAACTAAAATATTTATGTTGTAGGTAGGTACTAGCGACTCACCCTCGCTACGCTCGGGTTCGTCCCTACTTACGTTTTAACGTTTAGTATGATCAGAGATATTTTCCCGCGGTAAAAAGTATCCTATATGTTGAACGTGATAACCAGCCCTCTGTATCGATAATAATGAGTATTTCTATAAGATTTTCAAAAAAATATTTAATGTACAGATTCGACTCAGAATTTTATTACTATACTATTATGTATGTATTTTTGTTTTCTTTTTTGATAGATTGAAATAAAGATTATTATCATTATTTATTTATTTCACTTGTTACTAATTAAATCTTAAAAATCGATTACTATTTTTAAAGTGATTTGGAAGATTGATTTTAAAGTATATGAAAACGGGTGATAATAAAATAATTTAACACTAGATCGAGCTGATTTTATGATGAACCTACGACCTCTTCTTCAAATTTTCAGCAAACCCTTTGCATTTGGACCATTTTTTATTCAGTCACGCACAGTTAGTCAAAGGCGTAAGTATCTTTTTATATGACATGTATTTTTTACGTCTAATGTTGACTTATCTGTTAGATATTCGTTAGTATTCTAGATATTACTTAGACACATATAGATTTTCAATATGATTTTTTATATTTTACAATAAATGGTATTATATACATAGCTTACTTTCTATTTAATCCTTTAAATGCATGTCAAGAGAGCATGAACTATACGTTTTGCACGATTTCATTAAAAAAAGATCGGGTTTCGTGGTTATGACCTAAATAAAATGTATGTACGTATATAAATGGAATGAGCAGATATCGCTTCAGCACAGTGAAATGGAAAATGGAATGGAAATCTAAAATACTATTAGTAAGTCTATCAAATACTCGCATTCTATAATTCCTAATTTCGATCCAATACCGATAACAGGTTAAACGTTTCATAGGAAACATTTTTACAAAATTTTTTGTTCCATGCTATTTAATTTGAAACACGCTAGCTTAAACAATGTTTTGGATTTTAACGAATCGTTAGAGATTAAGGTTTAAACCGATTAAATATGCCTGTTGCTATCCAACCATTTTTAAAATTAAATAATTGTGTTGTTACAGAAATTTGTTTAAATCATTATGATTCTCACTGGCACACACACAGAAGAACACGCGTACGTGCACGCACGCACATTCACACGCACGCTCGCTCGCACGCACAAACAGCGCCACCTTGTGACAAATTTTATAACTAATAGAAGCATATGTGTTACTTCAACAATAATGATCTATTTAATAAGGCTAAATCAATCTTGTGTACTTTGGTGGTGATAATTCGTCCTGGTTATTAATCTCTGTCTTCTCATAGCTCCATGTCTCAGCAGTCATGTCAATGCACACCTAAGATTTAAATATTTTTTGGATTTCAAGAAATCCATATAAGTAATATCTCGATTTATTAAACATCTTCATTTTAGCTTCAATTTGGACGATAGAGGGTTGGCATAAACGCTGTAACTTAGGACTATTGAGATCGATTTTATGAGACTTAGGGAAAGATTTGATAACGAATTATTGAATATAGGGCAATCAAATATTGAAAATTGCTTCTGATAATATCATATTAAATATAACTTTACCTAATTTCAAAAATATCTACCCGTTTTTAATAAATAATAACACAAAACACAATTTATAAGGAGAGAGATTTAAAGTCATAATATAAATCAAGAAAGCTTCACATAATTTGACTTGTAAATTCTAGAATGTTTGGGCGTTTGACGAAATTGTTATTTTTTGTAGAACAATGAACTACTTAAGAGTTTTTTTTTAAGAAATAAAATCTTAAATATTTGGAACTAGTGCTTAGATAAGATAATATTCCACGATCGCTAGTTGACAACTTTATAAATGTGAAAGTTTGCTTGATTTGATTTTATATCCCGACATTTTGGGTGTTTTACAGCAAAAATGCTCTATAATATTTAGGTATTACTAATGATTCCCCCTGGCTTCTTTCGGATTCGTCTCTAGTTAAATACTAAAGACAAATATATCTCACAAAAACTATACATATTTCCTAAATGAAAAAAAATCTATGTACTATTCTAGACTATAATCTATCTCTGTGCCAAATTTCATCGATATCCGTTCAGTCATTATGGTGTGATTAAGTAACAAACATCTATCCATCCAAACTTTCGCATTTATTATATTTATGGGATTGTACTACACAATTCTGACATCAAACAGAAAAACAAGAAGTAATCCGTATAAACAGTTTTTTTCAATAATAATTGAATATTATTATCATCTCGCTAGCTTTATTATTAATATTGTGGTATGAAAATATTCTGCTTGCTAAAGAAAAAGTATAATATAAAGATTTACTACATATTCTTACTATTCCACAGTTTTTAGGGACTATGGGCTGAGTGCCAATCCTTGGTTTTTACTTCTATACAATCACTGCTAATATTACAAATGCGATTGTTAAATATTATGTAATGCTGGTTCATTAGTTCGATTCATTCGTCCTTCTGTTACGTAGAGCAATGTGGTTTTTACATTGTATTCAGCCCTTTTTAACGTCCCACTACTGGGCACGGGCTTCTCTTTTATACGAGGGGGATCAGGCCATAGTCCACCAAACTGGCCAAGTGCGGGTTGGCGGACTTCACATATCTTTTGAAAACTTGCTAGGTTCTCTGAGACATGCAAGTTTCCTCACGATGTTTTCCTTCACCGTTAAGACAAGTGGTAATCATGTTGGAAATGATTCACACATGAAAATATCAGGGGTGCGAGACCCGGGATTTGAACTCACCTCACTCGGTTTCCCAAACGAGCACGTTACCACAAATTTAAAGGTCAAAGAATGGTACATATTATGTTTAATATCAGCATATCAAGTAGTTTTTGATAAAAGTTACTAATAATAAATAAAAATATTAATTCTATACAGAAATCAAACTTAGACATTCCTTCTTATTAGAGACATACTGCCACTACGTCACACAATCTTTCTTTGTAGTTGTAAATAATCGCATCATGTAGAAGCGCTTTTAAAACTAAATGAGTGACGCAACCAGGCGTTAAAACAAAGTACGTTCATAATAGACGCCGCCATTTATACTTACATTTATTTTCGTAAATAAGAGATAAAGCTGAGACGGCCAAAGTTTGAAATAATGAGGACCTTAGTCGTTAGGGAAGTAAGGTCTAGCATCGTTATTTTTTAGTAACATAATACGATGAGATTAATAATTTATCAAGCTCCGCTACAGATGCTGACATAGTGATTCCCATTTCCACACAGATTTTAGATATGCAAATAAATTTTAGATGGGTCAGGAGGTAAAAAAATATAATATTAATAGCTATAGGGTCGTTTTAGGGTTCTACACCTCAAAAGAGAAGAAATCCCTTATAGGATCACTTGTGTGTTACCTTAGATTATTAATATGTTAATAATATAAGTGCGTAACAATCTTAAACAATCATTAGATAGATAGGATAGTTTGGTACGTATGTATATATATATATATATATATATATATATATATATATATATATATATATATATATATATATATATATATATATATATATAAATACGTTTGGACATTAACACACAGCGCCATCTAGTTCCATAAGCTACGAGGCTTGTGTTATGGATACCAGATAGTTGATACACTACACATATATAACTTTAAATACATACATATTTTAAATATACCCATGACTGGAGTACAAACATTCGTCATCAAACAAATGAATGCCCCCAGCGGGACTCGAACCCGCGACCGCTGGCATAGAAAGTAGGGTCACTACAAACTGAGCCAAGCGTGAAATATATATATATATATATATATATATATATATATATATATACTAGCATTGCCCGCGGCTCCGCCCGCGTTCAGATGACCAAAAACTAAATTCTTAGGTGTTACATATTAGTATAC
Source organism: Brenthis hecate (assembly GCA_951806755.1). Taxonomy (NCBI): domain Eukaryota; kingdom Metazoa; phylum Arthropoda; class Insecta; order Lepidoptera; family Nymphalidae; genus Brenthis; species Brenthis hecate. The sequence continues at coordinate 1,320,473 of OX638270.1, forward strand.
TCTTACATTGCAGTTTTTGTATTTTTCCTCAGAAATAAGATATTTTCCCGCGGTAAAAAGTATCCTAGGATCGCGCGCTACATCGCCCGGTTTATATAGCTTGAGCAGGCGGTCGAGCGATGCGGGGCAGAGGGGATGGACTCGCCGTAGGCATCTCAATGCTCGCCAAGCATTAAAAATGTTTCGCTACTAATTACTTCTAACAACGATATCTCAAAAACTATTCATCTGATTGATTTAGTGTAAAGAGCAATTTTAATCTGCATTAAATGACTAAGCTAACTAAAATATTCATTTGGATAAGGATTAATACCGAACTAAAGAAAATAACTTTGAAAATAACGTAATGTTTTTAATTAAAAATGTTAACATAAAAGTGGTTATTGTAAGTCAACCGTAAGAGATAGAGATATGCTATCGCGGACTTTTTTGTAGCATTTTTATAGATTTTGAATTCTCTAGTACATTACTTAACTGTATCTTTGCTAGTTTACGCGGCGTTCGCGTGGAAAGTTCCCATTTGGCGAGATTTTTTGCGACCTCTTCAACATTTGTCGCCGTATTTCAGCTAATTTACATAAAAGCATAATAAATTATATACCTAAACCTTCCTCAAGAATTACTCTTTCTATTGTTGAAAACCGTATAAAAATCCGTTCAGTAGTTTTCGAGTTTATCGCGTTCAGACAGACAGGAGGACAGAAAGACGCGGCCGGGGGACTTATTTTTATAATAAGTATAGATATATATATATATATATATATATATATATATATATATATATATATAATATATATATATATATATATATATATATATATATAAAATTGTTGGAACATTAACACACAGCACCATCTAGTTCCATGGTAAGTTACGAGGCTTGTGTTATGGATACCAGATAATTGATACACTACACATATATAACTTTATAAATATACATTTTATAAATATAAATACCCACGATTAGAGTACAACATTCGTGCTCATCACAAAAATGTATACCCCCAGCGGGACTCGAACCTGCGACCGCTGACACAGCAAGGCAAGAGCGGTAAAATAATGGTCTAATTATTAAAAATATTTTCATACATTTTAAAGGTATACTTTAAAAGATACTTAGCGTACACAAAAATTAGGGATTTGCCGTACCTCAGATAGTTTACAGGGAAAATATAACGAGATTCTAACTCTTTAATTTACTTCATTTTATAAACAGCAGAAATCCGCTTATGTAAATCCTAACGTAATTTAAAAGTTTTGCTTATAATTTTCTTACAAAAAGTTGTAGATTAGCAAACACATGTTGATCAGATATGGTTGACGTCTCTCAATCATACTCTTAGTCAGTTACACACTAGCGAAAAACACTTACTTTGCTCAGGTGCATCCATAGGTGCAAAACACTAATCTATGTATAACTCCATGTTGTGCACTTGGGAGGCGGCTCTCCTCGATGGGTGATATAACATGCAGATTACTCTTGGTATTTCTCTGTTATCAAAGAAAAGCTCAGGAGCGATTAATTTGAAGCCCACAAATTGGTAGCTCCAGAGGACTGTAGGACAGGGCGTCGTGATTGACTGCGTATGTGATGCCACGACAGGGAAGGTTTCATTGGGTTATGTTGGTAGTCCTGGCTTTTTAAGCCAGTAATTCTCCACGTAACATTCTTTTTTATACAGATGGTATTCGTAAATGCATTTCCCAAAGTTAAAAAACTCTGTGTACTAAATTTAATCCATTCCGTCCAGCTGCTTCAGCGTCAAGGCATTTTTAATAGTAGTCCAATATCAAATACTTTCAAACCAGTGCTTTTGAGAAACAGCTAACAATATGCCAGCGATAAATCTGAAACTACATACATAATACATAATACGTATAATATATTATACTAGCAGAAACCGCGACTTCGCCCGCGTTTAATCTACAAAAAAACTCTTTTGCTTTATGTTATACTTATAGCGACTCACCCTCGATTCGCTCAAGTTCGTCCTTATGTATTTATATAATATTAAATTATTTGGATGTTGTTCATAAAAAAATACTAAAATTGCGATTAAAAAATGGGGGGTGGGGGTAGGAGGGCGAACAATATTTGACCTATTCTCATATTCACCAAATATACAAAAAAAAATATTTAAAACCGGTCAAGCTGTTTCGGAGGAGTCAACCACAAACACCGTGACACGATATATTTATATATTAGATATATTACTAGCGGCTCACCCTCGCTTCGCTCGACTTTGTTCTATTTCTCTTCTTACACCCCCCTGACTCGGTTTTTATAATTTTTTTTCTATGTACAGACATTCAATCTCTACACTTTTATTATATGTTTTATAAATTATTCCTTCCTGGATAATTTGTAAGAGTTCAGTATCCTTTAAACTATTACTACACTCTTATCTGATAACTAAAAATATTCGTGTTGCAGTCAAATATTCAGGTTCCATTAAATCTATTGCATTTTAGTGATTCATTTGAGATTCAACCGAGTATGAACAAAGCTTAATGGTTGGATATAGACTGCTTCGATAGTCCTGATTTATAAGCAACATTTCCCCGAGTAGAAACCATAAACAACAGAAGCTACAAGATTTGCATTGCATCTGTAGGTAATATAAGATGAATGCAGCATATTGTATTTCACTTTTATGTGACGCAGAGCTTGCAGATTTGTTCCTTCTGTTTAATGTTGTGCTACTCCTAGCTTGCTACCTGCTGTAGCTTAAACCATAAACTAGTAGTACATAAATTGGTTGTTTTGTCATTTTTAATTAAAAAATTGGTTGGATATTTTCGCAGATTTATTTTAAGTTTTTGGTTGCCGACGTTTCGAATGATTTACAGCAATCATGGTCACGGGAGAGAACAAGGTTTCATAATCAGTTAAATCAAAATAAATCCACGAAATGAAAACTATAAGATAGTTTTATTTAAAATGTCCAATATTCTTGTAAATCTACAAAAGTATTAGTTGTTTAATTCTTAAATTTATTACCATTTTCATTTGTGACTTATTTATATAACTGTGGTTATATTTCATTTTTAATATATAGGTTGTATATACCAAGGATTGTCCCATATTCAATAAAAAGACATTTCTAAAGGTAAAATAATTACTTTTACATCGTTTTGAAGTCGAAGTAGGTAATTTTTTTACGTGTTTTTATTTCTCGATATCTAATTTATCATTATGGCTTGATGTTAATTTATCTATTTTGCATAAAAAGATCTGAAATTGTTATTATTTTTATAAATATTTTTAATTTATATCAAAATTAAAAACCTAATTTAAGGTGAGCCAAATCCAGACCAATAACTAATAATTAATCAGAGACAGGCCTGAAGTAAAAATAAGTCGATAGTAAATCTTTATATAATACTAAATCTAATATTATATCTTATACAATTTCATAACACTCTACTGATAAAGTTTTCCAGCATCCTCGAACTTCAGCCATTCGAAGGGCGAACTCATGACGCTGGTATTTGTCAGATTTTTTAATATGAAACTTTACGGGTCATCTTATAAATTTCTGTTTTTCTCATTTCGAAGTTTTGGTCACGAAAAGTTAAGAATGAATTATAATGAGGCACCCAACTTTAAATTAACGCATTTTAGCACATTTTTGCATACTAACATACCATTTACTTTCTAATATTTAAATGACCTCTGTAAAGAAAACTCTTAATAAATCTGAATAATATGATTTCAAATCAGAATATTTAATTATTTATTTTACAAAATATTGCTTGAGCTATCTTTGACTATAGACAATAGATTTTATATAGATAGTTGCTTAAATTTTCAAGTTTTCAGTCTATCAGCTAAAATTCGCCATTTAAATAAATTATAGGTCCATCTGCGTTACAATCATAGCGAAAAATTATTTTAATCAAGTTTTCCATATAACGAGATACACAAATCCCTCGGTTAGATGAAGAACCACTACGAAACAGCGTCCACGGTCAAAACTTCAAGCAAAATTAAGTAACATATTGTCTAAATAAATACATACGTATATGTAACAAATATTTTTGCAGGTTGTTATAGGATGCAAAATAAGTTCTTGCGAAATTTTATTAAAATCTGTTCAGCGGTTTAAGCGTGAAAAAGTTACATTTATAAATATTATTATTTTATAAAAGTACTAGCGACTCACCCTTGCTTCGCTCGGGTTTAACCCTAGCTTGCTTCCCAATACATACTTTCATCCCCATTTTCACCCCTTTAAGGGATGATTTCCGAGAAAAAGTATCCTATGTCCTTCCCAAGGTCTCAAACTATCTTCTTAACAAATTTCATCTAAACCGGTTCAATAGATCCAGAGTTTACCCTCTACAACGTCACAAACTTTACCTCTTTATAATATCAGTATAGATGGATTACTATTATAGTAATAGCATTAAACATTACATACTTAATAAGACGTGTAAAAAACCTTCAAAATTCATTGTCAACATTTTACCATTCAAATTTATGGTATAGCTCTAAAACCCAGTGTTATTTACATATAATGAAGTCTAAAAATATCCCAGAAACATAAAACACTCGTTCGAATCCAATTTCGTGTGAAAATAATACTTCACTGCATCAAATACTTTGCATTGTAAAACCCTGCGTTTACGATTGCTAACCTAACCTTTTATTTTGCAAAGTACTTGATCATTTATAAGGTGTTCTTTGAAACATTGCTATTCTGTAGATATTATCTATACATATAATAAAATTTTAACTAAGCCGAATCTGTATATTTGGTATGGTGATAACTGATTATCCGGGTCAACATATAGATATTTTCCCGCAATAAAAAGTATCCTAATTCTTGACCCAGATAACCAGCTATCATCATACTAAATTTCATCAAAATCCCTCCAGTGGATTTTTTGTGATGCGGTAACAGACATACAAACAAAAATTCTAAAAACTATAGATTCGGCCTCTGTATCGATAATAATGTCTATTTAAATAAGATTTTCCAAATATTTAATGTACAAATTCGACTTAGACTTTTTAATAGGTATGTATAACAATGACTTGTCAGACATACTATATGCATACTTATAAAAATAAAATTAATAATTTATTCATATTCTCTCGAAGCGTACGATATTGAAAATAAATTCATATTATAAATGACTACGCAACTCCATTTCCGCTTTCGCACCCCTTATCGCTCGTTCAAGTTAAACTTTTCCATGGGATTATATTTAAATGTAAAAAATGTTAACCTTGAAATAAAAAATATTAACATATCACAACAAGGCTGATATTTATGCATGATTTACTCTTATTATTTATCGACTAAATTGATTTTATTGCTTTAATAATCTCGGGACAACATAATTATCATTTTTAAATAAAACTACATTTTCGGATTTTTTCGTGGACTTATTTCATATATGTAAGATGCTTTTTACTGCGGTAAAATATCTCATTTATGAGAAATCTATACTAACAGTTAAAACGCATATACGGACGAGCCCGAGTGGAGTGAGGGTGCGTATATGAGTTGATATCAATTATTTAGTCCTATATTAGTGACTATATATAATGCCTGTCCTAATATAATATATTAAGCATTGTGCGTAATATAATACTTAAAATATGTCAGGACATTAACACACAACACCATCTAGTTCCATGGTAAGCTACGAGGCTTGCGTTATGGATACCAGATAGTTGATACAATATACATATATAACTTTTTTTTGTAAATACATACATAGGTATTATAAATATAAACATCCATGACTGGAGTACAAACATTCGTGCTCATCACACAAATGAATGCCCCCCAGCGGGACTCGAACCCGCGACCGCTGGCGCAGCAAGTAGGGTCATTACAAACTGAGCCAAACGTGTCGTCCATATATTTATTTATTTTATATTTCGATTTTTGATTATCGACGTTTCGAATGCTTTACAGAAATTATGGTCACGGGAGAGACTAAACTACTTAAAATGTATTAAGACATTATAAATAGTTGTTACAAACAGCCTAACCACAAAAGAAATAAATGAATTCAAAAAATTCAAAAAATTCAAAAATCTTTATAATTTTAATAAGTTTTACAATTGAATATGGAATATTAATTATTTAATTTTAACTTTTATTATTATAATTGTTACATTTTTTTAGAAAACTTTATTAATTAGTAATATTATTTAGTGTTACCATTATTATATTTAAAAACATAAAAATCCGAAAAGATAGTTTTATTTAAATGTCAAATATTCGCGGAAATATAAGAAAGTATAATGATTACCAATTGCTAATACAGTACGGGAAAACACGTCGAGGAAACCTGCACATCTGAGAGAACTTATCAAGTTTTGAAAAGTTCATTTGAACTCTGCCAAACTCCACCGCACTTGGCCATCGTCGTATCGCCATCGCCTTATATAGCCTGATTCGCGGACGTTAGAAAAGGCTGAACAGAAATTATTTTAACTTGGATGTTATAAATATTGTGAAATTCATATAGGTATCCATATCCATGCTAATATTATAAATGTGAAAGTGTGTTTGTTTGTTTGTCTCTCTTTCATATCGAAACGGCTTGGCGGATTGGCGTGATTTTTTGTGCAGAGATATTTGGAAGGCTGGAGAGTGAGATAGGCTACTTTTTACCGTGGGAAATTATGTCTTTCCCACGAGAAAACACGTTATAATATATTACAAAAAAAATATTTATGATCAGAATTACTTGAAACTTGGTATAAATGCTCTTCAATACAATTAATTAAATACGTGTTTTAGCATTTTCCGAAATTTATCCCATAAGGGGTAAAGTAGGGGATGAGTTTGTATGAAACGTACCATCATAGAATTTTTTTTTTGTAGTTTTAGCGCGAGCGAAGCCGCGAGTTCTGCTAGTAATATAATAAATTTATACTATTAAGAAAGACAAGCGTTTAAAGTAAAATTAAAAAAAAGATAATATAAAATATAAGAAAATATAAAAAAAGATAGATTTTTTGGCCTGAGCTGTCTAAAATTTATATAGTTTTTATCTAGAATCGATTTTCTTAAATTGTTGCAAATATTAAAGAAATATTGGTCATTAAATAAAAGCTTATTTTAAACTATAACCAGACTTTCGAAGTAAAACCTTGTCTTTTCGATGTAAGCGGTAACGTTCTTATATTTTTTCTTAATTTTTTTAATCTATACCCGATTAAGTAAAGTGTCGATATAAAATTCAAAGTTTACGAAGTTTAGTTCCTCTAAGAATTATCACTTTAAAAGTATTTTTCATTTCCAGAAGCTATTAAGGAGTCTTCACTCTAAGTTCTCGTTTAGATACCAAGTTTAATCTAGGCCGAAATTTTCTAAGGGCTATCTTATCTTAAATTGTTGATAGTAAATATAAGGGGTCTATTGAGATCAATGTTTTATTAGTTTTAGAATAAAGTTGCTCGCGACTCTATGATTTAAAGCTTACTAAAGTACAGATACATATTTATTTCTATCTATCTATTCTAAAATACTAATAATAATTAAGATTTTAGCTACTGTAGATGCTATATTGTAATTATTTATAGTAAGTTATAGTATACATCTATACATAAAATTCTGAGTCTAATCTGTATATGACATTCTCTTTTGGAAATCTTGTTGAAATAGTCATTATTTTATAGTTTTTTCAATTTTTGTCATTCTGTGTGTCTGGGAATGCATCACGAGAAAACCACTGTACAGATTTTGATAAAATTATGTAGTATTATGATAGCTGGTTCAGATAACCGTTCAACATATAGGATACTTTTTACTGCGGGAAAATATTTCATCTCTGTGAAATCTATACTAAACGTCAAAATGAATCTAGGGAAGAACCCGAGCAGAGCGAGGGTGAGTCGCTAATATAATATATATTTTAATTTTATTTCTTTTAATAAGATATAGTAAAAATGTTTAAATCTGTAAATATGTTATATGTAGATAATTACAAACGGATACTTTAAATAAATAATCAAATACATTTTATTAGTGTAAATAATAATTCATTCTTTGTCCTTAAAGTTATAATTTCAAAATTTTATGTACATTTAATATATTCGACTGAGGACATGAGTCATAGAGGCCTCCCATGGGAAAAAGCGGAACTACAGCTCATGTACTCGTACAAACAATCAAAATATATTACCGTGAACTTAGCTAGAATGCTGTTGGAACTAGCTCGAATCCTGCACACAAGGGACGCTTACCGCGCACTGTGAAAAACGTGGCAGTCCCAACAGCATTTTAAGCTTATTATTATAGTAAACACATTATTATAAGCAGTGGTAGCCCAGTGGTGATGCGCTCGCTTGGGAAACCGAATGAAGCGGGTTCAAATCCCAGGTGTCACACTTCTGATATTTTCATGTTAAACGTATATATTTTCATGTAAATTATTTTTAACATGATTATCACTTGTCCTACGATGAAGGAAAACATCGTGAAGAAACTTGCATCTCTGAGAGAACCTAACAAGTTAGCGAAAGACATAAGAAGTCCACCAATCCGCACGTGGCCAGCGTAGTGGCCTATGGCCAAATCCCCCATGTAGTAAAGTGAGACCCGTGCCCAGCAGTGGGACGTTAAAGAAAATCTTGATACATTATAGTAGCTACGAAGAGATGCAAACAAAATAAGAAGGCTGCAAGATGCAAGTATAAAATGCGGAAACCTCGAATTTGGTTTTAAAAGCATAATATCAATAAAATTTACCTTTCAGTACAAATTCATATAGAATTTTAGTATTCTAATACATTTTACCAACTTGGTCTTTGCAGATTACCTTAAATGCATGTATTTGCTTTTAAAAATTAATTTGCTCATATGAAGGCATTAAAATGTTAAATTTTGTGCATTTAATGAACGTCTGGTTAAAAGTAATAAATGGCCGAGGTAATGGCCATTCAATGAAATGAGCAGCTTCACAAAGCTTCACTACGTAATAACTAAAATGAAACATGATTTTATTTGACACCATGATTTACGTTACTAGTTACAATGAACTAATTGAGGAAATAGCATTTTGTTTTATACTAGTGGTTTACCCTCGCTTCGGCTCTTGCGACTTCATAAAAAAATCTAATTTGTCAAAATATTACATGTATGTGTTCACCTTTTACCAAACGATCAGTCAGATCACGCACATGTGCATGCGCATGCGCAAGCCACATGCACATGCACACGCACACGCACACGCATAAATGCACACGCACAGAAACTTTCATTTTTACAATAGCACTAGGATGATATCTTATCATGCTGTTTGTAGAATTTCTTAATAGCATTGGATACGTTCGTAACTCTTTATATTTGTCCAACTTCAAAACGGAGGTGGTATTCAATTCGGGTGCGAATCCTTGTATGCTAAGAGCGATATTTCATCTATTTTAGATATTACTAGCGGCTTACTTTCGCTTCGCTCGGGTTCGTCCCTAAGTGCGTTTTAACGGTTAGTATGGAATAGATAGACTATACACATAGGTATGATGAGTTGTTTCGGGTTGTATTATAATGTGTCTTCCCATAAGAATGAGATAATCTCCCGCAGTAAAAGTAACCTATTAGTAGAGTGACTTTCTCCAGCCCTCTAATTTTCCTCTAAATCTCCACACAAAAAATCACGTTAATCTGTCACTCTGTTTCGAAGTGAAAGACGGTCGAACAAAAAAATAAACAAACACGCTTTCACATTTATAATATTAAGTATAGAAGTATGGATATGGATATCTGCGATATTTAACTGTAGAGCCAATTTTTGAAATAGAAATGATTTCTTGTAAAGTTATTTTTTTGTTGGTGTACCATTTATTCTAAAAAGTAAAACGTTTTATCTTTGAATCAAATTGAGACATTTCTGTCAGCGTTACATATCTAAAATCCGTTAAATTATATTATTATTATCTCTCTTCAGTTACATTACAACCTATTTACATGTTATAGGTACCAATAAAATCTGCCAAATCAATATAAGAGCACACCAACTCTACGTATTTGTGACATATCTCCAATGATCCGAAAGCTTCACTAGTAAAATAATCAAGAAGATTAAACGTACAAGTTCCTATGCTTCTAATGAAATGATATTGGTCGTGAATAACAAAACTTGATGAAACTTTTTGCACATCTAATAAAGTTGGTACGAGATTGATATTCCTAAGTAAGGTTGATCCTTAATTTAGAAGTTGTACTGTAAATTTGTCTGAAATAATATTATGTAATCTTGCGAAAACAAGAGGTAAATGTGAGAAAATTAATTAAAATAGGTGAAGTGCCAGTTAGTGTTGTACCAGTTAGGTATTTTACCTTAAAAAGATAGGTACTAAACTTGGGTATTTTTCGGCTGTTTGTTACGTGATATCTTCGCCAAATATGGACCAATTTTCTTCATAAACTTTTCTATGAATTAAAAATATATTACCTCAATAGTAATATTTGTCTGTGAAGATTGAAGTCAGTGGATATTTTGAGTTCACAATTTAATAACATATTTCGTCTGTCCATCGTAGCGCTCTTTTATTGTCTGGTATTAATTTATGTATAGATATATCGATAGGATTAATTAGACATATGAATATTTTTTATGGAAATTTAAAATCCAGTTCCATTCAATTCTACCAATTCAATTCTATTCCATTGAAATTTAATTTTTTTTATTAACAGTTTTAAATAATATCAACAAATAAATTCAGATGGAATGCTATACAATTTTTAATTAAGATGGTTAGAAGACATCTAAGAACTTCTTTTCTCTAAATTACTATCTGCTCTGTTTGTTTTATTTTCTTAATTAACACAAGTTTATCTTGATTTCTATAAGTTATATTTATTGTACAGGATTTATTATCTTACTTTCATCCTTTCCCATGATGCAATCTAATACTTGTCAAATTTCATTTACATTTATGTTGACGTAACATCAATATATTATGTTTACAAACTGAGTATTTTATAGTAACTTATTGCGATAACTCATGGAAACCACCTAATGTATCGATGTACAAAGTATCCTTAAAGTCTTAGCTATAAATTATCTTTTTCTTAAAAAAGGCCGTTCATTTTTCCTTGTTGCGTGAAGGATAGGGTTAGGGATAAACTAAAAAAAACTTTTGCATAGTGAGTATAAGAATAAGAATACTACGTGTTTTGTATGTTCAATCTATGTGTGAAATTTTAATTCGCCTTTAAGGAAATTTCAATGTAAAATCTGGATGATTTTATTTGGTATATTATATGTAAAGTTATATATTACTAGCAGAATCCGTGGCTTCGCTCGCACTAAAACTACGAAAAAATCTCTAAAAAGGTAGTTTCATACAAACTTTCATCCCCTATTTTACCCCCTTATAGGATGGATTTTGAAAAATTCTAAGACACATATTTATTTAATTTTATTGAAGAGTATATACACCAAGTTTCAAGTAATTCTGACAATAAATATTTTTATGGGTTGTATTATAACGTGTTTTCCTGTGGAAATTAAGTAAACTCCCACGATAAATAGTACTGTCACTCTCCAGCCCTCCAACTATCTCCACACAAAAAATCACGTCTATTCGTTACTCCGTTTCGACGTGAAAGGAGGACAAACAAACAAACACACTTTCAAATTTATAATATTCGTATGGATTTGTATCATTATCAACTAAAATTGTATTATTTAAAAAAATATCGGCCAAGTGCGAGTCGGTCTCGCACATGAAGGGTTCCTTACAATAATTGATTTTTTTTCTTAATTTGCAAGGCAGCCTTTTTGAAATTCGCCATCTTAATTTTTATTATTTGTTGTTATAACCGCAATAGAAATATATACTCCGTGAAAATTTCAACTATCTACCTATTACGGTTTATGAGATACAGCCCTCTGACAGACGGACGGACGAAAGGACGGACAGCGGAGGCTTAGTAATAGGGTTCCGTTGGCACCCTTTGAGTACAGAACCCTTAAAACGATTAGTAGTCTGTAAGCAGAGTTGTCCCCCTCTTTAATAATCCTAAAACATAATATAATACGTATTTCTTATTTTTAAGTGAAAATAAACGAAATTGAAATTGTTATCAAAATTGTACAAATTAAAACTGAAAAACTGAATTCATTTTCTTTAATAAATGTAGAGCTAATAACAAAAAAATAAACAAAAAGCTGCATTTGTATACGAATTGAACTGTCTATTGTTTATAACAAGTTTTTAAACATAATATTATATTGTATTACACAGTATATTTGGACAATTGGGCCATATATATATAAGAAAATCATAGGCATGCATAAATTCACTTAATTCTATCGTGATTTAAAACATTTGTTATCGTACTAATATTATAAATGCAAAAGTTTGTGAGGATGACTGGATGTATAGATGTATGGATGTATATTGCTCTTTTACGTAAAAACTACTGAATGGATTTTGATGAAACTTTATAGTAATATAGCTCATACATTAGAATAACACATAGACTATTTTTATCCCAGAAAAATGTACGGTTCCCTATTTTACTTCTTCCCATATAAAGCAGAGGCACGAGTCCAAAACAACAATTAACGGCAGGCAAAGAAACTTGCATTAACTAATTAAATTATGGTAATAAATTTACATGAGAAAATAAAAATGAGTGAAAATACCAAAATTGCTGAGACTTTAATATTATGGAAATAATAAAATTTGAACAGTCATTTTTTCCCTCCGGCCAATAGAATGGAGTTAAACATATATACGATCGGTTGTAACATAAAGGCGTACATATAAAACCACACTAACATTATTCTGAGAAATTGTGTTTGTAGAGCTATTCTTCTAACGAATTGACATTATTTTTATCGATTTCTATACAGAAAAGGCACTTAACTACTTATCGACTACTTTAAAATTTTAATAAATTAATCTATAGGTATGTACAGATAAATAAAATTGAAATTTCAACTTTTTACTAAATGCATAATATGAAACTACATATATACGGTACTTTTAAGAAAAACACAATTTTTAAATGTTTGGTCTGTTTGTATGTTTGTTTCGACTAATCTCCGAAACGGCTGAACAAATGTTCACGGAGCTTTTATTGGCAGATAGCTGATGTTATAGGGAGTAACTTAGGCCACTTTTATTTTAGAAAAAGAATTAAGGTTCTGCTCAAAAACTATAAAACGCATCCAAGTGAAGCGAGGGTAAGCCGCTAGTGTTGCATAAAAACAATAAAATTAGAATTTTTATGAACGCTATGCGATATCTTCGTTAATTGTGAACCGATTTATATTCTATTAAACACTAACAATATTTTTATATTCCAAAAAAAGGATCATGTTTGATCGCACTTATTTAAGATGATTTCGAATCGGGGTAACTTTGTAGTGTAGTATATCAAGTTTCTGTAGAAAATATTACAAAACGTTTCTAAAAAGCGCAAGGTATATAGGAGAAAAGTCCAAAGTCAGCCTAGTTGGTTCGCAGGTGTCGTATATTATTCTACTTAGCCTTTTTAGAAAGCGCAATATGTGGAATAATTTTAATACAAACTAGGTTATAGGGGCAAGGAGATCCGGTATAAAGCTTATAACACGGTCGCTTTGTAAAATCTTAAGAGAAGTGTATTTATATTTGTAATATGCTTTATAAATTTCTGCCGTACTCCATATATTTAAGTAATTTCAGGTACAGCAATTTTAGTCTTTATTTTCATCATATCATAAAGTCCTAGATTTTCGTTACAGTCCAAAATATTTGTGGATTTTTCCGTCAAGAAACACTCCAAGATTTGACCCCGACTACGAGTTTAGAACTTTATATGTGGAACGGTGAATGAAAACGTTGTGAGAAAACTTGCTTGTCTTAGGAAATTTAATTAATTTTCGAAGGACATGTCAAGTCCGCCAGCCCGCACTTGGCTAGCTTGGTGGGTTTTGGCGTGATCGCACTTGAATTGACAGAAGACCCAATAGTGAGATGTTAAAAATTTTAAAAGGCTGTATTATAATTATTCAATTCATTATTATTCATTATTATGTTAAATTCTTGTGCTTTAATACAATTAAGCTGTCAAGGTTCTTCATCTTCATAAGGTACATTTTTAGTATCATGGGATAGCCATCCCTATAAGACTACGAAACTAGTTATGTTACTGAGTGAGATTGGACGATGTCATCATGTAATCGGTAGGAAATATTTTCAGTACGAATATATATCTATCATTTTTTATAAGATATTCCTTCTGTCATGTTTCCTTATAATTTGACGACACGTTTGGCTCAGTTTGTAGTGACCCTACTTGCCACGCCAGCGGTCGCGGGTTCGAGTCCCGCTGGGGGCATTCATTTGTGTAATGAGCACGAATGTTTGTACTCCAGTCATGGTTGTTTATATTTATAATATGTATGTATTTAAAGTTATATATGTATAGTGTATTAACTATCTGGTCTGTATGTGTGTATCCATAACTCAAGCCTCGTAGCTTACCGTGGAACTGGATGGTGCTGTGTGTTAATGTCTTAACATATTTATTTATTATATAATTGGAGAAAACCGAGAGACATTATATTAGATGCTATGCGTAAAGAGTAATCCATCAAAACTGTCAATACAACGTTAACGCTTTGCCAATATTCCATATTACATTCAAAGAAATTTGAACTTTATTATTTTGGATTACGTCTCATTTTAAAATATTCTAAAACTTTTAATTTTCTGATGACCGGAAATACTTGGAATTATAAGTAAAAACAAGCAAAGTTTGTGCTATCACTTGTGCGAGAGGGGAAACGTTAAAGCAGTATTTATTTAAGTATTGAAAATTATATATTATTTATTAGTTAAAAACAAATCTATCCCTCAGGAACCGTACTATTTTTCTATTATAGTATTCCAGACTACAATCTATTTCTGTGCCAAATTATAAAGATCCGTTCAACCGTTCTGGCATGATTAAGTAACAAGCATCTATTCAAACATCTAAACTTTCACATCTATACATATAATAAAATTGTAACTAAACCAAATCTGTACATTAAATATTTTTGGAAAATCTTATTGAAATAAGCATTATTATCGATACTGAGGCCGAATCTATAGTTTTTAGAATTTTTGTCTGTCTGTCTGTCTGTTACCGTATCACGGGAAAACACTGGATAGATTTTGATGAAATTTGGTATGGTGATATCTGGTTATCCGGGTTAACATATAAAATCTTTTTTACCGCGGGAAAATATCTTGTTTTTGAGAAAAAATACAAAAACTGCAGTGTAAGAGTATAATAATATGTAAAACCTTAGAATTTGGTTTTTGGTAATCTGAATGCTAGTATAATATATAGTCTATCTAATCCATACTAACCTTTAAAACATACCTAGGGACGAACCCGAGCGAAGCGGGAGTAAATCGCTAGTGTAGACATAAATAATCTGAAAGAACATATGTCTTCAACTAAGCATGCAATCTAATAAATGTTTCAGACAGTCGTTGTGAAACAATTACTCTGCTACTAATTGCTTTCACGAGGGTTACAATTGTAATGCAGATGTAAAATGTTTATACTTTTTTATATCTACACTCTTTATAAATAAAAATGGTTTAAAAATTTAATTATGAATGTTTAAAAAAATGTTTTAGAATTTTTCGGATTGTAATTACGAGATCTATACAGATAAATAAAATTGAAGTGTCTGTTTGTAATGTCAAAATAACAGCGTTTTACTTATAAGAAAAACATATTTTTTTTTAATTTTTGTCTGTCTGTCTGTTTGTTTGTTCCGGATAATCTCTGAAACGGCTGAAGTGATTTTGACGGGACTTACTAGAAGAAAAAAAATTAAAACGTACCTGAAATAAAGTAATATTTTAAAACTTTAATAAGTAAAATTAAAGTATGTAATTAAGTTCTGTATTATGTTGTCTTTTATTTGAATTATAAAAATACGTATTTCTTCTATATTTCTCTCGTTTAAAAAAAAAGATATATATATATATATATACACTTAGCTTACCATGGAACTATATGGGGTTTGTTAATGTCCGAACATATTTATTAGGTATTATTTAGCTTATTGATTAACTATTTATTTCCATACTTAGCGTTTAACAGCGAAAAGGAAACATGTATAATAAAATTAGGAAAGAAATTATGAAAATTGCCTCGAAATAAATTCTATTTACCCCTGAAAATGTAACTAACATCCAGTAAATTGTATTTGACCCCATCCTATCCGGTCAGATTATTCTAATAGTCGCAATATATTCCGCCTAGGGCGGGCGGGAACGGGAGACTTCGCTTCTTATTATGCATAAATAGCCTATTTTTCGTAATAAACCTGCTTTAATAAGGCAATTTAATTAAGAATATTTTGAAATATTAATGTAGATACTTATCTTTGGAGAAAATTTCGCAGCATAAATAATGTCCCTCGGTGAAAATCTGATGAAACTGTTGTGGATTGGTATATCTAACTGTATAAAGTCTGTAGTCCAAATATTTAAATTAAGTATAAAATACTAAAATTTTTATTTCATGAAAATCAATAAGTCTATCACCAGCTCGAAAAAATGCCCTTAGGGTTGAAGCAAATTTTTGGAGCACTGGCGATATATACTCAGCGGTATTTTAAATATTTATCTACCATTTATTAAACAAAATTATGAATTACATATGATTTTTCTTAAATATTAATATTTTATAAAACAATTAATAATAATACATTTTAATTAAGTAATTATTTTATGAAATATATAAGAAGTTTTAATCTAGTCGGTCCATCGGTCCAGTCGTTTTGGAGATTAGTCGGAACAAATTGACTGACAGACAAAAATTTTAAAAATTGTTTTTTTCTCATAATTTTCATATGCATCTAGTAAAAAAAACTTATTTTGCCATTACAAACAGACACTTCAGTTTTATTTATTTGTATAGATAATATTGTATTTACAATAAAAACCAAATGCTCAAATTGTATAGTTTCACACGTGTTTTCCACATCGTATTAAACTTTTGCTTTCTGTTACACCGAGCTTCCTTCTTTATTTTATTACTGAAAAGGTATCTTTATTTGTCACATTTGAAAGTTTATTTTCCTTTGCACATTTCCCAACTATAGTGCAACATTAAGACTGTATTGACACTTTTGATGGATTGAATTGAGTAATGTGAGAAATTACTTTCTTATAGAACAAAAAATTTTTGCTTTTTACAACACAACTAATACACCTTTTTGTATTTTCTTAAAATTGCGTATGTATTGTTTGTATGTATTCAGCCATTTTTAACGTCCCACTGCTGGGCACGGGCTTCCCTTCAGTACCAGGGGAATCAGGCCACAGTCCACCACGCTGGCCAAGAGCGGGTTGGCGAACTTTACATGTATTTTGAAAACTTGCTAGGTTCTCTCAGACATGTGGGTTTCCTCACGATGTTTTCCTTTACCGTTAAGGTAAGTGGTAATCATGTTGGAAAAGATTCGCACATGAAAATATCAGAAGTGAGAGACCCGGGATTTGAACTCGCTTTACTCGGTTTCCCAAGCGAGTGCGTTACCACTGGGCTACCACTGCCTTTTTTTAAATTGCGTAAGATGCGAAAAATATTCTGCCAAGAACACGTACATGGTCTTTTTGCTACTGACTGGTTTAGGAATTAATCAAAATATCAACCCCTTCTATGTCAGTTTGCTATTTCCTATACCTAAGGAATGCCTGCAAGAAATTGCTGTTTTATTGATCCACACTACAGTACCAATCATACCATTTTCGGTCCGATATTCGGTAAAATGTTTTTATACAAGCAACGTTGCTGGAATATAATTTGACTGGAATTTGACTCTTACTGCTAGTGTGAATACACTCATCTTTTCTTGTATAAAAGTACTTTACCAAAGCGATATGAATGTAGGAACGAGCGAATGTATAAAATTATTTGTTAGTCATCCCAAATTTATAAATTTTTAGATTGATTAGACTGATATATATAGGGTAAAATTGAATTCCAAGATCAATTTATCTATTATTACTAATGATTTTGCAAGCTGAGCTTCAGCAATTCCTCTTTTATTTAATTACTTCTACAGAATACCCAAAATATGACTATCACAACTATTTAAACACTATGTCCCTACCGTTGGGTGTAATGTGGCGTCATCCATCTTCTACAGATTACTCATTACCCCACTGTAGATGACAATACTTTTAAAATATTTATATTTAAAATCATAAACTCATATCTTTCTTAGATTTACGTGAATATTTGACATTTTAAATAAAACTATCTTTTCGGATTATTTCACGGATTTATTGTGATTTTTGGTTCCACAGATGATATATTTTCCCGCAGTAAAAAGTATCCTATATGTTGACCAGGATAACCAGCTATCATCATACCAAATTTTGATCAAAATCTATTCAGTGATTTTCTCGTGCGTTCCCAGACAGGCAGAAAGAGAAATAGACAGACAGACAAAAATTCTAAAAACCATAGATTCGACCTCTGTATCGATAATGATGACTATTTCAAAAATTAAAATCTATACATTAAAGATTTTCCAAAGAATATTAATGCATAGATTCGACTCACAATTTTATTATATGTATGAATAAATAATTTCGCTCGTACTACCCTTGTGCAACAAACAAAGAGAACATAATGACACTTCACGCCGATTTCCGCTATTCGACACCGTGAATATTTTAATAGCGTTGCTGCCTTTGATTTCACCAAACGGCAGCAATCATAGAAGCAATTCTTGACTATACGAGTATATTTATTAATTAAAGGCACCAAGCTGACTTTGTGTTAGTTCGTGCTAACCTCAGAAACCTATATGGATTTTCATACAGTTGAACAATAGAAAGACAAATTATCTAAAACAGTTATAATTCGTGAACATTTTCAAAATAAGCCACCGCTATGATGATATTTGTACATTGAATTGGTAAGAATCGTCCCTTTTGAGAATATCAGTAAAATTATTCATGCGAAGGATATTTAGAGAGAGGGTCACTATTGTAATTGATTGAAGTGATTGTTGGGTAAGTTAAATGGGACTTTTCATTATTTTTAATTCCTGAAGCATGAACGCGTTACTAAAGTAATATGATGTGTACAAAGCTGCTACAAGATGTATGAGAATGATTAAACTTATCTAAATTAAATCTTATTGTTAATAATATATGGAAGATATAGTATTCTAGCTGTGTGTATATATATATATGTATGTATGTGCGTGTAGTTAGACCTTTTTCAACGTCCCACTGTTATGTACGATCCTCCCTTCAATACGAGAGGTCATTCAGGCCATAATCCATCACGCTGGCCAAGTGCTGGTTGAAGGACTTCAGATATCTTTCGAAATTTGCTAGATTCTCTCAGACATGCAGGTTTCCTCACAATATTTTCCTTTACCGTAAGAGAAGTGGTAAGCATGTTGGAAAATGATTCACATATGACTTTGGTTTCTTAAGTAGGCGCGTTAGCATTATGCTACTAATTCCTTCTGTTTAGCGAATGGAAAGTGTTTTGTATTAAACATGATACATAAACAAATATATCGCAGATTGGTTGCTTAATAAAATAAGATCAAGGCTACCCTCATTCAAGATAAAAAGTATCCTTTTATTTGTTCTTTAATGTTTTCCATTTTAATGAATATAAACAGCATAAAAATTAAATCACATGGTGGTGTTTATCGATTTTTTAAATTATATGCTTTATTATATATTAATGTAATAATGATGTGTTTCAACTGTGACAAATTTCATTTTGCTATAAATTATCCGTTTAGCTAAAGCTTTTCAAATTGAAAATTAACATTATGAGACGATTATTTTACGGCAACATTGACTTGAAAATTGTTAGTGAAATTTAGGGCTTTACCATTGCGAAGTGATAAAATAATTAACAAGTGTTACCTAATAAATGTATCCATACTAATTTTATAAATATGAAAGTGTGTTTGTTTGTTGTTTGTCCTTCTTTCACATCAAAACAATGTGACGGATTGGTGTCATTTTTTGTGAGGAAATAGTTGGAAGATTGGAAAGTGACATAGGCTACTTTTTACCGTGGGAAATCATCTAATTCTCACAGGAAAACACATTATTAAACAACCCAAAAATATGTAACAAAACTTGGTAATACAATTAAATAAATACGTGTTTTAGCATTTTTCGAAATTCATCCCATAAGAGGGTAAAATAAAGGGGATGAAAGTTTGTGTGAAACCTACCTTTTTAGAGATTTTTTGAAGTTTTAGCGCGAGCGATGCCGTGTGTTCTGCTAGTACCTAATAAATGTGGAATGGATAGAACTGAAGGTCTATATTATTGGCGTGCCATAAGAGAGGCCTATGGCCAGCAATGGGCAAAAGCATACTGATTATGATGTTAATGATAATGACCAAATAAAAGGTGGTACTCGTTTGTTTCTCATATGGAATTTAGAAGAAAATGTCCTAAAATCAAAATTATCGGAATACTAAAAGGCAAAAGTACAAGATGATTGTATTTTCATAAAATTACCAAAAAATATTTTATGAATTTAATTAATTTACTATCCCTCTAATAAAATAAGTATTAAATTAAATA
This sequence comes from Brenthis hecate, assembly GCA_951806755.1. NCBI lineage: Eukaryota > Metazoa > Arthropoda > Insecta > Lepidoptera > Nymphalidae > Brenthis > Brenthis hecate. Next base: position 1,341,033 of record OX638270.1, read on the forward strand.
AAAGAACAAATATTGAGTGACTCCTGCTTCTTGAAGCCTGGTACAAAAATGTAATAGATATCATAAACTGCAGGAAATTCTGTAATTTTAGACTAAACTGATATATATTTGTTTTTCAAAATCATTTTAAACGTAACTAGCTATTCCCCGCGGTTTCACCCGCGTTAAGATTATTGCTCCGTTCCCTTGGGTAGTAGCTTGATGATATGTTATAGCCTTATAGCCTTCCTCAATAAACGGGCTATTTATTTCAAAAGGATTTTTCTAATGAGATTAGCTCCTTAGATTAGCGCGTTCAAACAAACAAAGAAACAAACTCTGCCTATTTATAATATTAGTATAATTAATACTTTTATCACCCATATTAGATAAGTATTTTTTCTCGTAAATTATATGAGAAATACAAATCGCTAACAACTAACAGCAACGGAAAGTTCTGAAAAGGTAGTTTTATTTAAAAATCTGGTATTCGCGTGATCTTAAGAAAGTGTTATTTGTTTCTTCTCTCTTATAACATCTGGTACTACACCTATACCATAAATTACATAATAAGCAAAAAAACTTTTTTGTAATTAGGGCTTAAAAATTCGAAATTAACCACCGCCATTTTCAAACACGCTATGTCTTTACACGCAAAAACAAATTTCTTTTAAAAAAGAAAATAGAAAATTTAAATAAAACTAAATTTTAATTTATTTAACAGGTTTATTTACACAAAGCTTGTTAAAATTATTGTTTTAATATAAATTTTAAGACAAAAGCTATAGAAATCCTTATAAAACTAATATAAACTTTCAAAAAATGTCATAATTAGCTCGAATTATGATAAAAGATAACATAAATCTGATGGAATATTTCATAAATTATACTACAAAAGTTAATTTTAAAGTTTTACTGTAACTTACACACAAGTTGCGCACAAGTAACTTTTTGGAATATTTGTAAGTTGTTGAGTGTTTCTTTATCTCGTCGTTTGGCGCTGTTTCAAAACGACGTTGTTTTGCTCAGCAAAATGTAAATCATATTCTTGATTTGAGAATCAGATTATGATAAACTATTATAATTTTTAATAAAACTATCTTTTCGGATTATTTCATTAATATCACGTTCACGGGAGAGTCGGGAACCAAAAATCAAAATAAATCCACGAAATAATCCGAAAAGATAATTTTATTTAAAATGTCAAATATTTGCGTAAATCTAAAAAAGTGTTAACTATTATACCTAATATTTTATTATACATACGTTATTAGTATAGATATATAAAGAACTAGCGACGCACCCTCGCTCTGTTCGAGTTCAGTCCTCTTTACATTTTAACGTTTAGTATAGATTTCTTAGAGATCACATATTTTCCCGGAGTAAAAAGTATCCTATATATTAACCCAGATTAATATCATTATACCAAATTTTATCAAAATCTGTCCAGTGGTTTTCTCGTGATGCGTTTCCAGACAGACAGTCGAAAATTCTAAAATCGATAGATTCTGCTTCTGTATCGATAGTAATGACTATTTCAATAAGATTTTCCAAAAAATATTTAATGTACAGTTACAATTTTATTATATTATGTATAGAACCGATAGGTCTTTTCGTATTCTTTGTGCAAATTGATGTCTGTATATGAACAACGTTTGCCTACCGGGTCTTCTAGTACCACTATAAGAGTTCTAGACATAACTTGAATCAATTCTTGACCAATTAAAAAAAATACTTTCATTTGTCAATTATATACATATATTGTATACAATTACGCAATATTTTCTTATAAATATACGATAGGATAGGATTTATAAGTTGATCTCATAATTAATACCTGCTAATAAATATACATAGAAAAATATTTTATATACTACAACAACGTTACCTTATTTTGAGATCAATAAAAACATTTTGGGCTTTGATCTGTTCACATCACAAGTCACATCCGTTGTACGCGGTTCTTTATGAAAACTCATCATAGGGGCCTTTCACACTATTGAAGCGTACTGACAGTGTGCCTCTATACCTGATACAAGAAAATCAAAGCCATTTTAAAACTTTATAAAATTTGAAAGTAGCGTTTTTAACATTAAAAAAAATTGTCGCTTCGGTATAGGTCCGATTTTCAGCGAAAGTTCGATATCGCCCTGGTGTCGTGGGTTTTGGGATGCACATGGCTAATTGGGATGTCAAAAAACGCGACTCAATGAGAGCTACAAAATCCAAAAAAAATAAAATAAAAAAAAAACTCAAAAACTTTTTTAGGTCAACGTATAGGAAACTTTTTACTGCAGAAAAATATCTTATCTCTGAGTTTATATTAACCGTTAAAACGTATCGTTACAACTAAGAACCATCGAAGTGACACAAATATACAGAATAATAATAATAAATATATTGGGACATTATTATTATTTATTATTATTTATTCGGGTTTGGTGCCGAGGTCGGCCCTAGCTACGTCGACCAGTTTTGGTCCATTGTAGTTGGGATATTAACACATAGCACCATCTAGTTCCATGGTAAGCTACGAGGCTTGTGTTATGGATACCAGATAGTTGATACACTACACATATATAACTTTAAATATGTACATATTATAAATATAAACACCCATGACTAGAGTACACACATTCGTGCTCATCACACATATGAATGCCCCTAGCTGGACTCGAACCCGTGACCGCTGGCACAACAAGTAGGGTCACTACAAACTGAGCCAAACGTGTCGTTGAAAAAAATATATCAGTTAAACCGCTTTGTGGGACATAACTACAAAAACACCGACACTGAAATTTTACATATTATAAAGATAATCTATCTTATCTATACATATAATAAAATTGTAACCAAGCCGAATCTGTACATTAAATATTTTTTGGAAAATCTTATTGAAATAGACAGTATTATCGATACAGAGGCCGAATCTATAGTTTTTGGAATTTTTGTCTATCTGTCTGTCTGTTACCGCATGACAGAAAACCACTGGAGGGATTTTGATGAAATTTGGTATGGTGATAGCTGGTTATCCGGGTCAACATAAATTAATTAATTAATAAACAGGCTACTTTTTACCGCTGGAAAAATCTCATTTTTGAAAAAAAAAATACAAAAACTACAATGTAAGAGTATACTAATATATAAAACCTTAGAATTTGGTTTTTTGTCATCTGAACGCGGGCGGAGCCGCGGGCAATGCTAGTATCGTATATATTAAGCCCAAATCAATAGCAAAAATTAATACTAGAATCGCAAGTGTTTTTATCACATTGTGCTTGAAAGAATCAATAGAGCAGCGAAGTAATATAAAAATGTTTGAAAAATGAATTTTATAATATTAAAAGATCAATACCTTGTATATATGTATTATGTGTATAAAATGTCATGTATCTCGGAAACGGCTTTAACGATTTGGATAAAATTTTGTATTTAGATAAGGTTTTGATTTTTAAGTTTATATAGTTGTCTTTTCTAAAAAAAACGCTATTTTCATATCTTCTCCGAAAAAAAAACTGAGTGACTGAGTGAAGCTCTTTCACCTAAGCTATGTTAGTAAACTAAGAACAGTAAGACAAAACATATTTGAATATTTATTTCTTCTATCAATATAGGATATAAGTAAACTGCAGCATATTCCAGAAATCTTGAAACAGACCAATTTAAATGTTGCCAGTAACAAATGGCCTTTAACATTCCTTTATCCATTCCAAGATTCAGATGCAAACCAATTTTTCACACCATTGACACTGATCGATTGTACTCTTCCGTAAAACAACTTGAGTTTACTGGCATAGTATTTTTACTTTATGAATGAGTAGATTTTATATTTCAGGTTTAAGATCATTTATTTCTCAAAAGAATATTACAATTCACTTATATGAGAAATCACATTACAAAGCTAAAGCTTAATTTAACACTTTATTGGGTACATCGAAAATTAACAGAATAAGCGCAACTGGAAGAGATATTGCTCTGGATTTAATTAATATACAAAATTTTACGATATATTATATTTTCATATTTTTTCTTTACGTTTATATATATATATATATATATATATATTATATATATATATATATATATATATATATAGTACCTGGGCGACCGAGCTTTGCTCGGAGTTTTTGGCCAAAAAAAAACAAACTAAGAATTTGAATAAATACAAAAAAAAAACAAAATTAAAAACTTTGTGTCCGACCGGGATACGAACCCAGACACCTGTGGTTGTCAAACTTGCGCATTGGCCGCTTGACCATAATGCTTACGTCTGAGCGTGCGAAATTATCGAATATAATATTTTGCGTGGTATAATGCAAAAGAAATAATAATAATAAAGCTTTATTTATTGTATACATGCTTACTTATAATTTTAAATTATAATTACTCTTACTTAATTAACAATTTTTAACATTGTATTTTAACAAATCATATTTATAACTTATTTGATTATACTTAATTTAACTTCAATTTTTGGTTAGGGACTATTTATTAACTTATAATTTTTAACTAATAATTTTGTAATCTGGAATTAAATTATTTTAAAAATCTTTAATATTATTTGAAATGATATTGTATATATATAAATTATGATTAACAAATAAATAAATAAACAATCACAATAAATTAAATAATTCAATTGAGTAAATACTAAACATTTCACAATAATAAATATAAATAAAATTTCTTTCCATACATTAATTCTGACAATAGTTATAAATTAGGTATTTAATTTCATAATTAAATGTATTTATTTAGTAAATGTCTTTTTCATGTATAGACCCCTCTCGGTTAAAAGCCTTCTCCAAAGTAGTCCTGCATAGAGCTCTCCGTTGGAGATTATGCTTGTATGATTGCAAAGGGTTTCTTTTCAAATTTTGTTTCCAATATATAATTTGTTTCAGATATGCCTATAAAGTTTATAATTTTATCTTTGTGTTCTTTTGATTTGTTGTAGGAAATGCTGCTTTTAATTCTAGAAGTTTTTCTGGTGAAGATATGTATACCTTTGTTCATTGTATGTCTGTTTTTCTTTAGACAGTTACGGTTGAACTCCCCCACAGTGACCGGCCGTACTGAGGGATAAAGATGAGGAGGTTCCTACTGTGTTTAATATACTGTATATTGCTGTGTTGTTTTTAGTTGTTCCTGGTTATCATTTGTGTGGTTGAAAGTTAATTTTGGTTGTTGTAATATAAAGTCTTTAATATTAGCAGGTTTGGTTTTCTTTGTATGTTGTTTATTTATTAGTTTTTGTTTATAATTGAGGTAAGGCGTTTCTGAAAATACAGGCAGACTTCTTTTATTTGAGTATTGGCGAGAAGTGTTCTTATTATTATCCACAATAATTAGTTTGTCATATTTAATGAAAGCTGTTTTGCCAAGGTCTTTTTCTTTATCTTCAGTTGGGCTTGTAACTCCTTGCGTTTGTTTAAGACTTTATTTTTTCCTCTAGTTCATGATAGGATTTTTTACCTTTTTCTACTCCGAACATAACCAAGTTCTTGCGCCTAATATGTCTTTCTAAATTATTTATTGAGGTACTTTGTTCCTGGATTTTTTTCTCAAGAACTTCAATTTTTATTTCTAAGTGTTTAAATTTCTCATTTAAGTATATTATTGTTGATTGTATTTTTAATGTCTTCTTTCATTTCTAACATTTCTGTTTTCTGCTGTCTTATTTCTTGTTGCATGTTTATTAGCAACTTTTTTATCTCCTCCATCTTAAGTGTGAAGTCGGAAGTAGAAAAGCTGATTGAAAAAGAGCACCAATTATACCTAGTTGAATTGCAATTTTATACAGAGTATTAGTTTTTGAGGTTATAAACTTGTTTTAATATTTTACGCTTCCACTTCACAAATTATTTTGTTTTATTGTCATCACACACAGAAAAGATGCTTTTGCACTGATAGTATCTATATGTTATGTTTGTCACTTTTGTATTTGTTTGGTAGGTGAATTTATAAAAGCTCATTTGTTCTTCAACACATCTAGGCTTGGTGATGTTTACATATTGCCCATAGATTTTATCGATTAAAATTTCTTAAAATTATTATTAAATTAATTAAAATTTAGAATTTTTCTTTAGATTATTTCCACTTAAATATTTTAAACTTGATGTAAATACGGACACGATATTGACAGTTGCACAGTGGCGCCTCCCACCCACCAGAAGTGACAACTGACAATGCAAAAATTATGAAAATGCAAAAGAAAACCGCATGAAAATTCGAAAACACGCGTTTTTCTAGACATAAGACTAATCTAGATCGATTTATCACCCCCGAAACCCTTTGTATACTAAATTTCATGAAAATCGTTGGAGCCGTTTTCGAGATTCAGATTATATATTGATATATATATTACATATATATATATACAAGAATAGCTCGTTTAAATATATATATATATATTATATATATTATATATATATATATATATATATATATATATATATATATATATATATATATATATATATATATATATATAGATATGTATGTATATATATAGTTATATATATTTATATATATATAATCTTTATATATATATATATATATATAATTCTTCTGTGAGTGTGTATGTCACTGAACTTCTCTCAAACGACTGGACCGATTTTGATGAAATTTTTTGTGTGTGTTCAAGGGGATCTGGAAATGGTTTAGATTCACAATTTTGTCCAAAAAGTTTGAAATTTTCAAATTAAAGACGTGTAGACATGACAACGTCTGTCGGGTCCGCTAGTATTATATATATAATACTATAGGTAACAATTAACAGATTGGGATAATAAGTGGTCTAAATCATGATTCATACATAAGAGCATGTTTAGGAGATAAACGATGATAAACAAACGAAGTTATTTTCGCATTTTTGATATTTCTAGTGTTCGCCCAGTGATCGAAAATCGACGATAATCATCTTTTTAGCTACTAAACAAATAAAAAAAAAGCAAATCATTTGACAAACAGAGGAGAAAAAGGACTGAACTGTTTTGCTTTTGCCTATTTATATATTATTATATATATATATATATAGATATATATATATATATATATATATATTACTAAATATTTATATATTAAAAAAAATAAGGTTACAAATAAAGAGTAATTTAGAGTCGCGAAGGTAGAGTAATGAGTTTCCTTATACAATATAAACACATATATTGTTGACGAAAATAAATAATACTGAATCTTTACACTACGAAATACCGCAACTTAAGTTTGACACATCGATTTAAATTCCAAACAAATAACAAATGGCGTTCAAGAAGCCGATGTTTTCTTCAAGATTTAAATCTGTAACAATTTTTCACACCTCAAACACTGATACATTACTTTGCTTTGGATCTGCAAAGCCATAAGTAGAAATTAAATTATTTTGCATTTAGTAAAAAAGCTGTAATTTTAACATTACAGATACTTCAATTTTATTATCTGTATAAATAATGTGGACATTTCTTGAAGGTGCTGTTTGCTGAGATAATATGAGTTAGGTAGCCTATAAGTTAGGCTTTGGTTTTTTAGAAAATCTAATTTTTCAACTACCATATTTAAAATATACGAATATATTATGCAATTTAAAAAAAATTATGAAAATGCAAAAGAAAAACCGCATGAAAATTCGGAAAACACGCGTTTTTCTAGACATAAGACTAATCTAGATCGATTTATCACCCCGAAACCCTTTGTATACTAAATTTCATGAAAATCGTTGGAGCCGTTTTCGAGATTCAGATTATATATTGATATATATATATACATATATATATATATACAAGAATAGCTCGTTTAAATATATATATATATATATATATATATATATATATATATATATATATATATATATATATATGTATGTATGTATATATATAGTTATATATATTTATATATATATATAATCTTTATATATATAATTCTTCTGTGAGTGTGTATGTCACTGAACTTCTCTCAAACGACTGGACCGATTTTGATGAAATTTTTTGTGTGTGTTCAAGGGGATCTGGGAATGGTTTAGATTCACAATTTTGTCCAAAAAGTTTGAAATTTTCAAATTAAAGACGTGTAGACAGGACAACGTCTGTCGGGTCCGCTAGTATTATATATATAATACTATAGGTAACAATTAACAGATTGGGATAATAAGTGGTCTAAATCATGATTCATACATAAGAGCATGTTTAGGAGATAAACGATGATAAACAAACGAAGTTATTTTCGCATTTTTGATATTTCTAGTGTTCGCCCAGTGATCGAAAATCGACGATAATCATCTTTTTAGCTACTAACAAATAAAAAAAAGCAAATCATTTGACAAACAGAGGAGAAAAAGGACTGAACTGTTTTGCTTTTGCCTATTATATATATATATATATATATATATATATATATATATAATATAATATATAATATATATATATTACTAAATATTTATATATTAAAAAAAATAAGGTTACAAATAAAGAGTAATTTAGAGTCGCGAAGGTAGAGTAATGAGTTTCTTATACAATATAAACACATATATTGTTGACGAAATAAATAATACTGAATCTTTACACTACGAAATACCGCAACTTAAGTTTGACACATCGATTTAAATTCCAAACAAATAACAAATGGCGTTCAAGAAGCCGATGTTTTCTTCAAGATTTAAATCTGTAACAATTTTTCACACCTCAAACACTGATACATTACTTTGCTTTGGATCTGCAAAGCCATAAGTAGAAATTAAATTATTTTGCATTTAGTAAAAAGCTGTAATTTTAACATTACAGATACTTCAATTTTATTTATCTGTATAAATAATGTGGACATTTCTTGAAGGTGCTGTTTGCTGAGATAATATGAGTTAGGTAGCCTATAAGTTAGGCTTTGGTTTTTTAGAATCTAATTTTCAACTACCATATTTAAAATATACGAATATATTATGCAATTAATAATTTTTTAGATTACCTTTTCTGCCAAATTATTGTATATTTATGTGGATAGACAGACGCCTTGTGTATTAGCTATGACTTTAGTTACGTCAAGAACCTTAGGATACGATTCATAGGCGTTACATTATATTAATAATAAAAAAAATGATTTCTCAATCGTACATTTCCATATGAAATAACTAACAGCTCACCTTTGCTTCGCTTGCTTTTGCCTCTAGAACAACAGAACAAATCTATCCCACGGGAACCGTACATTTTTCCGGGACAAAAAATTGCTTATGTACTATTACTACCAAACTATAATCTATGTCTGTGCAAATTTCATCCAGATTCGGTTAGCCATTCTTCTGTGTTGAATAACAAACATCCATCCACACATCCAAACATTTAAACTTTAACACTTATAATATTAGTAAGATATCTCTAAGCTTTATAACCTGTATATGACTTTTACTGTTATAATTTGATATTGATGTATACTAGTACGTAACTTCGGATAAAATAACTTATTCAACTAAAAGTAGAACTTTATTATTGTAAGTGTGATCTATAAATCTCGACTTAGTATCCCCATGAACATGTTTGCTGTAAAACAATCGAGAATAAAAAAAAACAAAGCCGCAAAAAAAAACAAAAAAGTTTTATTTGTCATACATCTAATATTAAAAAAAACCAATATCAATTAGTTAAAAAGTAGTTATTTTCAAGAACTAAACAACACAATTCAAATAGAATTTCATTTAATTTCCTTCATATGAGTATAAAGTGCTTGTTGAAAGCATTATGCTGAAAATTATTTTATAAGGGAAAATTAAGTGAACGTACATTACCAACGCTTCCTTTGTTTGCTGTATAATGTGTACGCGCCTTAATGTATTCATGAAGGTATTCCAGACGACCAATTTAGCTGTTAATAATTTATATTTGATTATACTTCCTATTAACGTTATTATTAGTGATTTGAATAATATTTTTTTAGATTTACGCCAATATTTCAAATTTGAAATAAAACTATCTATTCAGATCTTTTTAAACGGATACAATTAAAATCAACAAATATTGTAAGGTACTTTGGTGTCATTCTTGAATTTTTGAAATCATTTTGTTAAATTGTGGGTAGACACTGTCTGTAACAAGTATATAAAGCCTTTGAGACGCCTAAAACCTTAGTCTCTCCCATGGCCATGATTGCTGTAAAGTATTTGAAACGTCGTGAACCAAAAATTAAAATTAATCCGCTAAAATATCCGAAAAGATTATTTAAATAGTTATTTTAATAATTGATAAAATTAAGTATAATTTTTATATTATGTACACCATTGTATGTCAACCAGAAACCAGACCAGACCAGAATTTCGGAATCAGCTCTAAGTAAAGTGTACCTTCAATAAGACTTCTAAAACTACTCGGAATTCAAATCATTCTAAAGTTTTGCTTTCTTCAATAAAATCATATTTTATCATACATACTTTTTCCATATCTTACAATGAAAGCTATTTGAACGTTTTTTGATATCCTGTTAAAAAATGCCCAAAAAAAGAAGTAAATAGTGAGCACCAATCATTAATAGATGCACAAAATATAGTGCATTTTTATATTACTTGTAGGTACCTGGAATTTAGGCTCATTTTGTCTGAAAGATATAATTATTTTAATGTCATTCGTCAATTTAATACTTTCTTAGATTTACGCGAATGTTTGACATTTTTAAATAAAACTATCTTTTCGAATTATTTCGCGGATTTATTTTGTATCAACTATACCTTCAAGACATGTAACACCTCAGTCTCTCCCGCGACCATGGATGCTGTAAAGCTTTCGAAACGTTGGGAAACAAAAATCAAAATAAATCCGCGAAATAATCCTAAAAGATAGTTTTATTTAAAAATGTCATTCGTCATAACAACTTGTCTGGCTTTTTTTATAAAGAAGGGTCCATTACTGACGATAAATATGTTATGCATCGAGTGCATGCACTTTGTAAAGACATTTTAGAATTAGGTCACTGACATGCATACTGCATAGTTCTAAAAATTCATGGAATGCGGATGATGAAAATCTGTCACAAGGGCCAAATAGATACCATTTTGAAATATGTAGCTATTAGATTCATATTTGTTATGTTTACCTTACTTTATACTTTTCTTACTCTTTTTATTACTTTTCTAAGTTTTGTATTACATATAATATGTACTTGCTGCAGTATCCATTTCTTAATTTTCCATAACAAAATTGTAATAATTGAAAAATGATTTTATTTCACGGAAGTATACTCTGACTATCGAGCATATTTAACTAACACGTAGTGTAAACAAATATAGTGGCCGGCGCTTAACGATAACATCTAAACTACGCCCGACGGAACCAAACGTCTCGCAAGCCGCGTTAAGGAACTTCGTTCTAACAAATGTGAAACTGGTAACGAATATTTATTTATTTATTTTTTATGTACCAGAAAAAAACATACAAGTTAAAATAATATAAAAAAATTAAAATATAAAAAAACACACAAGTTAATTATATTGGTATGCCGGCATTATATTATATTTTTGATATTTGATATATAAAAATCGTTTATGCGTTCTTCCTTATTTCTTAGAATACATTTAATTCACTTCAATTTTCTTGTTAATGGCTTCATAGCGTACCAGTTGAACACAGATTATTTCGCCAATATCACGTAAAATGGAGAAGACACGAAGGAGATTGGTCGGTTGGAACATATTCAAACTTAGTCATAAAAATCTAGATAATAAAAGCCATTGCTATAATTTACATCAAGTGAGAATCGAATTCATTATATTCTCTTTGTATCTGACAAATAAAAACATGCCCAGTATAATATGATATAAACAAATAAGCTGTCAAAAATAATCGCTCAGTAATTGGTCGCAAGCATGCTTGTTACTTGACATAATTCAATTATGACTCTTCATTTGCTTTTATATTTCAGAATCCAACATTTAAATTTATAAATCAGACCGTTTTCACTCGAATCGCTTTTAAAGTAAAAACCGCAATTTTCAATCACCATAATCATAGATAATGCGATGTAGATATTGTATTAAAATCTATACATATAATAGAATAGTAACTTTGTCAAATCTGTACATTAAATATTTTTTGGAAAATCTTATTGTAATAGACATTATTAGCGATATAGAGGCCAAATCTATAGTTTTTAGAATATTTATCCGTCTGTCTGTTACCGCATCACAGACAAACCACTGGACAGATTTTGATGAAATTTTGTACGGTCGTAACTGGTTATATGAGTCAAGATATAGGATACCTTTTACCGCGGGAAAATATCTCATTTCTGAGAAAAAATACAAAAACTGCATTGTAAGAGTATACTAATATGTAAAACTTAAGAATTTGCTTTCTGGTCATCAGAACGCGGGTGGAGCCGCGAGCAATGCTAGTTTAATGTAAGGAACAAATAGTAATTGTATTGAATTATGTATTAACTTCTAGAGGGGCAATTTGTTAGATTTTTCATAATTTTTTTATTAAATTACAAGTGCTTTCCCGCGACTCCGCATGTGTAGTTCAATTATGTATTACTATATCTTTAAAAATAATAGCTTACTAGCAAAACACGCGGCTTTACTCGCGTTAAAACCACAAAAAAAAACTCCAAAATGGTAAGTTCCATACAAACTTTAATCCCCTATTTTACCACTTATGGAATGAATTTCGAAAAATGCTAAGACACATATATTTATTTAATATACAATTAAATAAATATATAAAGAACATTAATACCAAGTTTCCAGTAATTCTGATCACAAATATTTTTTGGATTGTATTATAACGTTTTCCCGTGGGAATGAGATAATCTTCCTCGGCAAAGTAGCCTATGTCACTCTCCAGCCCTCCAACTATCTCCACACAAAAAATCACACCAATCCGCCACTCTATTTCGACGTGAAAGAAGAACAAACAAACGAATAGTAAAGTTTCATCAAAATCCATTATAAATTTTTGCTTGAAAGAGTAACAAGCCCATCTATCCTCACAAACCTTCGCGCTTATAATATTAGTAGGTAAACTTAGATAATTCAGATTTCTATAGATGAAAACAGATTGAAAACCTTTAAAGTAATTTCATCAGCCCAAACAAACATAACTTCAATTATAATATTAATGTAGCAATTACAAAAATACTTTAAGGGCTTCAATAAAAACAACGAAACATGTTTGTTCTGCTACGGTTTACTTTAGATATTTATTTCGAGGGGCATTCAAGGTTGATTATAGTTCAGATTTGAATTATAGTATGTCAGAAAGCTAAAACTGTTAGCTTTCTGAACATACTTAGTTCAGACACAAAATTCTACCACGTATTTTTGGGAACTTCAATTCAAATTCAGAATCACAAATTAAATATTATTTTTATTCAGTCCTGACCGATGCCCCACTGCTGGGCACGTGCCTCCATTCATACGAGAGGCATCAGGCCATACCACGTTTGCTAAGTATGGGTTTCCTCACGATGTTCTCCACCATAAGACATGTGGTAATCACGTGTAAATATTAATAGCGCGATACTCGGGATTTGAACCCGCTTCACTCGGTTTTATAAGCGAGCGCGTTACCACTGGGCTACCACTGCTTTAACACCTATTATTATAATAAAATGAATACCTTTCTGTCGAAAAAAACTCCTGTAAATTAATTTTAAAGAATATTAATAAATTATCGTGTACTATTAAATGGATAAACCTCCTTAATTTATGTTAAACTTAATTTGCTAACCGACTTCCAGGCACAAAAATGTAAAAAATAACTAAACGGGGGTTTTTATTTAGAATGGATACCTAATCAGATATTTTTGAAGTCGTTGCCAGCGGACAAAATTTTAAGATATGAATATCTGATAGGTAAATATGTATTTTACGTATCAAAATATATTAGATTTCCTATGCGTTGGCTGGCACCGAGTTCGAAAATATCTGATTAGGTATGTATTCTAAATGAAAACCCCCGTTTAGTTATTTTTTACATTTTTGTGCCTGGAAGTCGCTTTTTTTTTAAGTTTTTATTTTCTATCGCTTTGATGTTTATGTTTGTAAGAAAAATACATCATGTTTTGCCCATTAGTCCTGTAACTTTTTAAGGTTCCGTACCCAAAAGGTGCCAACAGAACCCTATTATGAATCCTCCGCTGTCCGTTCGTCCGTCTGTCTCAGGGCTGTATCTCATGAACCGTAATAGGTAGAGAGTTCAAATTTTCAGTATATATATATAAACAAAAACAAAAAAATAAAACTACAAGAAACATTTTTTATCATACATAGAGTGAAAGTCATGTTAATAAAAAGTTGTATGCACGATGTTACAGAACCCTTCGTGAGCGAATTACACTTGCACTTGACCGATTTTTATACATAACGCAGTAGTGTGTTAAAATAAAATATTTACGATATTGTAAATAACTATAATTTAACTCAGCAATGACGAATTTAATGTATTCATAGAATAATATTAATATTTGTAAAACCTATATAAGCATCTTGTACATTCAATGAAAACATAAAAACCCTTAAAAGATCATCCACCTGTCTGGTTCTCAGGAGTGCCTATTTGATCTAAATCTACTGGATAGAAAGTTTTGAAACTTATGTATATATGACCCAATCAAGTACAGCCTAAATAACTGAATTCGATCACCATTTACTTGTACATAGGAATACCTTCTTATATATAAATAAAAATGAATGTTGCTAAGCGCAAAACTCGAGAACGGCTCGACCAATTCAGCGAAAAGTTTTAATGAAGAGAAAAAATATAAAATAAGTTATATGTATAACAAAGTCGTGTTAGTTACACCATTTATGATTCAAGAACGGGATTTTTATAATATTAGATTTTTTGAATTTCAGTTAGTCCGGAATAGGATAATAAGTATTAAAACATCACAAAAATTAACCAAAAATTTATCAAAAATTAAAAGTATATGGCTAACGCTGGCTATTTATATCTATTCAAAATGTACCTAGTGACGAACCCGAGCGAGGCGAGGGTGATCTGCTAGTATATAATAAATTCGAAAGTATTTTATATGAATCCTTAATACTTTATTAGATTTACATGAACATTTCATTTTTTAAAAGAACGTTTAGTCTCTCTCATGATCATGTTAGTAAAGTATTCGAAATTTTAAAAACAATCTTTTGTATTATATAAATTGTGTAATGTAAAAAATGGGTTTGACTTAAAGTTTATTTTTTACTTTTTTAGGTTTTTATTCGTATTCTTCTCAGAAAACCCTTTCATTTGATATCCATATCATGGGGTGCATAAAAAACATACTCCACCATCGTTGTGAGTCCGCCATGTTGAATTTACAATGACGTCACTTATCTAACCATACATCGTCACCTAACTAAACGTGTATACAAAATTTTAGCTCAAATGGTTGAGAATAACTGCTTTAAAACTCAGTTGCAAGATTTGATCCCAAAAACATACAAACAAACATTGCAAGTAAAATAAAACAACGTAAATTTTTTAAAATTTTAAAATAACCACTAAAGATTGTAATTACTTTTAAATTAAATTAGCAATAAGACAGCTTCATAACTCACGAATAGAATTTACCTATTTATATAAAATAAAACTATTTCTATCCTTAGAATTTCGTACCTCAAAAGGTAAATAGAAACTTAAAAAAAAACTTAAAAAACCAACTTCAAGGCATTTAAATGTAAAAAATAACTAAACGGAGGTTTCCATTTAGAATAGATACCTAATCAGATATTTTCGAAGTCGGTGCCAGCCGACAATATTTTAAGATATGGATATCTAATAGGTAAATATGTATTTTACGTATCGAAATATATTAGATTTGCTTTGCATCGGCTATATAAATAACAAACTCACTTCTAAGCTTAAGCGAATTATTTTACAAACAAATAATTACTATGCTCAGCCAATTATTATGTTATCGCCCAAAAAACATTTTTATAAAACCTTTTTAACAAAGAAAAATACATACAGATAAACATAAAACCTCCACCTTCTTAGAAGTCGGTTAAAAGGAGGCTACATTAATAAAAACACCTTGATATTTTAACCTGTGTAAAGCCAGCACTGCCTGTATTATATAAGAATTCAACAATTATAAAAGAAATTCATTACTTATTTCTAACAATCACTAGAATTTATATTTAATTAACTGCCTTGAATTTCTAAGAACTTCTTTCGTTCAGCTTCTATTAGAAAAAAATATAATTTACTCACTTTTAACTTATAATGCCCGCGGCTCTGTCCTCGTAATTGATTTATATGTAACAAGTATAACTAATGTTAAATAAAACTATTTTTTACGATCTTTTCGCAGATTTATTTTGATTTTTGACCCCTAATGTTCCGAATTCTATATTTAAATTATTCTCCTTTCCTTCTCAATTTAAATAATTTCTTCTTCTTTCCCAAATTAAAAAAAAAAAACAAATTATTACTTCTAAGAAAGTGTTAAGTGTAATTCTTTTTTAAATCTCTAGCAGTAAAAATATAGAGCTTTCAGATAAACTTCTTTTATGCACACGTAGAATAATATGAATTACGTATATTGGTGTATGTGTACTAGTTTTTGCCCCTGGTTCCTCTTCTGGTTACGAGTCTTATGGTTTTGTGGTTCCTGGAGCCTAACTCTACATTATCTTACTATGCTAACGTCACTTAACAGTTTTTGATGAACGTTAGCAAGGATATAATTGTATCCAACAAAAATCGTTTTTTACTCGCTCCCATTCGTAAAAAATATACAATTTTTACTTCTCTTATAGCTGTTACATCTATACAAAAGTTTTTTTTTCTTCCTATTGCAATATAATTGCAATAGAATAAAATATAATAGTCTTGGCATATTCTCGGTCAGATGTCTATACTCTACGTTATCTATGATGATGATGTTCTCCCGACCGATTCCGGCCACGGCGGCCAATCTCATTGAGACTAGCCAACTGCGCAGGAGATATTATAGTGCACAAGTGTGCACGCAGACACAAGTGCACTCTCTATTCCTGTCACTCTCATACTCTGATGGGCCGACTGCTCGACACGACCAGTGAGAGTTAAGGCGCAGGACCGACGGCTTTACGTGCTCTCCGAGGCACGGGGGTGAAACACCGCCAACTTCCCAACTCCGGGCTGTTACTGAGCCTTACTATACAAAAAGACTCAATAGCTAAACTTGGCCCGACCCGGGATTCGAACCCAGGACCTCCGGGTGTGCAGCCGTACATGCTAGCCACTACACCACCGAGGCAGTTATCTATACTAATATTATAAAGCGGTAAAGCTTGTAAGTTTGTGAGTTTGTTTGTAATGGATAAACTAAAAGCCGCTGAACGTATTTAAATGAAATTTGGTATGTAGATAGTTTCAGACTCTAAGAAGGACATAGGATAGTATTTATCCCGGAAGTCATCCCTTATGGGGGTGAAAGGGGGATGAAAATTTGTACGGAGAATCAATATTTTTTTAAGTATGGAATTTCCATACTAACTGTTAAAATGTATATAGGGACAAACCTGAGCGACGCGAGAGTGAGTCGCTAGTATTATGATATTTTCCTAACAGCTTTATATGTCAAGTAATTTATGAGATGTCGTGCTTAGTCACTGGAAAAATGAAGGACCTTTCGCTTTTGTACGTACAGATGTAGCAATATATATATATATATATATATATATATATATATATATATATATATATATATATATATATATATATATATATATATATATATATTTCGTATAATTTTAATCATATCGCTTCAGTAATACTGAATGCATGATACGTTTTTGGGTCAATGCGAATTGAGTGGACTTACGAACCAAACCCTCACTTTTTACCAGTAATATTATTTCGCAATCAGCAAAATAAAAATTGTTTATTTTTTGTTATTACATATATCAGTACATATTTAAATTGAATGGTTCATAGCGATTTCAGTAATTGAATTGTAATGGCTTAGTCGTTTTTATCCTGGAATGTAGTTTAACAAGGCATCTCTGAAGATCTAGACATTTACCTCTTCCATAATTGTGTTCAGCCCTTTTTAACGTCCCATTGCTGGGACCACGGACGGACGGACCTCCCTTCAATACGAGGGGAATCAGGCCATAGCCCGCCACGCTGGCCAAGTGCGGGTTGGCGGACTTCACACGTCTTTCGAAAACTTGCTAAGTTCTCTCAGACATGCAGGTTTCCTCACGATGTTTTTCCTTCACCGTAAGGCAAGTGGTAATCATGTTAGAAATAATTCGCACATGAAAATATCAGAGGTGTGAGACCCGGATTTGAACCCGCTTCACTAGGTTTCCCAAGCAAGCGCGTTACCACTGGGCTACCACTGCCTCTTCCATAATGCTATATAGGTATTAAATTCATGTATAAATTCATGTATAACTGCCTCGGTGGTGTAGTGGCTAGCATGTAAGGCTGCACACCCGGAGGTCCTGGGTTCGAGTCCCGGGTCGGGCCAAGTTTAGTTATCGAGTCTTTCTGTATAAGTAAGCCTCAGTAACAGCCCGGAGTTAGGAAGTTGGCGGTGTTTCACCCCCGTGCCTCGGAGAGCACGTAAAGCCGTCGGTCCTGCGCCTTTACTCTCACTGGTCGTGACGAGCAGTCGTCCCACCGGAGTATGAGAGTGACAGGAATAGAGAGTGCACATTGTGTCTGCGCGTACACTTGTGCACTATAATATCTCCTGCGCAGTTGGCTAGTCTCAATGAGATTGGCCGCCGTGGCCGGAATCGGTCGGGAGAACATCATCATCAAATTCATGTAAAAATATATAATATACTAGCATTGCCCGCGGCTCCGCCCGCGTTCAGATGACCAAAAACTAAATTCTTAGGTGTTACATATTAGTATACTCTTACATTGCAGTTTTTGTATTTTTCCTCAGAAATAAGATATTTTCCCGCGGTAAAAAGTATCCTAGGATCGCGCGCTACATCGCCCGGTTTATATAGCTTGAGCAGGCGGTCGAGCGATGCGGGGCAGAGGGGATGGACTCGCCGTAGGCATCTCAATGCTCGCCAAGCATTAAAAATGTTTCGCTACTAATTACTTCTAACAACGATATCTCAAAAACTATTCATCTGATTGATTTAGTGTAAAGAGCAATTTTAATCTGCATTAAATGACTAAGCTAACTAAAATATTCATTTGGATAAGGATTAATACCGAACTAAAGAAAATAACTTTGAAAATAACGTAATGTTTTTAATTAAAAATGTTAACATAAAAGTGGTTATTGTAAGTCAACCGTAAGAGATAGAGATATGCTATCGCGGACTTTTTTGTAGCATTTTTATAGATTTTGAATTCTCTAGTACATTACTTAACTGTATCTTTGCTAGTTTACGCGGCGTTCGCGTGGAAAGTTCCCATTTGGCGAGATTTTTTGCGACCTCTTCAACATTTGTCGCCGTATTTCAGCTAATTTACATAAAAGCATAATAAATTATATACCTAAACCTTCCTCAAGAATTACTCTTTCTATTGTTGAAAACCGTATAAAAATCCGTTCAGTAGTTTTCGAGTTTATCGCGTTCAGACAGACAGGAGGACAGACAGGAGGACAGACAGGAGGACAGACAGGAGGACAGAAAGACGCGGCCGGGGGACTTATTTTTATAATAAGTATAGATTAGCTTTTATAGTAAAAATAATATTAAGTATTATTATAAAGCTGAAAATATTGTTTTTATATACGCTTATTTCTGGAATAATAAAACATTAAAAAGAATTCTAAATCTGACATGTATGTCAGATTTGACATGGATGTCAAACATCACACACTATGACCATTAAGAGTATAGTAATAATATAAAAATTAATTCATTTAATTTGAGGCAGTAGTAGCGCAACGGTAACGCGCTTGCTTGAGATACCAAGTGAAGCGAGTTCAAATCCTGGGTTTCTCACTTTTGAAATTTTATTTGCGTATCATTTTCAACATAATTACTAATTATCTTACCGTGGATAAAAACATCGTAAGGAAACCTGCATGTCTTAAACATGTGAAGACATAATATGTGAAATCCGCCAACTCGCACTTGGCAAGCGTGGTGGACTATGGCCTGTTCCCTCATTGTAAAGTGACCCATGCCCAGCAGTGGGACGTTAAAAAAGGCTGAATACAATTTAATTAATAAATAAATATGTTGGGGCAATAACACACAGCACCATCAAGTTCCATGATAAGCTACGAGGCTTGAGTTATGGATACTAGATAGTTGATATATTACACATATTATATAACTTTAAATACCTACAAATTATAAATATAAATAGCCATGACTAGAGTACAAACGTTCGTGTTCATTACACAAATAAATGCCTCTAGCGGGGCTCGAACCCGCGTCCGCTGGCACAGCAAGTACGGTCACTATAAACTGAGCCAAAAGTTTCTTGAATGATCTTGATAATGCATGTTATAATTAAAAATAAATGTATAACATCAGTATTGGCGTGCAGTCAGTGTAGTGAAATGAGGACAGATCCCTGGTAAATATAATACACGTGGAGCCATGAGCTTACTGACATGTATATCTATACTAATATTATAAAGAGGTAAAGTTTGTGAGCTTGTGACGTTGTAAGGGGTAATATCTGGATCTACTGAACTGATTTAGATAAAATTTGGTAAGAAGATAGTTTGAAACCCTGGGAAGGACATAGGATAGTTTTTATTCCGGAAATCATCCCTTAAGAGGGTGAAAATGGGGATGAAAGTTCGTATTGGGAAGCAAGCTAGGGACGAACTCGAGCGAAGCGAGGGTGAGTCGCTAGTTAAATAATAAAATTAACGAGACTTATCTTATAAACTGTTCTAATTTAAAATTCAATCATGTAATGTGAAGTATCTCGAAACCTGCAAGGAACATTATTGTAACTCTGTATTGAGATATTTTAAAACAGTTATGGATTATTCATATTCTATACATTGACGACACGTTTGGCTCAGTTTGTAGTGACCCTACTTGCCGTGCCATAAAATCATTGCTGCATTGTGCTTGGTCGTGGATTCGAGTCCCGCTGGGGGCATTCATTTGTGTGGTGAGCTCGACTGCTTTTACTCCAGCCATAGGTGTTTATATTTATAATATGTATGTATTTAAAGTTCTACATGCGTAGTGAATCAACTATATGGTATCTGGTATAATACAAGACTCGTACTTACTATGGAACCAGATGATGTTGTGTGTTAATCAAAATATTTATTTATTTACTTAAAATCCAGATACAGTTTTGCTATAATATTAAGTTGCAATATTATTCCTCGCAGATCTATATTTAAAATAAAACCATTTCAAAGAGGGTGAGTGCGAAGAGATTTTAAAAACGCAATCTAATTAAAGTATTGGAAAGTGCACATATAACTGGAAAAAATGTGTAATATTTTAACGAAACTTCAATTAAAACTTTTTACTTTATACCCATCTATACTAATATTATAAAGAGGAAACATTTTTTTTGTTTTTTGTTTGTTTGTACCGAATAAACTTCGAAACTACTGAACCGATTTAAATGAAATTTAGTAAAAACATAGTTTTAGACCCTGGGAAGGATATAGAATAGTTTTTATCCCGGTAATCATCACTTAAAGGAGTGAAAATGGGGATAAAATTTGTATGAGAAATCAAGATAGAGACGAACTCGAGCGAAGCGAAGGTGAGCCGCTAGTCTTTATGCAAAGTAAGTTCGTTTATGTAAAACAAAGTGGATAATAATAGGGAAAATTATAATTTATCGATATTCAAGCATACTCGTACTCGAATGAAGATATAAACTGACAGGTTTAAGACTACAAAGAATAATTAATTAGGCAAATGGATGGAATAAATCGTAATAAGGATACTATAATAATATGGACTAGGTATCATCGATACAACATCGATTATTTTGAATAAGTGTCATCGATGAAACATCGATTTATTCATTGCTGCTTGAGTAAATAGACTTATTTATATCATGCTTTTATTTACTTAACTTGTCACTATGTAAAGAAACCTTGGAAGTAACATGCTTCTTATTATTGTAACTAGCGACTCACCCTAGCTCGGGTTCGTTCCTAGATACGGTTTTAGCGTTTAATATAGATTCCTCAGAGATAAGATATTTTCCCACAGTAAAAAGTATCCTATATATTGACCTGGATAACCAGCTATCATTATACAAAATTTCATCAAAATCTGTCCAGTGGTTTTCTCGTTATGCGCTAACAGACAGATAGACAGACGGACAAAAATTTGGTCTCTGTATCGATAATAATGACTATTTCTATAAGATTTTTCAAAAAATATTTATTGTACAGATTCGACTTAGAATTTTATTATATGTATAAATAAAGACTTACGACTTGACACGTGTTATGTCTTGAGTGTTACGTGTTAAACACACTTGAAAAAAAGATCTATACATGTAATAAAATTGTAACTGGTCGCTATCTGTACATGGAAGAAAATTGAGAAAATCTATTATGGGGGCCTATGTTAACGCAATGATTTTTAGAATTTTTGTGTTTGTATGTCCGTTTGTGCACGTTAAACTTAGAAACGGGTTAAGCGATTTGTGTGTGGTTTTCACTAATGTTCTATACTTAACATTCTAATTCTTTCGTTTATTAATATTAAATATGTCAACTTAAGGAATTATCAAGAGACAAACCCGAGCACAGCGAGGGTGAGTCGCTAGTTTTTAATATGCTTAGATGAATAATATCACATATCAATTATAATTATATATCAATATATTAACTGTAGGTACTTTTATTACTATTTTAAGTATCCAAACAGTTTCAAAACAGTTGACTAACGGACGAGAAAAAGGCACTAAGCTGTTTTGTTCGACTTTGTATGTTTACCTATAAATATTTACTAAGTTATAAATCAGTGCGTTTTTCTTAGTTGAAATTTATTTCCAAGGGCTTATTACAAAGCTACAAGAAGAGCTAATAAAAACGTTTTAAAAATAAATCTTAACTACATTTCTAATATAGAAATATCTCGTATCACGGTGTTTGTGGTCGCACTTCACCGAAACGGCTCGGCCGATTTTAATGATTTTTTTTGTATATATATTCTGTAGGTTTAAGAATAGGTAGTAAAGTATTTTTCACCCTCCAACCCCCACCTTCAATTCTTTAATCGAGATTTTAGTATTCTTGTATGAAGAATATTATAGAGAGAGAGAGATTTTTTTGTAGATTGAACGTGGGCGTAGCCGCGGGTTTTGCTAGTATTATATAATAAAAGCAAAATTATTTATAGAATAAAATCAGATACAATAATGATCGGCTACACAGTCTCATTGACCACATTAAGGGTGGAAAAGGTATTAAAGTTTCAAGATTATCTAAATAATTTTAAAGCAAAAGCTTTGAACAGCCCTTTTAGACATTTATTTGTGTCACAGTCCGCCTAATTACATGGTTGTGCCTTTTCCTGTAAAATCCTTTAACTTTAGACGTTCTATATTTATATACTTTAGTGAATGAAGAGAGATCGTCGCCGGTGTTTGTGAGCACTACGATCGATGTTAAAATATTTCTAGGTAGAAATATGATTATATTTCTAAAACAAAATATATGATTAGAATTTACATATTTATATAAGAAAAGTAACTGTTTTCAAAAGATTTTTTTTAAACTACAAATAAGCTCCAAAAAAGTAGGTTTCAAGCAAACCTTCATCCCATATTTTACCCTCTTAGAAGGTGAATTTTAGAAAACGCTGAAATACCTACTCATTATTTTTGCCGTAATCAATTCATACAAAATTTCATGCAAATATGTCCAAGGAATAAAAAGTTTCATACAAACACTGTTTCACTCCCTAAGAGGCTGAATTTTGAAAAATCCTTCCTTAGTGGATGCCTTCGTCTTATGAGGAATACTCGTGCGAAATTTCAATTTTCTAGCCTTAAGGGTTTGGCCTGTGCGTTGATACATCAGTCAATCACTTTTGCCTTTTATATATATATATATATATATATATATATATATATATATATATATATATATATATATATATATATATATATATATATATATATATATAATATATATATGAGAAAAGCATAATATGTACATTATCCAAAATGTTTTTAGTCATTACACTAACTAAAGCTCGTCAACGGCTATAAAACAATAAAAAGAAAATCAATTAATAAACAGAGAGGAAAAAGATACTGAACTGTTTTGTCTTTACTTATTTATATATGTTTAATATTTTAATGTATTTCTCAGAGATGAGATTTTTTCGAGCAATAAAAAATATTCTATATGTTGACCCGTATAAGTAGCTATCAACATTCTAAATTTCATCAAAATCTGTGGCTTTCTAGTGATGCATTCCCAGACAAACGGACAGACAGACAAAAATTCTAGAAGCTATAGATTCAGCCTCTGTATTGATAATAATAACTATTTCAACAAAAAAATATTTAATAAACAAATTCGACTCAGTTAGAATTTTATAATATACCTATAGGTATAGATAGATATATCGTTCCCAATTTTTCAAATGCTTTACAGCAAACATGGGCACGGGAAAAACTAGTGTTCAGTGGCAACAGACGTTATTTCGTGCATACACCACGAGGAGACGTTTACACCTTAAGTTATTTATCCTTCGGTATATAATATCTATCTATACATATAATAAAATTAATAGTAAGTGGGACTTAATACAAAATCTTATTAATAGAACATTAAAAAACTCATCCAAAAATTCAACCCATAACAATAATAAAAGATTTCATAAACAGTACGAACAAGTGTCTTCTAAAAAAGCATTCGAAACCGCAGGATATAATTAGTTATTAGAAACTTATATTAAAAGCGAACGTATAAGCTTCTCACACTAGAAGTTGCGTAAATTACAATTACGTTGCCAGCCACTTCCGATCGTGAAGCAGCGAGTCCTTGAATACTTCAAAGTTTAATGCGAAATCGATGAAAGATTTTAGTAAGAAGAGCGTGCCTGTTAAATACGAACTCAGTTTGTGGTCATAGGCACTATATATATATATATATATATATATATATATATATATATATATATATATATATATATATATATAAAATATATAGTACCTGGGCCACCGAGCTTCGCTCGGAGTTTCTGGTTAATAAGTACAATTTTCTTTAAAAACTAAAAACTTGAATAAATACAAAAAAAAAATTATACCATTGTATCCGACCGGGATATACCCCGGACACCTATGATTGTCAATCTTGCGTTTTAAAAAAAAAATACAAGTAAAAATTTCATATGCGACTGAGATTCAAATCTGGACACCTGTGATTTTTGATCTTGCACCTTGGCCGCTTGACCACGATACTTATTCCCGAGCGTACAAATTACCGACCATATTTTTGCGGGGAATAATACAAAAGAAAACCGCATGAAAATTCGAAAACACGCGTTTTCCCAGACATAAGACAAGAATTGCTCGTTTAAATATATTAGATATATTAACCTAGTTAATTCAAAGGTCTAGACGGAGGTTCTCCTATTCTAATTTGATCGACTACTTTTATGAGAAAACGGGTAAAACAAGACATAAAATTTTATCTATAAATCTACTTCACTAATTGCAAACTTTGTTATGTTTTTAATACTGTCCATTTTCTTGTTAATGGCTTCCTATTTTACAATATAAAAGTGTGTTTGTATGTCTTATTTTAACGCTAAAACGAAGAAATAGATTGATGTGTTTTTTTGTTATATATAGGTAGTTGGAGGCTTGGAGAGTGATAAAAGATTATTTTATATGATATGAGAGATGAGATAATTTCCCGCAGTAAAAAGTATCCTATATGTTGACTACAGCTATCATCATACCAAATTTCATCAAAATAATAAGTCAGACAGACAGACAGACAGTATTCTAAAAGCTGTGGTTTCTGCCTCTGTATTGATAATAATGACTACTTCAATAAAATTCAAAAAATATTTATTTTACACAAATTCGACTCAGAATTGTATTATATGTACAACGGAAAATATCTCATTCTTACGGGGGGAAACGATATAATAAGCATTATTATTATAGTTGTTACAGACAGCCTTCCCACAAATTAACAAAACTAATTCAAAAAATTGAAAAATGGCACCAAAATATCTATCTTACAATGTTTCTTAATATGAAACATTTTGATCAATCACAATCAATCGTTTCATGCACAGAGATAGTTTATGGATTAGAAAGTGCCGCCATTTTAATATCTTCACTTGTAGTTAATTAAATTACTATGTAATCAAACCTTAATAAGTCGTATCGATTTGAAACTTAACAAGTGCGTTTCACTTAAATGATAATTTATTATTTTAATTAGCAATTTGCTCAGGTTCTAATATATATTTTATTGCTCTATTTTAGACCATATTAGGCTGGTTTTATGTAGACTTCCGACATCACTTAAAGTTATTATGATTTCTGACATTAAACACATTTTTGTCGTAATAAAAAATAGCACTCACCGGTAATGTACGTGCCTGTTAGTAAATTAGAGAATAATCTGAATTGAATCAGTAGTTTCAGATACTATCCCCAACGTCCAAATTTACATGATTACATACTCTACCTGTTTATAATATATACTTAATAAAATAAAGAGGCAGAGTTTGTTTGTTTGTTTTTATGAACGCGCTAATCTGAGGAAGTATTAATCCGATTTGAAAAATTCTTTTTGAATTTTATTAAGGAGCCCGTTTATTAAGGACGGCTATAGGCTAATTATATCATCTTCCTACTACCCAAAGAAGCAGAGCAGTAATCGTAAAAGTCAACAAATCGGTCAGATGTCCATACATTAATGTAAAACTATTAGTGTCCGACCGAAGGTCTATTTTTGGCCGAAGCCGAAGCCGAAGCCGATTAATCGGCTATCGCCACAACCTTCGGCCGAAGCCGAAGCCGAAGCCGAAGGTTTATATTCTCTCAGCACTCAGTAATTAATTTTGTATCAATACCTCAAATAACCTCAATATTGAAGGTTTATATTGACTGTCTCATATAGAAGTTGATGATATATCATAGAGATGGTTGGTTTAGAGATAAATAAAAGTTTGTGATTTTGTGATTTACCTACTGGTAAAAAATAATCATTTCTTTATTATGTAATTCACAAATTACAATTAGACCAATCAGTCTTTGTTTTACTCGACTAGACCAAAACTAGACTAATAAATAAAATAAACAAACACTAACTTCTTAGTAAATAATTAAATGTTGGTCAATTAAATGCACAGTTTAGAAAATATTAGAAATTTCAAAATAAATGTAACAATAACAATAGAACTAATGAGGTAATGACTGTTTTGCAAACAACAAGTTATAAGAATAATATAATATTCTGTTTTACTAAGCATATTTGTACTTAACCTTCTCTCTCAAAAACACTCATTTAAATACACGTACGAACTTGTTTTGATGCATGCAATGTGATATTTTGACAGTGACTCCCCGCCGCCTCATGACTTTCGTAACAGTTCGTTCAATCTCGACGGTCGCTCGGACCTTCGGCGAAACCTTCGGCTTCGGCCGGGTTTTGGGCCGAAGCCGAATGTTTCGCCGAAGGTGGATTTTTTGGCCGAAGGTGGCCGAAGCCGAAGCCGAAGCTTCGGTCGGACACTAAAAACTATATATATATATATATATATATATATATATATATATATATATATATATATATATATATATATATATATATATATATATACTAGCGGACCCGACAGACGTTGTCCTGTCTACACGTCTTTAATTTGAAAAATTTCAAACTTTTTGGACAAAATTGTGAATCTAAACCATTCTCAGATCCCCTTGAACACACACAAAAAATTTCATCAAAATCGGTCCAGTCGTTTGAGAGAAGTTCAGTGACATACACACTCACAGAATAATTATATATATATATATATATATATATATATATATATATATATATATATATATATATATATATATATATATATATATATATATATATATAATATATATATATATATATATATATATATATAAACTCGCTTACATATACATATATAAGCGAGTTTAAGTCTCTAGTATTAGTGTATATTACCTTCATCTATCGAGCTGATCTCATATTGAAGCCTAGAGGATAGGGTATTACTTTCATTTCCATTAGCAAATCCTTCGTGTGTATGATTATTATTTAATTACTAGCGACTCACCCTCGCTTCGCTCGAGTTCGTCCCTAGGGTATGTATACAAATTCTCTATGTATAATTAAAGTATTGGATATTATTAAATTTTTCATTGATTTTAATTTTTTTTCGTCGGACCCTATTGTTTTCTAAAATAAAAGTAGCTTAAGTTACTCGTTATTACATCAGCTATCTGCCAGTGAAAGTCCCGTCAAAATCGGTCTAGCCATTTCAGAGATTAGCCGGAACAATTAGACAGACAAAAATTGTAAAAAAAATTGTTTTGGTATATGTACCGTGTATAGTGTATACATCCTTATGCATTTAGTAAAAAGCTGTTACTTTGACATTACAAACAGACACTTTGATTTTATTTATCTGTATAGATTACGTATTTTTGTTTACTTAAAACTAACAATATATGTATAGATGTATATCACAGGAATATAAAAGTACATTTTAAATAGTTACATAGGATAGATACATGTTAATTGAACTACTTCGAATTCAGTAATGATTTCTAAAATCGGATACCATTAACTCCCAGCTAATTGAAAACTTCCCACCTTCGAATTTGACTACATCCCTATTACTCGTGTATATGAAGAAATAACATTACTACTAACATTTACATCGATAGCAACCAATTTAATTAACAAAACCAACTCGTTCTAATGGAAATAGCTTCAAAATGCAGTACGTGGTGTATTAGCTTCCTCTGAGAATCGAGTTTCGGTATCAGATACAAGTATTATTGTTAAGTAACGTATTACTTCAGACTTTTAATTGGGAAAATATAAGTTTACATTATAATCCCATATCCCACTCCATAAATATTATGAATGCGAAAGCTTGGATTTATGTTTGTTACTCAATCACGCCTGAACTACTGAACAAATCTGGATGAAATTTGGCACAGAGATAGATTATAGTCTGGAATAGCACATAGGTTACTTTTTATCCCTGAAAAATGTACGGTACTGATGTGGGATAGATTTGTTTTTCACTAAGCTCGAACCGCGAGGGTGAATCGCTAGTTTAATCATATATTTAGTTAGAAAAGGTAACAGATAGAATTATTCTTCGCATTTATAACATTAATATGGATTAGTTTCCAAACAGTTTTTTTTATTAATTAACAAAAATGTTTAAAAAATACTAACAAGGTTGAAATCGCCTTTCAAGTGTAAAAAATACCTGTAACAGGCAATCTCGCTCTTCCATAGCCACATCAAAAGTAACTTGTTATAGCAAATTATAGCATATATTATGGCGTTAAGAATATAATTATAATAGTACTAGCGATGTCGCTTCGCTCGGGTGCATCCCTGAGTTCAGATTATTGTTTCATCCAAATCTGTTCAGATGTTTCAGCGTAAAGAAGTAACAAATATATACAACTTTCATATTTATAACTAGCGACTCACCCTCACTCCGCCCGTGTTCGTCCCTACTTATGTATTAGTATTAACGTTTAGTATAGATTTCTCAGAGATGAGATATTTTCCCGCAGTAAAAAGTGTCCTATATGTTGACCCGGATAATCGGATATTATCATAGGTGCCAAATTTCATCAAAATCTGTACAGTGCTTTTCTCGTGATGCGTTCACAGACAGATAGACAAAAATTCTAAAAACTATAGATTCGGCCTCTGTATCAATAATAATGTCTACTTTAATAAGATTTTCCAAAAAAAGTATCTAATGTACAGATTCGACTCAGAATTTTATCAGATGTATAGATATAATATGTGAAGAGGCTTAAGTAAATATTTTTATACTTATATGCATAATTAGCGACTCACTCTCGCTTCGCTTTAGGTTCGTTCCGACACAAAAATAAATCTATCCCACGGGATATATAGACTATCTATAGCCTTCCTCAATAAACGGACTGTCTAATGCAGAGATAATTTATCAAATCGGATAAGTAGTTCATGAGATTAGCGCGTTCAAACAAACAAACAAACAAACTCTGTCTGTTTATAATATTAGTATAGATTTAATGCTTAAGGCTCAATTTGGACTTAATTGAAAAGTGCTTCAACACTAAAAACTTTCCATCGCATATAAAATGAGAAACCTGCCTAAAGCTTTTGCCCATTGTTGATGCGTACATGTAAAATTTTCAGTACTTTAATAAAACTTCTATGAACTTTGCACGTGTGGGACAAATATAGACACAAATAAAGTTTGGAAATTTAGATAAGCCAGTGCGGGTTAATTTTATTAAGCTTTTATCAGTGGTTTCACAGACATTTATTACATATTTATATATACGAATATTTACTTATATATATACTAGCGACTCACCATCGCTTCGCTCGAGTTCATCCCTAGGCACGTTTTGACGGTTAGTATAGAATATATTATATTTATTATACATAGGTATGATGAGGTGTGTGTTGTATTATAACGTGTTTTGTCGAGGACGTGAGATAACCTCCCGCGGTAAAAAGTAGCCTATGTCATTCTCCAACCCACCAACTCCATACAAAAAAATCACGAAAATCCATTGCTCTGTTTCGACGTGAAAGAAGGGCAAACAAATGAACAAACAAACAAACTTTACATAATATATATCATGTCTTAAATATACTGAAGAAAATTATGTTTCTATAAACTGTGCTATAAGAAAATTTAATTAAAAACCATGAAAATTTCTAACATAATGTGAAAGTTAATTGAAAGAATTTTGATTTTTGGTAAGCAAATTGTCGGCTGGACAGATTCAGCGATTCGAAAGTCCCTAACAAAGTTTTAGAGGGAACTCAAAAGTCTCAAAAAATATATTGAAATTAGCTTTCGCCCAATGGTCGAAATGTTTTTTTTTTAATAATAGCAATAAAGCTCGTAAAGTAAATGGGTTGAAAAACAGACGAGAAAAAGGTACTGAACTGGTTTTTTGTCTATTTTTTTTTTAAATTTGAACATGACAACGTCAGCCGGGTCAATATTATAGTATTTTCATAAATATTAAAATATCAAAAACTAATAGCAAAATCATCTATACAAATTAATTGGACAAAATCTAAATATATTTAATGTATGTATATTAGTCGCTTTTATTGAAAATTAAGCCTAATTGAATCTTTTAGGAAGCTTACTGCTATACCAACTTGCCATGGCGAGTTTTAAATTTCAAACTTTGTTTCAACTTTTAGTAGCTATTATATTTATTACAATACATAGTATTATTATAAACTAGCGACTTCTGGTTCTATCCCACGGGAACCATACATTTTTCCGAGATGTCAAATGGGGATGCCAAATTTCATGCAGATCCGTTCAGCCGTTCTGGCGTGATTGAGTAACAAGCATCCATCCAATAGTATTATGAAATAACTAGCGATCACTAACTTAAGTAACGATTTCTAGGATAATGTCCTTCCCAGGGTCTCACACTATATTCTTACCAAATTTCATCTAAATCGGTTTAGTAGATCCAGAGATTACCCCCTACAACGTCACAAACTCACAAATTTTACCTCTTTATAATATTAGTATACTCGTAGTATACATCATAAAAATAATTAATTATTGAACATTAAATGTGTAAAGCAATTTATATAAGATCTATGTTAATAAAAATGCCTTCTTGGGGATTATAATAGTATCTTTCCTTTTTTAATATTCGGCTACAAATTTTGTAGAAAATAAAAGATATTAATTACCCATTCCACGATTTCCATTTTCCGTAACATATTAATTATGATACTTAAAAGCTAGCCGACCTGCCATCATTTAAACTGCTTTGGCGTAACGGAGGGAATGCCTGAGTTGTATACACGAGTAACTTCATTTCAGGGAAAATCTATATAGTAATCTCTGGATCTACTGAACCAATTTAGATGAAATTTGGTAAGAAGATAGTTTGAGACCCTGGAAAGGACATAGGCTACTTTTTATCCCGGAAATTATCTTTATAGGGGGTGAAAATGGTGATGAAAGTTTGTATTGGGAAGCAAGCTAAGGACGAACCCGAGCAAAGCGGGGCTTCAGTCGCTAGTTTATTATATTTTGTTTCTCTTAATTATAAGTGGTAACTCAGTGGTAACGCGCTTGCTTGGGAATCCACGTGTAAGGGGTTCAAATCCCGGGTCTCGCACCTCTGATATTTACATATGCGAATCATTTTCAAAATGATTACCACTCATCCAACGGAGAACATTGTGAGGAAATCTGCATGTTTCCGAGAACCAAGCAAGCTTTCGAAAGATATGTTAAGTCCGCCGACCCGCACTTAGCCAGCATGGTGGACTACTAGTTTTTGCCTGCGGCTTCGCTTTGGGATAAGGGGGGATCAAGGGTAGCCTATGCCCCATTCCAAAATGTCATACCATTGCTAAATTCTATCGAAATCTGTTCAGCGGATTAAGCGTGAAAAGGTAAGAGAAAGAGTTACTTTCACATTTTTAATATTGCTGTAAATAATAAAAATTTTCTGACGACCAAATTGCGTTATAATCTATCCTGAAAGCACGGCTAGCTTATTTATTTATTTATTAGCAATAACAAATATAGTGCGCACAGACACACAGAAACTACGACTTTGGTAAATACAAAACAGTTTCCACTACTAGGTAAATAATAACCTATGACTTATATCATTGAGTTATTATTACAAAGACAGGTAAAACATAAAATTGAAGTTTGTTTGTAATGTCAAAATAACAGCTTTTTACTAACACGAAAGTGTATACGGTACTTATAACAAAAATAACTATTTTTTACTTTTTTGTCTGTCTGTCTGTTTGTTCCGGATAATCTCTCTCTCTCGGGACTTTCACTAGTTGATAGTTGATATTAAAAGGAGTAACTTTGGCTACTTTTATTTTAGAAAAAGAATTAGGGTTCCACGCGAAAAAATGAAATCCCATGAAATTTCATTGTAAACCAATTCCACTTACCAAGGAACGTTCCCAAGCGAAACGAGGGTAAATCGCTAGTTTTTAATATTAGGGTAATATATTCTTGTATGTACACACACGTGTGCGTGTGTGCGCGTGTGCGCGTGTGCGCGTGTGTGTGTGTGTGTGTATAAAAGTAAACTTTCTCGGCATGAACGCTTTTATAGGAAGCTTTATATTGAAAATTTGGATAAGAAGTAGACTTATGTAAGAGCAATACTGAAATAGGCCAAAGCATGCATAACCCGGATACATTCGAAATATCAACACTAGTATCTTACCCTGGTTTTCTTAGCCTTTAAATATATGTATATTTGTCGGTATATTTTATATTAGAGGGAAATGAACATAATTTAGAACTTTTTCACTTTTAATGTAAAACCGCGACAAAAAAACGAAAACAACTATGTATATAAATTGTCAAATATAAGCGTAAGTATTACATATATTATAAAATTTAATAAATCGACTTCAAGACACTTATAAGTAAAATATAAATTGGTTTTCATTTACTATAGATATCTCTTCAGATATTTTCGAAATCAGTGCCAGCCGAAGCAAAGCAAAGCAAAGCAAATTTATGTCAATGTGTATAAATAAAATATTTTAACTATAATTAAAGTTCATATCTTGTCATTTTTACCTATTATTTTTATATGCGCATGCGCACGCGCACACACATGTACATGCACACACACACACACACATACGCACACAACACACACATAACTTATTATTAAAACTATGAGCATAATAACATTTATGTGATATTTTTTATTTTTTACTGTTAATAGTATTATTATCATTTCTGTTATTGTTAATCCTAAGTTTCCCACTTAATATGGTTAAGTAAATAAAGTAAATCCAATCATGGCTTCAGTTAAGATATCGTGTCTTATATTATGTATGTAAGGATTTAGCTATAGATTTTGTGAATTGAATGCTCGGCTTGAGCTCGATGGCACCAAATTACTATACTACCATAGAAAATAACAAATACTTGCAAAGTTTCAAGTCGTTATAATTAGAAGTAGTTGAAAAAAGGCAAATTAACTCTAATTATTAAATACTTAAAATTTCATTATTTTTCCTCATTGTCTCGAAAACGGTATACTGTATGTGAAAGAAAATTTTATGTGACCACCTCGAGACCTACCTTAATAGAATACGATTTTTTAAACTAACAAAATCAGTCAGACAGTCTAAAAAATCGGTGACACATTAAAGAAAACACACAGACAAACATAGAACCTCATTCTTTTTGGAAGGCAATTTATCTGCTAATACGATTGAAATATGACATAAGTACGTTCAAAAAGCCTCTTGATCCCAATAAATAAGGATAATAAGCGAAGTCAAATGAGAACAATGCGTAAAGACTAATTCGAACAGACCAAACGATTTACATAAATCAGTTTCGATTTACAATTTAGTTCTATTGGCCCTGAACGCAGTACCTCATTGCAATAGAGTACCTATTCACTAACATTGTAAATAATAATGACAGGTTTTATTTCATATTATAGTGGTTTTATACATACTAGTTTTTGTCCAGTGGTTAAAATTTGAAAATAATCATTTTTTTTATTGATAACACTAAAGCTCGTTACATAGTTGATATACAAAAAAAAATCGGTTGACAAACTGAGGAGAAAAAGGTACTGAGCTGTTGTTGTCATTGCCTATTTATATATAAATATGCTTTATACGTATTATTATGTATTTTATGCAAGCTCATATATGTTAAATAAAACTATCTTTTCGGATTTTTTCGCGAATTTATTTTGATTTTTGGTTCCCGACGTTTCGAATGCTTTACAGCAATCATGGTCACGGTCAAAATAAATTCGCGAAAAAATCCGAAAAGATAGTTTTGTTTAAAATGTCAAGTATTCGCGTAAATCTAAGAAAGTATCATATATGTTAATTCGTAGGTCACTTGATATCAGCAATTTTTGTATATCAGTTATTGCCACCTTTAAGCAATTATCGTACTTATTATTAGATTGTCACTTAAGGATAAAATTTGTTGACAAATAAAACTATCTTTTAGGTTTTACGTAAATTTCTTCTTTTTTTTTTAATAATAAGAAATAGCAACAAGGTATTTTTTCCAAATCCTACTAATATTGTACTTCTAATATTATAAACGCAAAATAAAAAGTTTGTGAAGATGGATGGATGGATGTTTGTTACTCTTTCACGTAAAAACTACTACATGGATTTTGATGAATCTTTCCAATAATATGTCTTATATATCAGAGTAATACATACGCTACACTTTTTAAAGATATAGTATTATATTATCATTTAACTACACGTGCAGAGCTACGAGAAAACTTTAGTTATTGTATAATTTTGTGGGTAGATATTACCTGTAATAAATATAAAAAACTTTCCCGTGAACATTTTTCCTGTAAAACATTCGAAACGTTTCAAACACTTTTTATTTGTGAATTAAAAATAAAGCTGTGTAAAATCTCTCTATATCACTAGCTCTCTCTCTCTGTACCACAAAAGATGGTCTCAACTGAAGGAAAGTATAAAAAGTTTCTTCTTATAGAGCCAATAATTAATAAAATGGCCCATTAATATTGAAAGTTGATTATAGGCACTTTCATTTTCCATTTTCTTAGCAACAGGTGTTAATTAGTGAATCTTTATCTTAAAAGTTATTTTATTTTAAAATTTAAGAAAATATTTCATTAACCAAGCAAGCGAAACGAGCGAAGCGTCTCTGTTTCAGTCCGTTTGTAGCTATTACTTTACAGGTCGTATTTTATAACCGACCTAGACCAAACTTGGTATACCGAATTTCCATTATAGAATTTTTTATCGTCAGAGATTTTTGATTGGAGAGGTGTGTATTCAGCCCTTTTTAATGTCCCACTGCTGGGCACGGGCCTCCCTCCCTTCAGTACGATCAGGCTATAGTCCACCACGCTGGCCAAGTGCGGGTTGGCGGACTTCACATGTCTTTTAAAAACTTGCTAGGCTTTCTCAGACATGCAGGTTTCCTCACGATGTTTTCCTTCACCGTTACTTTCTACAAAAAGGGGCAAAAAGGGGGCTACTGGATATCTCCGCCTTATGAGATCCGATTTCGATGGTTCTTTCGTTATTTGAAAAGTGGTAACTTTATGGTAGTCTCATAAAAGTTTGGTGAAGATCTGATCAAGATCTTCGGTGTGATGAGCAGAATAGCTTCTCAAAATGAAGTTTGTGCTCGCGAGGTCTACTCTTCGCAGTAGGTAAATAATAACATAATAACTAGTTTATTAAATTAACAATCACACATAAAAAAAAATTATGAGATGCTGTGAAATAAAATAACTTAAGCTCTGTAA
The DNA here is from genome assembly GCA_951806755.1 of Brenthis hecate. Taxonomy (NCBI): domain Eukaryota; kingdom Metazoa; phylum Arthropoda; class Insecta; order Lepidoptera; family Nymphalidae; genus Brenthis; species Brenthis hecate. The sequence continues at coordinate 1,377,407 of OX638270.1, forward strand.
AGCTATAAATTGTAAATAAAATTAACCCAACAAATCGAAATATAATAAGTGAAGTGAGTTCAAATCCCGGGTTTTGCACTTCTGATATTTCCATATGCGAATCATTTCTAACATGATTACCACTTGCCTTACAGTAAAGGAAAACATCGTGAGGAAACCTGCATGTCCCCTGAACCCACTCATATTGGGAGATCCGTGCCCAGCAGTAGAACATTAAAAAGGGTTCATACAGCAATAATAATAAACAAACAAACAGTTTATAATATATAAATACAGATATTTAGATACAATTGTACACTATAATATTTAATATATATATATATATATATATATATATATATATATATATATATATATATATATATATATAAAAAGAACAATAATGTCTTCCCGAACGATTTCGGCCACGGCGACCAATCTAATTGAGACTATAGTGCGGCGCGTGTACGCGCAGACACAAGTGCACTCTCTATTCCTGTCACTCTCATACTCCGGTGGGACGACTGCTCGACACGACCAGTGAGAGTTACGGCGCGCGCGTCATACAATATTATATATATTCTATAATAAAAATCCATTTTACGTAAAACAGCTTAATTGAGGCACATTCATCAAACCCTACCCCGAAAATATTTCTCGTTGCGTCATAAATTTCAACTCGATTACCTTCTTCCTCATTATGCTCTCTTATAAAATGTTCCAAATTAATTGCAATAAACGTTGTAATAAACGCCTTTTTATAGCATAATTTTGTGAAACTTTGTATTTCAATTTATTTTATAGATTAATACCTTCTAGCGACTCACCTTTGCTCTGCTCGGGTTACGTTTTAACGTTTGGTATTGATTTCTCAGAGATATTATTCCGCAGTAGAAAGTATCCTATATATTGACCAAGATAACCAGCTATCATCACACCAAATTTCATCCAAATCTGTCCAGTGATTTTCTCATGATACGTTCCCAGACAGGCAGACAGACAAACATTCTAAAAACTATAGATTCGGCCTCTGTATCGATAATAATAATGACTATTTCAATAAGATTTTCCAAAAAATATTTAATGTACAGATTCTACTCAGAATTTTATTATTTGTATAGATATGTACCAAAAATGAAATATTATTTATTTCATTTAAAAAGTTTCCCTGGAATTTGTGGAATTCGGAAAAAATTATTTATTTATTTATTATCTATGGATATCATTAGGGTGGGTCACTATAGTATAGGAAAAAATTAAAGTTATCGAATGAAATTATAATAGTAATATTATGTTGCAGCGCAATAAAATTAATAAAAATGGCTAAAAAAACAGTGGATAAAAATATTTTTTTAGTCCGCACGCGACCTTCAAAATTAATGATTAAAAATTACTATATATTGAAAATCATTTTCATGTTATATAAACAAAATAAATATCTTCTAAAAGACACTAGTTGAAATAAAAAGCAAATAAAATCAAAGAATTACTTCATATTTTGCAAAAAATCTTTCTTGCTCTCAAATTTTGCCACTATTTTTCTGAAACCAAGCCAATTGATATTTTGTTTTAAATTTTAACGGCTTTGCGCGGGTTTTGTGCCACTTAAAATATTTGAATAATATTTTACAGGCGTTATGTTGAATCCATTATGAAACATAATTTCGTTATTAGAAGTAGATAAATAACCCATCCTAATGGACAGTTCTTTAATATGCTTAACTTATTTATAGTAGAGGAGCCCAAGAGGGAATTTTTGGAGTTACTCAATCGCGGCAGATTAACATAAGGGATGATACCTTGCACTCTGTTGAGTATCTCCACCATAATATAAGTCATCTATATAAGAGCGCGCGTCTAGGACCGATCAAAATATTTAAAAAATATTTAGATGACATTTTAAATAAAACTATCTTTTCGGATTTTGTCGCGAATTTATTTGCATTTTTGTTTCCCGACGTTTCGAATGCTTTACAGCATCCATGGTCACGGGAGAGACTGAGGTGTTACATGTCTCGAAGGTGTAGTTGTCACAGACAGCCTACCCACAATTAACAAAATGAAAATTGCGCGTAAATCTAAGAAAGTATTAAATATTTAGATGAGGTAGAAATTTGTACTTGAATCCGTCAGATTATGGTATGGTGGGCTAATTTCTTAAAAAGTACATGCTAAATATGGGCGAAAATCAATAATCTGGTGATTTCTACAACCGGAAGAGGCAAAAATCATACATAAACTTTGGAGTCGACTATAAATTTCTTAGATTTACGCGAATATTTGAATTTTAAAATAAAACTATCTTTACGGATTATTTCGCGGATTTATTTAGATTTTTGGCTCCCGACGTGTCAAATTCTTTACAGCAATTTTGGTCACGGGAGAGACTAAGGTTATAGACGTCTCAAAAGCATTACATACATATATAATATTTTTAATTTTTTTTAAAAATGACACCAATGTACCTTACAATATTTTTGTTGATTTTAATTCTAAACATTTCTTAGATTTATTCGAATATTTGACATTTTAAATAAAATTACCGTAGTGTCTCTCCCGTGACCATGATTGCTGTAAAGCATTCGATACGTCGGAAACCAAAAATGAAAATAAATCCGAAAAGATACTTTAATAAGCTTTCTGAAGAAACTATATTTTTACATGTATACGTAAAAAACTTAAACTAATAGAAACATTAAAAATGTTTGAATAATTATTTATTTCAATTTTCTCGTTAATGGCTTTAAAACGTGCCAATTAAGTACAGATTACTTGGCCAAAGTCACGTAGAACGGCACGAGGGTGACTGTCGGCAATTCCTCGTAAGTAGGTGCCAACTTGATGTTTTTCTTAAGATACTCGTTTAATGATGATTTCACACAAGTATATCCGTATTATTATATCTATACTAATATTATGAAGAGGTAAAGTTTGTGAGTTTGTGACTTTGTAGGGGTTAATCTCTGGATCTACTGAACCGATTTAGATGAAATTTGGTAAGAAGATACTTTTTATCCTGGAAATCATCCCTTAAGGGGCAGAAAATGGGGATGAAAGTTTGTATTGAGAAGCAAGCTAGGGACGAATCCGAACGAAGCGAGGGTGAGTCACTAGTTATATATAATATTATAATTTATGTGAAAGTTTGTGAGTATGTATGGATGTTTGTTACTCTTTCACGCCAGAACAGCTGAATGGTTCTGGATGAAATTTGGCACAGAGATTGATTATAGTTTGGAATAAAACAAAGGCTAACTTTTTATCCCGAAAATATGTACAGTTCCCGTGGGATAGGTTTGTTTTTGTTTTCCTAGAGGCGAACCCTAGCAAAGAGAGGGTGTGCCGCTTGTTATAGATAAACGTATCGTACGGTAAATGCAATGCAGTATAGATGTTATATTTATATTAAAACATGATATTATTATAAAATTATTAAAATATTCATAGTGAGACTGACCTGTAAAGAGCTTTATAATGACTCAAAGAGCAAGTTAAGTTACCCTATTTCTTACAAAATCGGAAATATTCTAAAATCTTACTTTGCTTATAATTAGATTATATTACAATAATAATAATTATTATTAATTAAATTTATAAATTATAAAAGAATAGTATTTGTATAAAAAATATTTTAAATAAAAAACTAAGCAATTGGTAAACGATTTGAACATTTTTAAACGTCTATTCAAATCAAAGAACCATCCAACTTAATCGTCGACCGTAAAATTCTTTGTTATTTCAAAGCCTTGAAGTAAAAGCTTCTATTTCTATTATACTAATAACTAGATTTTCTATGATTTTCCTCAAAAAACAGTATTATAATTTTAAGCTTATTACGTGAACAATCTACATTCTTACTGTAGTAAAAGTCAAAGTCAAATTAGTCTGTTTTTGATAAAAAAGAGCTTTACAGGATAAGGACGTATTTTATATATGAGGTTTCTTTTTATTATAACTTTAGTATTTGCCTAGGGCTTACTTGGGTACAATATTGCTATATCTTAATTCGATGCTCCTAAAAGTGTTGTAGATAAAAATATTATTTTCTGCTTAGATGTAATATATGATTGTATACTTAAGCAAAAGATTTTAGTCTATCTATTTTGATGTAACTCGTTACTAGATGACATTGTATCAATTCGAAAATTACTTTTTAAAGTCGGTTTTTTTGCAAAGTAAGAAGAAAGTATTTCAATAAAATATTCGCTTATGTTTTCAAGTTAGTTTGGTGTTCATTTTAATATGAAGACTGACAAACTAAAATTCGCTTTTATTAGTAATATTAAAAATCAGACTCTAAACTTCAACTTTAACTTATTGGGTTTGACAAGTTAAACAAAATAAGCCCAAATTTAAAGCATCTACTTTTAGCCGTTGAAGAGTTCCACCTATCCAACTTCTGACCTTACCATCAGATAAGGTGATACCAAATCACTGTACTATCAATGGAAATAGAAACACTTGCAAAGTTTTAGTTAAATTTTCATTATATTTTTCTACCCTTAGGGGTGGTACTTATTTTAGTACTTTTTTAAAACTACCACCCCTAAGGGTGGAAAAATATAATGAAATTTAACTAAAAACTTTAACTGGAAATATACATATCAAACAAAACAAAAAATGTCCAAATTGGTTAATATTTATTACGGAGACGAAGATCTGAGGTAATAAATATTACAAAAAATACAGCTGAATTGAGAACATCCTCCTCTTTAAAGTCGGTTGATAAAGCAAGTTCCAATTCCAAGTACGACATACGAAATTTTCATGTGTGAATTATTTTTAACAGCTATCTTTATTTTTATTGGTTTACCACTCGTTTTAATTCATCGCCAGTAAACCTACACGTCTAAAAAAACTAGCTTTTCGAAAACCTATGAAGTCGGTCAGTATTTGACCAACGTGGTAGACTAAACCGAGGGGGATCCCCTTCGAATTGAGGGGTGCAGCAATAGGACATTAAAAAGGGCTGAATAGACGTCATTTCTTGTTATACAGAGAGTCTAAATATTTTGAAACCGAAGTATTAAACGATAATTAAAGTAATGTAACGGAAATGATGAATGAAGCACTAATGGATTGTTTCTTCTAATTTGTATCTTAGGGAGCCTTTGTTCTTTCGAAGTATATAATCTAAATATTGACTTGGATATTAAGTTATAATCGTCTCAATTTACATTAAAACCTTTTGAAGGCTATTGTTTACTTTGGTTAATAAACATAATATAAATATAAATATGTCTGTTGTTGTAATTAACACACAGCACCATCTAGTTCCATCGCAAGCTCCGATGGCTCCGACGGCTTGTGTTATAGATACCAGATAGTTGATACACTACACATATATAACTTTAAATATATACATATTATAAATATAAACACCCATGACTGGAGAACATACATTCGTTCTCATCCCGCAAATGAATGCCCCAAGCGGAACTCGAACCCGCGACCGCTGGCACAGCAAGTAGGGTCACTACAAACTGAAGCAAAATAAAAATGCCACTATGCCCCAAGTTTTTACTCATTAATTAAATTTGTCTAAACATACAAACACGTATTTTAATTTTTTAATTGTTCTTTAAGTTTTGGTACTTGAAAATGATAAGAAAGTTATAATAGGTTTCCAGTAAATGTTCTAAAAGATTCATTTAATAAAAAATACTTATCAACGTGTGTGTATGTATGTGTATGTGTGTGCGTAATACAACAACTGTTTTTTTTAATAAGCTAAAGAATATCTTTACGTCATATTTCGATCTGACCCCATGAATTTCTTAAACCAGATCTAGGGCTGCGGCAATCTTACTACTCTCCAGACTTGAGAAAAATTTACACAATTTAATACTACATAAAAAATGATTTCAAAATACATTACTACTAAAAATATTTTCAAACTGACTGACGGACCTTCAAGTTTTTTTATAAGTATAAATATAATTTTATTATAACCTACATAAAAAATTTGTTCTAGATGCTCATTCAATTACTTAGAGGATAAGCGAATTATTCTATTGAAGCAGTCCATCTAACAATTGAGTTTAGTCGTTATGAGTTGTATAATATAAGGAAGAAGGGAGACCCTTATTAGATTACAGAATAAATGAACAAACTGACCTATAAAAATATGTACTTAGGGTTGGCAGTCCTTATTAGTTAAAGTTTTTTGTTATTCGTTTGTTTAGTTGGTAACATGTGCATCTGGAGATCAGAGGGTCCGGCGTATGAATCCTGGGTCGGGCTAGGTATAGTTATTGTGTTTTTCTATAAAAAACTCTTTGTAGCAGCCTGGAGTTTAGAAATGCTGTGTTACATCGCATTACATCTATACGTAACAAAACTTATCTATCAAACCGATCACAAGTATTCCTAATTTTATAATGAACTACATATTATATTTTTCTTATTTAAATTGTGCGTAGGGCATATAAAGTTGCGGTTAACCGTTAGTTATTCAATATTTGACACCCCTACTTGCAAATAACTGATCATATATGGTGATGATGATGATGATAATGATTTCCTACCGATTGATTTCTTCCACGGTGGCCAATCCCACTAAGACTAGCCATCTGCGTAGGATATAATAATTATAGTACACAAGTGTACGCGTAGACACAAGTGCACTCTCTATTCCTGTTACTTTCAAATTCCGGTGACATAATAATTCGACATGATCAGTGAGAGATCAGGCACAGGACTGAGGGCTACGTCCTCTCCGAGGCACAGGGATGAAATACTTTCGGAGACTTTGTGAACAAAAAGACTCAATAACTAAACTTAGCCCGGCCCGAGACTCGAACCTAGGATTTACGGATGGGCGGCACGCTAGCCACTACATCACCAAGGCAGTTTAATGTTTAATAGCATAGTAAAACATCACCAATTATATCAATACATTGTTCCATAAACAGAAAAAGCGAACTGATTTATCTTTTAATCTTCACTTTTTGCCTGTTTTAATCGACTTAAAAATAGGTGGAGCTCGATACGAGTGTTTTGTTGTATATGTCACGAGATATTTTCAATTATTCACCGATTTTAAATATATATTACGGATTGACGGCATATTCGTTTTGAGCTGATCTTATTTTTACGGTCGATAAAAGAAATATTGCGCTTAAATAAATTTAAATTTAGTTTTAACATACAATATAATACTTTATTAGATTTACGCGAATATTTTCATTTTCAGATTATTTCGCGCATTTATTTGGATTTATGGTTCCTGACGTTCCCATCTCTCCCGTGACAATGATTGCTGTAAAGCATTCGAAACGTGAGGAACCAAAAATATTAAAATAAATCTGCGAAATAGTCCGAAAAGATAGTTTTATTTGAAATATAATATTATGATATATGAAGATAGTACCTATCTGATTTTGTCAACTCGCTTAGGAAAATATCTAAAGTTAAAAAGTTATCATTAAACATTTTAATGATACCGACTACAACGAATTTAACCTACAGTTGAAATTCTGCTTCTAAACTAGATATAAGTCTTTTACTATAAAGAACAAGCTCACTCTCGCTCTGCTCGGGCTCGTCCTTAGGGACGTTTTAATGGTTAGAATAGATTTCTCGAAGATGAAATTATTTCCCACAGTAAAAAGTATCCTATATGTTGACCCGGATAATCAACTTTCATCATATTAAATTTCATCAAAATCTGTCCAGTGGTGTACTCATGATGTGATCCCAGACAGACGAAAATTCTAAAAACTATAGATTCAGCTTTTGTACCGACAATAATGACTATTTCAATAAGATTTTCCAAAAAATATTTAATGTACAAATTTGACTCACATCGGTTAGAATTTTATTACATATTTACATAGATAATTAATTTATTAGTGCTACTATTATATACGGTAAAAATTACTCGGTATATTTTAAAAATATTATCTGGTTTATAAATGTAAGCGAAACGTTAATAGTTGGCCGAAGTAACAGTTTCAAATGGCTCTCGAAGAAACGAAGACCCTTATCTCTGAAGAGACTTGACTCGAGGCCGCCTGTAAGACGGAACGAATAAATACTTTCAAATATTCTTGCAATTTTAATGCTAAATAATTGAATACTTATTAATATTATAAATGTCATTGCGTTTGTTGGTTTTTCCGCCTTTCACACAGTAAAAGAGTATCAATTGATATAATTTTTTACTTAGTTAATAGGCTTGTCGATGACATAGGATTTAAAATTAGGTTTGTTTTATGGTTAATGGTTACAAATAGATATTTCTTTTGTCAATTCTTCAGATCTTTCTTTCCAAAAGTAAATGTTAGATAGCTTAGAAAAAAGAGATGGTATTATTTTCTATTACAGGATATCTTTTAACAATCATCGAATTGATTTTGACGACCGGTTTTGCCATAATGCTCCTTTTTTGTAGTATATATTTTTTAACGATTAATATATATTGCTCAGAGATAAGATATTTTCCCACAGTAAAAAGTAACCTATATGTTAACCCAGTAAACCAGCTATCATCATACCAAATTTCATTAAAATCTATCCAGTGGTTTTCTCGTGATCCAAGACAGACAAAAATTTTAAAAACTACAGATTCGGCCTCTGTATCGATAATAATGAACATTTCGATTCAACTCGACTCATTTAGAATTTTTTTTATATGTATAGATAAAACTAGCATATGACGAGTATAAAAAATCAATTTCAATTCGGAATATTCTATACTTAACTAATATAGCTCATGTACCAATCTCTACAAGATGGAAACTATAAGTCGGTAGCCCATAAATAATAAATAATTTCAAGTATAAGGTATAATATAGTAGCCAAAAAGCTGGCTTTGTGAGTTAACTGAAGTCACAGTTTTTGATGGCACTCGAAGAGGCAAATACCCTCGTCTGAAGTGGCTCGACTGGAGGCCGTTTCGGAGTCTGCATATAAATACTTGTTCATGTCAATGTTTTAGCATATTTAATCAATTATATTTGAGGATTTTACTATATATTATATGTTAACATATTATATTTTTTTTTGTGTATGTACCTTTTGCTTGATATTTTCTTGAATATTTGATGTTTTCAATTTGATTTTGTTTGTCGTTTTATTTTACTTTACCAAGCACTAAAACAATATGGCGAAAAAATAATTTTATTTAAAAGAAAAAGTGCTGTCAATATATTTCATAATTTGTGTGAACTAAGCTTATTAATCGACCCACTTAAAAAGGAAAGTCTCCTGCATATACACAAAAAGTCAACCAATTGAAGTGAGTTTTTGCGCATTCGGACAAAACCGAAATATAAGGTAAAATCTATACATAAAACTAAACGTTAAAACATGAATAGAAACGAACCCGAGTAAAGCGAGGGTGAGTTGCTAGTAAATAATATATTTATTGGCTTTTGAAAGCATCTACAAATGATTACAAATATATTTGTCGCATAAGGCTCCAACAATAATTTAACCGTTAGCTTGATAATAAAAATAAAACATCAAAACAGCATTGACCTATCGTGACTCCTCTATAATGTTTATAATCTATAAAAAATAATTATTGTACATAAAGTTGCATATTATAAAATTTATATAAAATTTCTGTTTTTCAGTTTGTTTTCCATCACTCCAAAACTGGCTAGATATCAATGGGACTTTTTGACATTTATGATAAGTGACTAGCACACTAGTAGGTACTCAGATATATAGATTTCTCAGAGATGAGATATTTTTCCGCATTAAAAAGTATCTTAAAAGATACTAGGTTGCCCCGGATAACCACCTATCATCATACCAAATTTCATCAAAATCTGTTCAGAGGTTTTCTCGTGATGCGTTTCCAGACAGACAGATAGACAAAAATTCTAAAAACTATAGAATCGGCCTCTGTATCGATAATAATGTCTATTTCAATAAGATTTTCCAAAAAATATTTAATGTACAGATTCGATTCAGTTAAAACTTTATTATATGTATAGATTAGTAACAACTTAATATATTGATATACAAGTATTGTACCGCTTTACTCGAGATGTCCATTACCCATTAAGACTTCAGATTACCTATATAATCTAAATGTACGCTGTTGAATCTAGCCAAACTATAGTTTGTCTTTTAATTTTCCTTATAATTATTATTAGTAAACATAAAAAATTATTAGACTGTTAAATAATCTGCGCATGTCAGATAATTTTTCTCCAACTTATTATTTACGAGTATTTAAGACCCTTTTGTTAGATAACAAATAAAGGATTATCTCAGTATTCCTACTTTAGAAAATAATTTTGGTTTAAGCTCCTTTCGCGAAGGTAATCGCCCTGAAAAATCATACCCGTAATAATAGACATTTTTCCGTAATACTTGGAATCAGAACAGTCAAACGTTCTCCGCTTCCGCCTATTCAAGCTCTTTGATTCAACGCGTACTGCGTGTCTCGGAGTCAAAGAGAGTTGTGTACACGTACATCTTTTAAAATGATCTACAATAGAATTCTTACTTAAAAATATGAAAGGACGATGATGTTAAAAACATGTCGTCGATTGTTTTTGAAATAAAGCTTCTTTAGTATTGTTGTGTTTTGAAACTCGATGAAACGGAAATGCGACACGAGAAAGAGACAAACACATAAATATATATATATATATATATATATATATATATATATATATATATATATATATATATATATATATATATATTAAGCCGGTGAGAGAATGAGATAGAGTACATTTCACAGGAAGAGAAAAATAATACTGAATAATATGTCATGTAAAATATGTTAAATAAAATGTAAAATAAATTTTAAACTTGGTAAAAAAAACTAAACCTTACAAGTACCTCATCTCTGAAAAATCTATACTAAACGTTAAAACGTAACTAGGGACGGAGCGAGGATGAGTTGCTAGTCTATACTAATATTATAAAGAGGTAAAATTTTTGAGTTTGTGACGTTGTAGGGGATAATCTCTGGATCTGCTGAATCGAATAGATAAAATTTGATAAGAAGATAGTTTGAGACCCTAGGAAAGACATAGGGTACTTTTTATCCCGGAAATCATCTCTTAAGGGGGTAAAAATGGGGATTAAAGTTTGTATTGGTAATCAAGCTAGGGATGAACCCAAGCGAAGCGAGGGTGAGTCGCTAGTATTATATATATCAATCATCATCATCATCATCATCATACAAAACAGATGGTTTGCAGTAATCGATTTTATTTATAGATACCTTAAATATTTAACCACGTAACAACCATAACATCAATCTAAATCCATATAATGAGTTTCCTATTTTTACGTCATATTTATGATATAAGCACAATGCCCGAGTGTTCAGTTTTATGAAAAGAGCTGTGACAGCTATTCGACCACTATTGTTCGGGTGAAATATATTGTTTTCCACAAACACCAATCAATTAAAATATGAGTTATTACAACGTTTTGTTAACGATATTTTTAATCCGAACGTCAATTACAGTATCTGTTTTAATAAATAGCTTGGTAAAATCGTATCTTTACATACAATAAATAATAATAAAACTGAAAAGAGGTTATAGATGTACTTTGAATATTCTTACAAAAACTATTTGGAATGTAAGAGAAGTCAAGTCAATTTACAAATATCAGACTTTTTATTAGTCAGTTCCTTCCTTTATTTTAACTCAAAAAATTATTTTTTTGTGAAATAGATATAAGGTTTTTTTTTGTTTTCAGGTAATCATCATTACCAGCTCGGTTACATCTCCTTTTCCATTGAGCTCGATCTTCATATTTTTATATCCAACTAGCACCATCCACCTTGGTGGACAACGTCATACACTGTATTTGACAGACCGTACTCTCCAGAGTTGATCTACTCTATTGGTCATCCGTTTCACTGCCACTTTAGATTGCTGATACTTTCAGCTATGTCCTACTTTGCTGCCCGTCCTTTAGAGAAACTTCAAGCATTACTTTGAACTCTAAACCGGACCAATTGCATCGTCTTAGTTCGCGTCTCTCATCGAGTAGCACTTAGCACTTAGCGGAAGTAACGACGAAAAGATTTGACACAGTTTCCAGAACTCTACCCAATCCTGTATTCTTCTCCAAACTTGCCTCATGAAGTTAGAGACATATTTTCTTAAAGACAGTGGTAGCCTATTGGTAGCACGCTCTCTTGGGAAACCGAGTGAAGCGGGTTCAAATCCCGGGTCTCGCACCTCTGATATTTTCATGTGCGAATCATTTCTAACATGATTACCACTTCCTTTGCAGAGAAGGAAAACATCATGAGGAAACCTACCCTATAGGTATTATTTTTATTTCTATGTTTATTTTTAAACGTGCATGTAGGAGAGAACCTAGTAAGTATTCGAAAGACATGTGATGTGATCCCCCTCGTATTGAAGGGAGACCCATGCTTAGCAATGGGACATTAAAAAGGGCTGAATACCATACAATACATAACATTAGACATATTTTTGATCAATGAGCTATATTACTAAGCACAATTTATTACTATATGACATGTTCACTGAACATTATCTAGGTTTAATCCAAATTCATCCGGAAACCGGTCCGTTGAGCAGACTCATAATATATATAGTTTGAGCTTGAAAGAACACTATGCACTATTATACAAAGCAGCAATAGTCTTTGAGTGTTATAGATAATTTTCAATATTAAACAATAACTTTATACAATGTAATAAAAAACTCGTAAATTTTATTCAATTAGAGAAAAATCTCTAAAAGTAATGACAAAAGGACACTGTTACTGACATACATCATACACAGTGAGAGGATGAAAAATATTTATTTTTGGCGAATGTCTAATTTTTAATATCAATATACTTGACTTAATAATAATAAGTCTAAACTTTACAATAATATATTCTAAGGGCAACGTCATGAGTAAAGATAGTAATAATAATATAATAAATCACTTTAGAACCTTACGCCGTGCATGTTCAACACCATCTTTGCTAATTCACAAGAAATTGCCCCGTTTAATATATTTAAAGTGTAACGCTGAAAGGAATTAAAATACTTTGAACTTAAAACACCTCACTTTTAAATAAAAGTAGTAAGAAAAGCTCTTGGTTTTTACTTACAGTTAAAATATTATTATCTTCTAATTATAAAATTAAGGAAGTTGAATAAACTTATAATGACTTGATTGTTACAGCGTAATATTTTATTATACATTAAGAGTATTTTATTAAGAGCCGCAAGTCCAAATATTGTTCCATTATATTATATATTTTGACGAAACGATTGGCTCAGTTTGCAGTGACCCTACTTGTTTTGCCAGCGGTCGCGGGTTCGAGTCCCGTTGGAGACATTCATATGTCTGATAAGCACGATTTGTCTGATGAGCACGAATATTTGTACTCCAGACATGGGTGTTTATAATAATAATATGTATTTAAAGTTATATAATATGTGTGTAGTATCAACTATCTGGTATCCATAACACAAGCCTCGCAGCTTACTATGGAACTAGATAGTGTATTCAGCCCTTTTTATCGTCCCACTGCTGGGCACGGGCCTCCCTTCAGTACGAGGGGAATCAGGCCATAGTCCACCACGCTGGCCAAGTGCGAGTTAGCGGACTTCACATGTCTTTCGAAAACTTGCTAAGTTCTCTCAGACATGCAGGTTTCCTTACGATGTTTTCCTTCACCGTAAGGCAAGTGGTAATCATGTTAGAAATGATTCGCACATGAAAATATCAGAGGTGCAAGACCCGGGATTTGAACCTGCTTCACTCGGTTTCCCAAGCGATCGCGCTACCACTGGGCTACCACTGCCTTAACTAGATAGTGTTGTGTGTTAATGTCCCAACAAATTTATATTTATTTATATTTTTGTGCTTTGGTTAAAAATTTAAACTCATATTTTAGTCTATTACTCAATACACAAAACCCGGTTAAACCTATTAAAAGTTAAAAAATCTTATAAACTCTATCTGCTTTATATGATACTAGCAACTCACTCTCGCTTCGCTTGAATGACTCTCTAGGTGCTTATATGTTACTCCAAGCAATAGTCCATATGTGAACAAGTTTCATCAAAATATGACCAGTCATTTCAACGGGAAGATCGCAAACATACACACATTAAAACTTTTGCATTTATAATAGTAGTCTGGTTATACTAAAATTCTCATACGTAGGTCTTCTCCCTATCTACTCGGCTTTAGATTTAGGCATCTTGAGTTTCTAGTATTACTTAAGAACCAACTCCTCATACTTTTACAGTTACAGAACATTACAGTTTAAGTAAATAAAAAATGTTGTGCTATAATATCTTCTGCGTATATGGCTAGTCTTACTGATATATCTACAATAAGATAATATTAATATTGTATAGAAAGTACATTAACAAATGTTTGTCTGTGAGTGATTAAAACACCATTTTGAGGCAACTTTGAAAACCACATATAGATGTTCTTCTTATCCTTCATCCCGCAAGAACTATATTTGTTAAAAATTCTTCTTAAAATTGTAAGTCTTAATTAAAAAATAGCCATAATCGCATTAAAATCATTTTACCATTTGTTAAGATATTAGTAAGAATATAAAATACTTAGCACTAAGCATTAAGTTTAACGCATTATTTACCAGCAAAGTAAAAGCACGCGATTTAATAATCCAAGTATAAGATTGCCGTTGCGTTTGCTAAGCGCCCTTGAACTAGGCTATTTGGATTATTTCTAATATCAAAGGCCTTGAAGTACTGTGTAGTTCTTTTTTATTCATATTTTACAACTCGTCATACCACCTTCTTCGCTTTAGCCTTAATTAATTGTAGACGTATTTAAAAAAGACTAGTATCATTTTATTGTATAAGCAAAATTATCATATACTGCATTACAGTAGAATTATAATTATACTAGCAACTCACCCTCGCTCCGCTCGGGTTCGTCCCTGGGGTGGGGTCTGGGAGGACCACCCTTATCCTTATCACTTAGGGGTATGGAAAATAGATAGTAGCCGATTCTCAGACCTACTGAATACGCATATAAAATTTGGTAAAAATCAGTAAAGCCGTTTCGGTGGAGTACGGTAACAAACATTGTGACGTGGAAATTTTATATATAAGATTAATTCATATCATTTGATTGATAAACACTCGCTATACTAAGTTTATTTATCTTACTTTAATAATATAATCAATATAGATACTATATTATAATTGTTTTGTAATGCGCTGACGCGTAAGGTACATATGAAAGTATATATCTTAGCCAATAAAATAATTATGATGGGACATTAACACACAGCACCATCTAGTTCCATGGTAAGCTACGAGACTTGTGTTATGGATACCAGATAGTTGATACACTACACATATACAACTTTTAAATACATACATATTATAAATATAAGCACCTATGTTTGGAGTACAAACATTCGTGCTCATCAGACAAATGAATGCCCCCAGCGGGACTCGGACCCGCGACCTAGCAACACCACCCCAAGGAACAGCAAGTAGGGTCACTACAAACTGAGCCAAACGTGTCGTGTGGGAATATTCATACGCAACTTTAATTTTCGACTTTATGTTAATTTATTTATATTTTTACATTATTATTATTTGATTTTAAGCAATGTTAAACATTTGTTAAAATTACAAAACAAAGGTTATCTATTTTTATTCTCTTGATAAAATCTATACTAATATTACAAAGAGACAGAGCTTGTTTGTTTGAACGCGCTAATCTCAGGAACGACTAATTCGATTTGAAAACTCTTTTTGCATTAGATAGCCTGTTTATTGAGGAAGGCTATAGACTATTATAATCATGCTACTATCTAAGGGAGTGGAGAAGTAATATAATATATAGACTATCTATTCCATATTAAAGAAAAGATACCTAAGGATGAACCCGAGCGAAGTAAGGGTGAGCCGCTAGTTTTAAATATTTACGAAATGTTATGAGAGCATAACATTCCCGAAAACCATTAAAAAGATTAATTTTTCTATTCATTTCTAGATTTATTCTCTAACTAGCATTAACCGCGGCTCCGCCAGCGTTCAGATGACCAAAAACCAAATTCTTAGGTTTTACATATTAGTATACTCTTACAATGCAGTCTTTGTATATTTTCTCAGAAATGAGATTTTTTCCCGTGGTAAAAAGTATCCTATATGTTGACCCGGATAACCAGCTATCATCACACCAAATTTCATCAAAATCTGTCCAGTGGTTTTGTCGTGATGCGGTAACAGACAGACAAACAGACAGGCAGACAAAAATTCTGGAAACCATAGATTCGGACTCTGTATCGATAATAATGTCTACTTCAATTAGATTTCCCAAAAAATGTTAAATGTATAGATTCGGCTTAGTTACAATTTTATTATATGTAGATATACGGAAAGTGTGAAATACGCATTGTCTGCGAGTTGGTGAATTACAATAAAGCTTAAAGTTAACCCAAGGCAATACGAATGATCTAATCGCTACGCCGAAAGCAAGAAATTAATGGGTTGACGCACAGACGGTAATGTAAGCTGGGGCGATATACATTCATTATTCAACCAAAGTCTTACATCAATTTTATATAGTTATATAATAATTCTAATCTATTTTTATGATAGACTAGTGCCTCACCTTAGCTCTGCTCGCATTCGTCTCTACTTACGTTTTAACGTTTAGTATAGATTTCTCAGAGATCAGATATTTTTCCGCAATAAAAAGTATCATATAGAATATTAGGTTGACCCGGATAACTAGCTATCATCATACCAAATTTGATCAAAATCTGTCCAGTGGTTTTCTAAAGATGCGTTCCCAGACAGACATGTGGCTGACTTACATTAATCATAAAACATTAAATAAATACACACACCTTACACACACCCTACATAATAAAAAAAATAAAAAAATAAAATACGCATAGAACTTGAGCCTTGAACTTGAGCCTCGCGGACAGCTGATCGAGGTGACGTAATGTCATCTTTCCTCCCGCGCACCGCACCTCGGTGTTTACCATTAGCGGCGCCCGCGCATTAGCATCTACGATCTTTTCAAGTTAATTAAAAGTTAAAAAGTTTCAACTCCTTACTCCAGTCAGTCGCAATCCGCACGCTAGACGAGAGACACGTACCGCTCGCTTACTCGCCATTCCAAGCTTACGTACTTAATCATATAAGCTTCGTAATTTTATGTATATTATTTCTACTATCTTTGTGCTTTCTATCGTGTAAACTGTATGAACTATCTTTCCGCTTTGCTCTTTCTCCTTCTATATTTTGTAGGTGTAAAATAGTGCATTAAAGGCTGTGAATTGTACATAGACTTTTATTAAGTTCTCGCCAACTCCACAACAACACACTACCAAACCCCCACAGTGGTGACCCCAATTGAACATTAAAATGAGCAGTGACGACGGTGCTACAGCAGAATCTGGACCCTCTGCGAAAAGTCCACGTGTTCGCCAACGTGTTAAGAAATGTGAGCGCGTTTCAACGGACCGAGATCTTTCGACGGAGTTATTTCGTGTCGGCGTGCGTTATACCGCCATTTTGGATAGAAAAACCTAAGATTTGGTTTGCACAAATTGAAGCGCAATTTAACTTAGCACGGATAACAGATGACAACACTAAATTTTATTACGTTCTGGCGCATTTGGACGGGCAATATTCTGCAACGGTTGAGGATATAATTGAAAATCCACCCTCTACTGGCAAGTACGAAAAGCTTAAATCAGAGCTTATTAAGCGTGTTTCTATATCGAGACAAAAGAAGGTGAAACAATTATTACAATCTGAGGAATTAGGAGATCGCAAACCTTCTCAATTTTTGCGACACTTACAACAATTAGCAGGACCGAATATGCCTGACGATTTTATTATGGATGTGTGGACTAGTCGTTTACCAAATAATTTACAGACTATTATCGCTTCTCAACCTAATATGGCTCTTCAAGATTTAGCCGAATTAGCGGACAGGGTACATGATATAGCACCTAGCCAGCCTCAATTGGCAGTAGCATCTATTTCAAGGTTAGAATCGGCGATGGATGTCATGGCGCGTCAAATAACGGCATTGACGAAGCAAGTGAGTGAACTGACTACCCAGAACTTCGATCGTGCGCGTCCACGGCATAGACAAAGGCCACGTCAGCGCAGTCATTCCAATTCTAGAAGATCACATTCCAACTTTAGGAAGTTTCCCATATGCTGGTATCACTACAAATTCGGCAATAAAGCGACTAGATGTACCTTACCATGTGATTATAAGTCGGGAAACGAGACGGGCAGTCGGTGATGGCGGCTGACGATTGCCCTCCGTCTTCTAATACTGGTCGCCTGTTTGTGACAGATCGCAGTTCGAAAGTGCAATTTTTAATCGATACAGGAAGTGACGTGAGTGTTTTTCCTCATGACGCGATTCAACAACGACGTGCAAAAACGGATTACCAGTTGTGTGCAGCAAATGGTACTACGATCAACACGTATGGTTATGTACAACTTATTTTAAATTTAGGCTTACGTAGAGAATTTATGTGGCGTTTTGTAGTTGCAGATGTATCTAAAGCAATTATTGGCGTAGATTTTTTATCTTATTTTAATTTAGTTGTAGATATTCGCAATAAACGCTTAATAGATAATACAACTAATTTGTGTACTGTAGCCATGATTTCTAGTAGTGTAGATAGTCTAGTGTCTAGCGTTAAGATCATGACTTGTGATAATAAATATAATAATATACTTTCCGAATTTTCTGAGATCACTCGACCAGCTGGCCCAGTACGCATCATAAAACACAACATTACACACCACATTCGCACCACACCAGGCCCACCAGTAGCTTGTTCACCAAGACGTCTCGCTCCAGATAAGCTAAGGATAGCTAAGGCTGAGTTTGAAGCCATGTTGGCTAATGGCACAGCTCGACCTTCAGAAAGCTCCTGGTCCTCACCGCTTCATCTAGCCCCCAAAAAGGACAATAGCTGGCGTCCTTGTGGTGACTACAGGATGCTAAATGCTAGGACAATTCCTGACAAATATCCCATTAGGCATATCCAGGACTTTGCTCATAGCCTTTCTGGATGTAACATATTTTCTACGGTTGACTTAGTTAAAGCATATAACCAGTTACCAGTTTTTGAGCAGGATATTCCAAAAACTGCTATAACTACACCGTTCGGACTCTTCGAATTTCCATATATGACTTTTGGTCTACGGAACGCCGCTCAGACCTTCCAAAGGTTTATAGATGAAGTGACACGTGGTTTAGATTTTTGTTACCCGTATCTCGATGACATATTAGTATTTTCGAAGGATGAGTCACAACATCAGGACCATCTTTGTCAACTCTTCACGAGGTTAAGAGACTATGGCATTTTAATAAATACCTCTAAGTGTCAATTTGGAGTAACAGAAGTCACTTTTCTAGGCTACCATATTTCACAGGCCGGCACTAAACCTTTGGAGAGTAAAGTAGAGGCAATAAAAAATTACCCCGTACCTAAGACGGCTAAGCAGCTTAGAAGATTTTTGGGTATGGTTAATTTCTATAGGAGGTTTATACCTCAAGCAGCTCATATCCAAGCCCCTTTAAATGCCCTCTTAACTGGTTCCGTGAAAGCCTCTCAGACTGTAGACATATGTGGAGATTCGTTGAAAGCGTTCGAGAAATGTAAAGACAGTTTGTGCAAGGCAGCTATGTTAGCACACCCTGATCCTGACTCAAAACTAAGCCTTGTAACTGACGCTTCAGATTTCGCCATTGGTAGCGTTTTGCAGCAGTTAAAGGATGGTAACTGGCAACCTCTAGCTTACTTTTCTCGTAAGTTGAGTCCATCGCAAAGGAAATACTCGCCCTACGACAGAGAACTTCTAGCAATTTACGAGAGTATTAAATACTTTAGACATTGGCTAGAGACAACAAGCTTTACTATTTATACTGACCACAAACCCTTATGTTATGCATTTAGTGAGCGTAAGAATAATTGCTCGCCGCGTCAATATAGATATCTGGACTACATATCTCAATTTTCTACAGATATATGTCATATTTCTGGCAAGGACAACGTAGTCGCAGATACATTATCACGCATCGAAGAGTTACAGATCCCTGTAGATTTCAAAGTGTTAGCTCAGGCTCAAAACTCTGATAGCGAACTTAATAAATACCTAAAAGAAGATTCTTCTCTGCGTATTGTAAGGATGACAATCCCAGGTAGTCGCACTTATCTGTACTGCGATGTAAGTACAACGACACCTAGGCCTTTCATACCTCAATCATTACGCAAACAAGTTTTTAATAGCCTGCATTCATTAAGCCATCCCGGCGCTAATGCTAGCGCTAAACTCGTAGCACAACGCTACGTATGGCCGCAGATGAGGAAGCAGTGTCGCGAGTGGGCTAGGGCATGTTTGAATTGCCAACGCGCGAAGGTGAATCGACACGTGTCGTCTCCTCTTGGCACGCACGATATACCGAAGGCGCGTTTCAAATATGTGCATCTAGACCTCATCGGACCATTACCTCCATCTGCCGAGTATCGGTACTGCTTAACAGCCGTCGATCGTTTTACACGATGGGCCGAAGCTGTACCTCTTACCGATATTACGGCGGAGTCTGTAGCCAAAGCATTTTTATCCGAATGGGTTGCACGTTATGGTTGCCCTACAGACATTGTCACTGATCGTGGTAGGCAGTTTGAGTCTACGATATTTCAGCAGCTTTCGAAGTCTATTGGCTTCCGACATCGTAAAACAACTGCTTACCATCCTCAGTGCAATGGTCTAGTCGAGCGATTCCATCGACAATTAAAAGCAGCAATAATGTGCCATGCTGATGGTAGATGGTCGGAATCGCTACCATTTATACTCCTTGGAATACGAAGTTCCTTCAAGGAGGACTTACGATGTTCCTCAGCAGAGCTCGTTTATGGAGAACCTTTACGTCTTCCAGGCGATTTCTTTGACCAGAGCATTGACAAGTGTACAACTGATATAACAGATTTTTCTTCCCGTATCAGATCATTTGCCAATGACTTGAAACCAGCCCCTGTTAGACATCACACACATAATAATAAAATTTTTATATACAAAGACCTCTCATCATGTTCACACGTATTTTTACGCGAAGATTCTCTTCGAGGTGCACTTCAAGCAGCATATACTGGCCCGCATGAAGTAATCGAAAGAGATTCGAAAGTTTTTTAAAATCCGTATAAAAGGTAAAGATGTCACAGTATCGATAGACCGTATAAAACCAGCCTACATACTGTCAGACCAAAACATTACACCTAAATCTTTCGATGATAAAAATGTTACCATCACTCCAATTTTAAAAACTACTCGATCGGGTCGTAAAGTTAGATTTCCAGACTACTTTCGCCCGTGAACGGTCTCTGGAGGGGAGTGATGTGGCTGACTTACATTAATCATAAAACATTAAATAAATACACACACCTTACACACACCCTACATAATAAAAAAAATAAAAAAATAAAATACGCATAGAACTTGAGCCTTGAACTTGAGCCTCGCGGACAGCTGATCGAGGTGACGTAATGTCATCTTTCCTCCCGCGCACCGCACCTCGGTGTTTACCATTAGCGGCGCCCGCGCATTAGCATCTACGATCTTTTCAAGTTAATTAAAAGTTAAAAAGTTTCAACTCCTTACTCCAGTCAGTCGCAATCCGCACGCTAGACGAGAGACACGTACCGCTCGCTTACTCGCCATTCCAAGCTTACGTACTTAATCATATAAGCTTCGTAATTTTATGTATATTATTTCTACTATCTTTGTGCTTTCTATCGTGTAAACTGTATGAACTATCTTTCCGCTTTGCTCTTTCTCCTTCTATATTTTGTAGGTGTAAAATAGTGCATTAAAGGCTGTGAATTGTACATAGACTTTTATTAAGTTCTCGCCAACTCCACAACAACACACTACCAAACCCCCACAGACAGATAGACAAAAATTCTAAAAACTATAGATTCGGCATCAGCTGTATCGATAATAATGACTATTTCAATAAGATTTTACAAAATATTTAATGTACAGATTTGACTCACTTAGAATTTTGTTATATGTATATTTTATAGATAATCTACATTTGTAATACTGAGTAACTATTTTTTTTATTACTAGCGACTTACCTTTGTTTTACTCGGGTGGATGATTAGCATATGAGTGCTAAATATCATCCAAATCCATCCAGCTGTTTCACCCTGAAGGAATAACGAACAAACACACATACTTTCACATTTATAATTATAGTAGTCGAGTCCTCCAAATCTCAAAATCTACTAAATATGATATTTTTTATTTATATATCTATTTAGCAATGACACTATTTAGTATATAATATCACAAGCGAGGTTGATTCCACATACAAACTTTTATCCCCATTTTCACCCCCTTAAGGGATGATTTCTGGTATAAAAATCCTATGTTCTTCCCAGAGTCTCAAACTATCTTTTTACCAAATTTCATATAAATCTGTCCAGTCGTTTTTGAATTTAGTCGTTTCAAACATACAAAAATACAAATCTTTCCTCTTTATAATCTTATATATAAAATTTCCATGTCACAATGTTAGTTACCGTACTCCTCCGAAACGGCTTTACCGATTTTTACCAAATTTTATATGCGTATTCAGTAGGTCTGAGAACCGGCTACTATCTATTTTCCATACCCCTAAGTGATAAGGATAAGGGTGGTCCTCCCAGACCCCACCCCAGGGACGAACCCGAGCGGAGCGAGGGTGACTCGCTAGTATTAGTGTAGAAATGTAGATGTATGTATATAACATAAATCGTTTGTAATTTACTATATCAAATATGTTACAAGAATCAGAATCACTCACAAAAACTTATAATATATTATTAACCATTTTGAATTTATTGAAATATACGATTATCTATTCTATACTAATATTATGAAGAGGTAAAGTTTGTGAGCTTGTGAGATTTTGAGTTTGTGACGTTGTAGGGGGTAATTTCTGGATCTACTGAACCGATTTAGATGATCTTTTTATCCCGGAAATCATACTTTAAGGGGGTGAAAATGGGGATAAAAGTTTGTAAGGGGAATCAAGCTAGGGACGAAACCGAGCGAAGCGAGGGTGAGTCGCTAGTTGTTTTATATGAAAATATTGTGTTTTTATTTGGCCAAGTTTACTATACATTTGGTTACGATATATAATTTTGGGTACAAGCAAAAACAAAAGTAGCTCTTGAAGGAGTCTTGTAAGATACGAGTATATGAAGAATAGTTTAGGCTTCAGAAAAGCATCGCTTATTAGTGTATTCTATCCCCTGTCTTCTTAACTTCTACGAAAGCAAGTATCTGCAACAGTACTTGTAAGAAACATGAAATCTCCGAATATATATTGTTTCAAAGCATCACGTCTTCATATCCTTTCGTTACTGGATTTTGTCACGTACTCTTCAATAAACAGCCGTATATCTTGTATATTTTCCTTGCAAGTACGTTGTATGCTTAAATATTTTATTTTACTTTATAACAAAGAATTTTCTTTTTCAAAGTGGATTATGCTGGATATTGCGGATTTGATTCTCGACTGACGTAATTTTGTACAATATTAACAATAGAGATAGTTTTATCAAACAGAAAATTTGAGATAATCTATACTTTTTAAAAGAATAGTGTAAATGTATAGAACTTTGTACTATTACGTAAGTACGCATTTATCTGTGCATCTAGAACCTGAGTAAAGCGATTGTAAGTCGACAGTAAATAGTAGGACTCATAGGAGATCCCGATCTATGTGGTGAACACCTCATTCTTTTTCCACACGTTTTTTTTAAACCATAAAAGGTATTAACAAACACGACCCAGGAGGGTTTTCACCAAAAATTTTCTCCAAGCAATTTTTAATTTAAAAAAAAAAATGTTTTTTTTTTTAATACAAGAACTCTTTTCCTTTGACAAATTAGTATCAATAAAAAGTAAAAGATGTGTAGAAAATGCCATCATAAGTTTGGTGGTCTTTTTCGAACACATTACCTAACATCCAGTTATAAACAGGTAAATTGGAGTAGTTAATTGCTCGTATCGTTATCCAGAACGAACCAAGTAACAAAATGTAGATAATTTTATAACAAATTTATTCATATAGGCTTGTCACACCAAAACATATTCAAACTAGAGGTTTTTTAGTACAAGATAACCTGGAGCAAATTTTTGGTGATAACCCCCATGGATCCTGTGAGTTACTATGTTTTATGGTTTATAAAATATATTTCTGGATTTTAGACTAAAAGTGCATAAAATATCTTAAATTTGCGATAAAATATGTCATACATGCTTTATATGATGTATTTAGTGGATATCTATGTATATCTATACTCTATACTTAATATTATAAATGTGTAAGTGTGTTTGGTTGTCCTTCTTTCACGTCGAAACAGAGTAACGGACTGGTGTGGTTTTTTTGTGTGGAGATAGTTTTCGCACCACAGCAATAATTCGTCAATACTGTTTGTCCTGGATATGGACTTCCATTCATTTTTAAGTGTTGGGAAATACTAATATTATCTCTTCGTATATTATAGAGGCAATAATCAGCGGTTCGATAAAGATAATCTTGTAAAGAAAAAAGTTTATAATAACAAATTCGTTTTGAATTACAAAGTATTATGACAGTACAAACTTTTTTCAATAATAAAGCTTATAAATACACCAATAAGGATATAAATATCTCTTTAATTTATTTTAGCTCTTATATATTTTGTTCACAACTTAAGCTAAGTTGTTAAACTTTCTCCACTTGCGAGCATCTTTCTGTTTTCCGCACGAAATCCCAACGAGATCGGTTTTTTGAAGTTTTTCAAGTTAGACCTAAGTCAATATAGATATCGTTTTCCTAAAATTTATTAGAACAAGTCATTTATTTCAAAAATAATAAGTCTTGGCAACATTTTACTCATCTATACATATAATAAAATTCTGGGTCGAATCTGTACATTAAATGTTTATTAGAAAATATTATTGAAATAGTCATTATTAACGATACAGAGACCGAATCTATAGTTTTAAGAATTTTTATCCGTCTGTCTGTCTGGGAACGCATCACGAGAAAACCACTGAACGGATTTTGATAAAATTTTGTATGGTGATAGCTGGTTGTCTGGGTCAACATTTAGGATACTTTTTAATGCCGGAAAATATCATATCTCTGAGATATCTAGGTATACTAACTGTTAAAACGTACCTAGAAACGAACCCGAGCGCAGAGAGCGTGAGTCTTTAATAATAATCAGACGAGTTTTATCAAATTTTGTGGTAGAATTTAAACCTTTCATAAATACATTTTATGATGATTTATTGTGTTGTCTTGAGTATTTTTCATAGAAGAACTAATCGGAAAATTGTATAAACATACGAGTATAAATGATTTTACAAAATTTGATAACAAATATATACTACCTAACATACATATAGAAAATAACATCAGTGACAGACGCTTCTGAGGTAATAGGTTAGCGTGATATAGGTGTGGCTGACTTACATTAATCATAAAACATTAAATAAATTCACACACCTTACACACACCCTACATAATAAAAAAATAAAAAATAAAATACGCATAGAACTTGAGCCTTGAACTTGAGCCTCGCGGACAGCTGATCGAGGTGACGTAATGTCATCTTTCCTCCCGCGCACCGCACCTCGGTGTTTACCATTAGCGGCGCCCGCGCATTAGCATCTACGATCTTTTCAAGTTAATTAAAAGTTAAAAGGTTTCAACTCCTTACTCCAGTCAGTCGCAATCCGCACGCTAGACGAGAGACACGTACCGCTCGCTTACTCGCCATTCCAAGCTTACGTACTTAATCATATAAGCTTCGTAATTTTATGTATATTATTTCTACTATCTTTGTGCTTTCTATCGTGTAAACTGTATGAACTATCTTTCCGCTTTGCTCTTTCTCCTTCTATATTTTGTGGGTGTAAAATAGTGCATTAAAGGCTGTGAATTGTACATAGACTTTTATTAAGTTCTCGCCAACTCCACAACAACACACTACCAAACCCCCACAGTGGTGACCCCAATTGAACATTAAAATGAGCAGTGACGACGGTGCTACAGCAGAATCTGGACCCTCTGCGAAAAGTCCACGTGTTCGCCAACGTGTTAAGAAATGTGAGCGCGTTTCAACGGACCGAGATCTTTCGACGGAGTTATTTCGTGTCGGCGTGCGTATACCGCCATTTTGGATAGAAAAACCTAAGATTTGGTTTGCACAAATTGAAGCGCAATTTAACTTAGCACGGATAACAGATGACAACACTAAATTTTATTACGTTCTGGCGCATTTGGACGGGCAATATTCTGCAACGGTCGAGGATATAATTGAAAATCCACCCTCTACTGGCAAGTACGAAAAGCTTAAATCAGAGCTTATTAAGCGTGTTTCTATATCGAGACAAAAGAAGGTGAAACAATTATTACAATCTGAGGAATTAGGAGATCGCAAACCTTCTCAGTTTTTGCGACACTTACAACAATTAGCAGGACCGAATATGCCTGACGATTTTATTATGGATGTGTGGACTAGTCGTTTACCAAATAATTTACAGACTATTATCGCTTTTCAACCTAATATGGCTCTTCAAGATTTAGCCGAATTAGCGGACAGGGTACATGATATAGCACCTAGCCAGCCTCAATTGGCAGTAGCATCTATTTCAAGGTTAGAATCGGCGATGGATGTCATGGCGCGTCAAATAACGGCATTGACGAAGCAAGTGAGTGAACTGACTACCCAGAACTTCGATCGTGCGCGTCCACGGCATAGACAAAGGCCACGTCAGCGCAGTCATTCCAATTCTAGAAGATCACATTCCAACTTTAGGAAGTTTCCCATATGCTGGTATCACTACAAATTCGGCAATAAAGCGACTAGATGTACCTTACCATGTGATTATAAGTCGGGAAACGAGACGGGCAGTCGGTGATGGCGGCTGACGATTGCCCTCCGTCTTCTAATACTGGTCGCCTGTTTGTGACAGATCGCAGTTCGAAAGTGCAATTTTTAATCGATACAGGAAGTGATGTGAGTGTTTTTCCTCATGACGCGATTCAACAACGACGTGCAAAAAACGGATTACCAGTTGTGTGCAGCAAATGGTACTACGATCAACACGTATGGTTATGTACAACTTATTTTAAATTTAGGCTTACGTAGAGAATTTATGTGGCGTTTTGTAGTTGCAGATGTATCTAAAGCAATTATTGGCGTAGATTTTTTATCTTATTTTAATTTAGTTGTAGATATTCGCAATAAACGCTTAATAGATAATACAACTAATTTGTGTACTGTAGCCATGATTTCTAGTAGTGTAGATAGTCTAGTGTCTAGCGTTAAGATCATGACTTGTGATAATAAATATAATAATATACTTTCCGAATTTTCTGAGATCACTCGACCAGCTGGCCCAGTACGCATCATAAAACACAACATTACACACCACATTCGCACCACACCAGGCCCACCAGTAGCTTGTTCACCAAGACGTCTCGCTCCAGATAAGCTAAGGATAGCTAAGGCTGAGTTTGAAGCCATGTTGGCTAATGGCACAGCTCGACCTTCAGAAAGCTCCTGGTCCTCACCGCTTCATCTAGCCCCCAAAAAGGACAATAGCTGGCGTCCTTGTGGTGACTACAGGATGCTAAATGCTAGGACAATTCCTGACAAATATCCCATTAGGCATATCCAGGACTTTGCTCATAGCCTTTCTGGATGTAACATATTTTCTACGGTCGACTTAGTTAAAGCATATAACCAGTTACCAGTTTTTGAGCAGGATATTCCAAAAACTGCTATAACTACACCGTTCGGACTCTTCGAATTTCCATATATGACTTTTGGTCTACGGAACGCCGCTCAGACCTTCCAAAGGTTTATAGATGAAGTGACACGTGGTTTAGATTTTTGTTACCCGTATCTCGATGACATATTAGTATTTTCGAAGGATGAGTCACAACATCAGGACCATCTTTGTCAACTCTTCACGAGGTTAAGAGACTATGGCATTTTAATAAATACCTCTAAGTGTCAATTTGGAGTAACAGAAGTCACTTTTCTAGGCTACCATATTTCACAGGCCGGCACTAAACCTTTGGAGAGTAAAGTAGAGGCAATAAAAAATTACCCCGTACCTAAGACGGCTAAGCAGCTTAGAAGATTTTTTGGGTATGGTTAATTTCTATAGGAGGTTTATACCTCAAGCAGCTCATATCCAAGCCCCTTTAAATGCCCTCTTAACTGGTTCCGTGAAAGCCTCTCAGACTGTAGACATATGTGGAGATTCGTTGAAAGCGTTCGAGAAATGTAAAGACAGTTTGTGCAAGGCAGCTATGTTAGCACACCCTGATCCTGACTCAAAACTAAGCCTTGTAACTGACGCTTCAGATTTCGCCATTGGTAGCGTTTTGCAGCAGTTAAAGGATGGTAACTGGCAACCTCTAGCTTACTTTTCTCGTAAGTTGAGTCCATCGCAAAGGAAATACTCGCCCTACGACAGAGAACTTCTAGCAATTTTACGAGAGTATTAAATACTTTAGACATTGGCTAGAGACAACAAGCTTTACTATTTATACTGACCACAAACCCTTATGTTATGCATTTAGTGAGCGTAAGAATAATTGCTCGCCGCGTCAATATAGATATCTGGACTACATATCTCAATTTTCTACAGATATATGTCATATTTCTGGCAAGGACAACGTAGTCGCAGATACATTATCACGCATCGAAGAGTTACAGATCCCTGTAGATTTCAAAGTGTTAGCTCAGGCTCAAAACTCTGATAGCGAACTTAATAAATACCTAAAAGAAGATTCTTCTCTGCGTATTGTAAGGATGACAATCCCAGGTAGTCGCACTTATCTGTACTGCGATGTAAGTACAACGACACCTAGGCCTTTCATACCTCAATCATTACGCAAACAAGTTTTTAATAGCCTGCATTCATTAAGCCATCCCGGCGCTAATGCTAGCGCTAAACTCGTAGCACAACGCTACGTATGGCCGCAGATGAGGAAGCAGTGTCGCGAGTGGGCTAGGGCATGTTTGAATTGCCAACGCGCGAAGGTGAATCGACACGTGTCGTCTCCTCTTGGCACGCACGATATACCGAAGGCGCGTTTCAAATATGTGCATCTAGACCTCATCGGACCATTACCTCCATCTGCCGAGTATCGGTACTGCTTAACAGCCGTCGATCGTTTTACACGATGGGCCGAAGCTGTACCTCTTACCGATATTACGGCGGAGTCTGTAGCCAAAGCATTTTTATCCGAATGGGTTGCACGTTATGGTTGCCCTACAGACATTGTCACTGATCGTGGTAGGCAGTTTGAGTCTACGCTATTTCAGCAGCTTTCGAAGTCTATTGGCTTCCGACATCGTAAAACAACTGCTTACCATCCTCAGTGCAATGGTCTAGTCGAGCGATTCCATCGACAATTAAAAGCAGCAATAATGTGCCATGCTGATTGTAGATGGTCGGAATCGCTACCATTTATACTCCTTGGAATACGAAGTTCCTTCAAGGAGGACTTACGATGTTCCTCAGCAGAGCTCGTTTATGGAGAACCTTTACGTCTTCCAGGCGATTTCTTTGACCAGAGCATTGACAAGTGTACAACTGATATAACAGATTTTTCTTCCCGTATCAGATCATTTGCCAATGACTTGAAACCAGTCCTGTTAGACATCACACACATAATAATAAAATTTTTATATACAAAGACCTCTCATCATGTTCACACGTATTTTTACGCGAAGATTCTCTTCGAGGTGCACTTCAAGCAGCATATACTGGCCCGCATGAAGTAATCGAAAGAGATTCGAAAGTTTTTAAAATCCGTATAAAAGGTAAAGATGTCACAGTATCGATAGACCGTATAAAACCAGCCTACATACTGTCAGACCAAAACATTACACCTAAATCTTTCGATGATAAAAATGTTACCATCACTCCAATTTTAAAAACTACTCGATCGGGTCGTAAAGTTAGATTTCCAGACTACTTTCGCCCGTGAACGGTCTCTGGAGGGGAGTGATGTGGCTGACTTACATTAATCATAAAACATTAAATAAATTCACACACCTTACACACACCCTACATAATAAAAAAATAAAAAATAAAATACGCATAGAACTTGAGCCTTGAACTTGAGCCTCGCGGACAGCTGATCGAGGTGACGTAATGTCATCTTTCCTCCCGCGCACCGCACCTCGGTGTTTACCATTAGCGGCGCCCGCGCATTAGCATCTACGATCTTTTCAAGTTAATTAAAAGTTAAAAGGTTTCAACTCCTTACTCCAGTCAGTCGCAATCCGCACGCTAGACGAGAGACACGTACCGCTCGCTTACTCGCCATTCCAAGCTTACGTACTTAATCATATAAGCTTCGTAATTTTATGTATATTATTTCTACTATCTTTGTGCTTTCTATCGTGTAAACTGTATGAACTATCTTTCCGCTTTGCTCTTTCTCCTTCTATATTTTGTGGGTGTAAAATAGTGCATTAAAGGCTGTGAATTGTACATAGACTTTTATTAAGTTCTCGCCAACTCCACAACAACACACTACCAAACCCCCACATAGGCATACCATGAGGGAAGAAAGTCATAGAAGTAAGAAGGCTTTGTATGTATATATGGACATAAAATAAGTAAAATTACCCAAATATGATTTATGTACGCAATATTTTGTTTTCTTTCACTTCGAGATTTTTTCAAATCTAATATTTTTTTCTACTTCAATTATTAAAATCGATACATGTGTATTCAGCCCTTATAACTATAACTTCCCACTGCTGGGTACGGGCCTCCCTTCAGTACGAGGGGAATCAGGCCATAGTCCACCACGCTGGCCAAGTGCGGGTTGGCGGACTTCACATATCTTTTGAAAACTTGTTAGGTTCTCTCAGACATGCAGGTTTCCTCACGATGTTTTCCTTCACCGTTAAGACAAGTGGTAATCATGTTGGAAATGATTCGCGCATGAAAATATCAGAGGTGCGGGACCCGGGATTTGAACTCGCTTCACTCGGTTTCCCAAGCGAGCTTACCACTGGACTACCACTGCCATCAAAAAAAATCTATACAAATAATGCAATTTTTTAACCATTTTTTTTAAACATTGATTACATCCTCCTTTTTATTGTCGGGTAAAAAGGAGATTCAATAAGTAGTTTTAAGCGCTTAACCGACGACGTAACGTATCGTTTGAAATTAGACTGGCAAAGGAATTGCTCCATGACTGACTTCAATCTTAATATTGAAATCCTTATGATCTTACATATTAATGAAAGAGATATTGTTATAATATACTGTTACTAATAATATATCCTTGTATACTATTTTATTATATTTAAGTTTATCTTTGGTTCACTGTATTTTTTCTTGTAAATTAAACTGTTCTCGTCCTTTCTAATATAATAAAAGTTGTTGATATTCGTCCGGCAACCGGATGAATAAAAAAAATGTTTATTATATACGAGGTTTTAAAAATAGCAGTTTAATTCCTTTATTCTTACGTATCCCGAATATGTTAAAACTTTTTTTTATGACACAAATACACTCCCTCATAAAAAATCAAGTATTCTCTAAGCAGGTTCGGGTTACGATTATGTACATATGTATACATAAATGTGAAAAAAGCTCTGACCTCTCTATGTTGCCTTAAAGTGCAGAACCGATTTATCTTTTTATTTTTGATGACGGCGTCCAATCTTGTTGAGAATAATCAATTACGCGTGACATTTAATAGTATATAAGTGCATGCGCAGCTAAAAGTGCACTCGCTGTCTCTCCTGTCACTCTCAAATTCTGATAAGATGACAATTCAACAGGACCGGTGAGGCGTTGGGCCGATAGCTTTATTTTCTGTCGAAGACATCGTACTTCTCGGCTTCTAGTGAGAATCTTGATAGAAAACATAATACTATTACGTCATAGCCTAAACTGAGACTCGAACCCAGGAGTGTTTGGTCAATATAAATCTAGTTTAAAAAAATTTCAAAGAACATACTTTAAAGGTAATTTTGGGTTTTTTTTATTTATTTGGTAGAGACCAAAAATATGTACCAACTAAATAGTAGAAATCTTCAAAGGAATTTATTGAACCGCGCTAATTTATTTGGGACCATTTGGTGGGTTAAGATAACAGTCTTCAAAGAAGGTTTACTCAAGACAAGCTATGATTTATGAAAGGGCTCTTGATGTAAAACTGACTACCCTGTAATAAAATATGGAATTTAAGAACGAAATATTCTTAACCAACTTCCAAAAATGAGAAGTTGCTCAAATTGCACAACAAATATTCACTACAATTATTTAGTTTGTATGTTACAGGACACGTTCATCGATTCTGAATGATTCCTTCGTTAATGTATTCGTTATACCGGAAGAATGCTGTCATAAATAATAAAAAATATAAGGTGATTAAATAACGATTACTTTAAAATTGATTATAAAATCTTTAGAAAAAAAAAATTATGTTCACGACACGTTTGGCTCAGTTTGTAGTGATCCTACTTGTTGTGCCAGTGGTTACGGGTTCGAGTTCCACTGGGGGCATTCATTTGTGTGATGAGCACGATTGTTTGTACTTCAGTCACTGGTATTTATATTTCGTAAGTATTTCAATTTATATATGTATAGTGTATCAACTATCTGGTATCCATAACACAAGCCTCGTAGCTTACTATGGAACTAAATGCTGTGGGTTAATGTCCCAACATATTTATTTAAATTATTGATAAATGCTGAGGCTGTACATTCTGCACATGGTCAAAAACTTGATAAAAATATTTCACTTTAAAGTAAAATCAGTCTCACTTCTACTAATAAGACGCCTTTTTGAATTTATAAAGTGTCGTTTATATTTTGTTTTCTGTCAAACTGTCGACCATTTGCAATGTTTTTAACATAAATTTAAATAGCAAGTTTTATTTCATAGGAAGCTTTACAAATCGCTGACGTTTTACGTAGCCGTTTGTCTTGGGTAAACCAAACAATCTTTGAACTGAGCTCAAAGATTCAAATAAATTAACATAAGTTAGTAACGTGCTTTGAAATGAACTAAAATTAATGTATACGTTCAGTTACTGCATGAAAAATATATTTTTCAAATATATTATCAGATTAAAAAAAGCAATGCTTTACTTAACTTTCTAATAATTTTTGAATTAAAATTATGATACAACTCGTCCTTGCCAATGAGTGTCGAAACATGAATTCAATCTGAACTTGTCGAAAATTGTTCCAGATACGAAACAATTAATACGACAGGTATAAACATATTTCATGATCAATTAATAGCATCAATCAGTAGCAAAGTTAATTTTATTTATTGAAAAAACAAACTATATATAAGAAACAAAATTTCAGATGCTATCATGCTACGTAAGTATACCAAAGTTAAAAAATTCAAAAAATTAAGTAAAAGACAGACGAATGGATGACGTACGCTAAGTAGTAATGATCTTTTAGGACTTAGAACATTTGTGTTTGGAATCCAAACATCATTAATTCGAAAATTACATTTTTTGCTTTATACAAAAAGCTTTTATAGTACCATTCCTATTTTGAGGCCAATAAAAAAGTAATTGCCTTATCTGTCTGTCCTCAAATGACACGCGATGTCAGTGAAGTATGTAATGCAAACCCTTCTACGAATAAACCTAGATGCTTCACGTATAAAATATTGGAAACGAATAATTCAGTCAACCCGAAAATGGTAAACTAGTTAGTAAGATATTCGGGAAAATATTAAAACAAAAAGTATCCATAATATTTTCTTACATTTACGGGAATATTTGACATATGTATGTGTATACATATTACATTACATACTAGCGACTCACCCGCCACGTGAGTCGCTGTATAACATAAAACAAAAGTTTTGTTATGTAGACTAAACGCGAGCGAAGCCGCGGGTTCTGCTAGTTTAGATATCTATTCTAAATACAAGTCTACAAGTCGTTTATATTATAAATATTAAAATATAATGTAATTGCTAAGAAAAAAACATTTAAAATTATGAAAGCTTTCATATGTATGAAAGTTTCTTGAATTTACTTTTGAAAAGCTTTTCATGTAGTATGTCTGGCGGTACTTCCAATAGTTATTACTTTAAAATGAACTTCACATTTCGCCTGCGGCCCAGAAGTTAATTTATAACGGAAAACCAAGTTATTTCGAGTTCAAATTTGAATTTATATATTTTTTAAGTTCCGTAGGTAAGAGGAAACACGTAACCGTTATAATTTCATCATATACTACCTATATATCCAGTAAACATAAATGAATGTGTATTTTGGATCAGTCTTTAAAATAACATAATATTTCTAAAAAGCTTTTTACTGTGCCAGTAGATATACACCTTTAGTAGTCATTACCTCTAACTTTTTAACTATGACGTAAATAATACTTTCTTAGATTTACGCGAATATTTTTCATTTTAAATAAATAAAACTATCTTTTCGGATTTTTTCGCGAATTTATTTGGATTTTTGGTTTCCAACGTTTCGAATGTACCTACCGTTTTATTTAAAATAACGAAGTTATATTGTAGTTTTTTTAAAAAAAAAACAATATATTATCTTTTAAGTATTTAACAATATAATTCTTATAAAATCAATATAATATTAAAAAAAAATTGAATTCATGTCGTTAGATTGCGGGTAGGCACTATCTGTAACAACTATATTTATAACTATATATACCTATGAAACATCTAACACCTCAGTCTCTGCCGTGACCATGATTGCTGTAAAGCATGCGAAACGTCGGGAACCAAAAATTAAAATAAAACCGCAAAAAATCTGAAAGGATAGTTTTATTTCAAATATTTTTAAGAATATACCCAGGGTAGTTTTTGATTTATAAGAATACATTTTCAGTAGCACGCTTTATTGGCTTAGCGGCCAAGAGAATAATCCTAACTTTGTTTTTAATAGTTTCTTCTTCGTCAAGAAATACTATAGAATAAAAAAATATTTTGAAAGTGAATATTTTTGTTCAAAAATATATAAATATACTAGCGGCTCACCCTCGCTTGGCTCTGGTTTGTCGCTAGGTACGTTTTAAATAGATATAAATAGATATTAGACAGCGTTAGCCATATACATTTAAATTTTTTTTTGTTCATAATATTGACAAATATTGACATTAATATTTATACGATACTAACGTCACTCAATTGTTTTGCCTTCCCGGAACCTCTCCACTAACACTTAAACTTTATGTTATGGTATTAAAGTTCAAATTGACTTTTAAGTATTATTATGAATCTTTTGTATGAGAGTATAGAAAAGTGTTGTTTTTAGACTTTTTCAGGCAATTTTTTAAAATTTTCTCTCCGTTAGAACCATCCTCGTACTTCAAGGAATATACTAAAAAAGGATTAGCGAAATCGGTTCAGCTGCTCTCGAGATTTGCGCTTACCAACACATTCAGCGATTCATTTTTATATTATAGATTATTATTCTTGTAATAAACTACGAAAGTTAAAATAAAACATAATGTTCGAATCAGAATCATTCAACAATATATTATTTTCCTTTGCATTGGTAAAAAATTTAAGGATAAAGTCTTAGAACATTAAGTATTATCTCTGTAAACAGGATCTGAAGGATCTGAAAATCCGAGGAATAAACTGAGCACGCCGTTTAGTATTTAGATCTTATAGCTCTAAGGGATAAGTCAAGTTTAGTTATCCGTGAACACTAAAGAAAAGACCTCGCTTAGGCTTTTGAAAACTTTTGTTCTGTCGACTTCCAAATAAAAATGATGATTCTTGTTGGAAATTTTGATGAAGAACTTTTGGTAGTAAAAAATGCGATTATATTTAATATTTATGTATCGTCAATTGTCTCGTTGGTCTAGTGGCAATCATGTACGGCTGCGGATCACTATATCATGGATTTGAATCCCAAGTTAGGCCATGTTTGGGTTGGGTGGATTTTTTGTTAAGAAATTCTTTTTAACAGGACGGAGATGAAAAGTTAGCAACTTCGTGTCTCGGAGAGTACGTAAAACCTCCGGGTACTGGGCCTGATCTCTCAAGATTATTTTACTATCAAGTTTTCTACAAAATTTCATTGTAAGTCACTACTATTTGACGGTAAAGCGATTGTAAAATGGATAAAGCGAATATATTTTCCATACTCAAATACCTAGATATGTGTTAATTTGTGTGAATTTTCATGGCGATCACGGAGAGTTGATTGGTGCAGATTTGATACATATGTGGTGGTATTTAGATTTTTAAATAACGACAGCAAAAAGGATAGCTTTAAACCATCTAATAACCTTTATTGTAGAATACACATTAATCTATAGGTACATAATAAAATTCTAACTAAACCGAATCTGTACATTAAATATTTTTTGGAAAATCTTATTGAAATAGACATTATTATCGATACAGGGGCCGAATCTATAGTTTTTAGAATTTTTGTCTGTCTGTCTGTCTGTTACCGCATCACGGAAAAACCACTAGACGGATTTAGATATAATTTAGTATGATAATAGCTGGTTATTCGGGTCAACATATACGATACTTTTTACCGCGGGAAAATTTCTCACTTCTGAGAAAAATACAAAAACTGCATTGTAAGAGTATACTAATATGTAAAACCTAAGAATTTGGTTTTTGGTCATCTGAACGCGGGCGGAGCCGTGGGCAATGCTAGTAAACAATAAAGCTACTGGGACTTAATAGGTTACGCACGACGGCTAAATGGACGACAGAATGTCGTGAGGCTTTGAATTTTTTTTATTTGAAGTTCTTTTCATATCCCAATTTTCCATCATGGGATATTTTAAATGTATGTTTTAAAACTCATTTTAACAATATCCATTGATTTAGATCCATTGAATGACGTAAGGCAATTCGAATATTTTCTACACGTATTAGATAATCATGTACGTGCTCTAAAGTAGTTCGATATTGCATAATCCATTTTCGTTGGTAGCGTTAACGCAGCACATCAACAAAATAAAATTATAATGAAAAAAAGGACTAAAAAGCACTCTTCTGACTAACTGTAAGGTTTGAGATACATCAAAACGAAAAGAGCGAAAACCAATAAAGCTTTTACAAATAGCCGATTAATTCCACTTATAGGCTCCATCAGATCAACTACTCATCATATGACTCCATCATCAGGTCTTGATTGATAGTCTCCAATCATTGTATTGTCTTTTAGATCGCAAATAATCTCTTAAGTTACGGTTAAAAGTAGTTTCGAACCGATTTGCCAAATTTTGTTGTATAGTTACAACTGAAGGTATCATAAAAGTGTGTAAATATTGCAGTCATCTATATTCTATGATACCCATGTATAATGTAGCTTTCTGTTTTTCAAAAAGTTTTGCGATTAGTTCAATCTTGATAATTTTATTGTCTGATAATAGATATCTTCAACGATTGGTTTTTTTTTCAAAAAGACTTTAATTTGAGGGCACATCTATGAACTATGAAGAAAAATGGCACGTGTGAAGTTTTTATGTTTTTTTATGTTTCAAACAACTTTGTAATAAAATGTCAAAATTATTAGTAATCAGCTAATTTAGAAAAAAGCTGTGAAGCAAGTTTGCAAAACTTTAACTTTGTGATAAAGTACTTTACCAAAAAAATGTATGGGAAAAAAATCAAATAAAACCTAAGCAAAGTGAAGGGAGATTGCTAGTAGTTAATAAGAGTTCAGATATCGATAGTTACTTATACATTATTGTTATATTATACACGCAGCAGAAACGGCCGAAACCGCAAAACTTGTTTGACGTCTCAAGCCCATACGTGACCGCGTTGACCCAAAATTATATTAATATATAAGGGTCTTCGGCAGATTTACGCCATAAAGTTATTTATGCCTGGACTTTGATCCAGAAAAATGGTTCACTTATGTTCCTTAAATGTAATAATATTAA
Organism: Brenthis hecate; assembly: GCA_951806755.1. Lineage (NCBI taxonomy): Eukaryota > Metazoa > Arthropoda > Insecta > Lepidoptera > Nymphalidae > Brenthis > Brenthis hecate. Next base: position 1,415,293 of record OX638270.1, read on the forward strand.
ATTTTTTCAGAAATTTTGTTAACCTATATTATAATAATTATACCTACGAGTAACCATATTAGCATACATAAGGGACCTATTATAAAACATTCTGTCCCAAAAGATTGAATTACTATTCAACTTGATATATTTCAATGTATATTTATTTTATGAAATTTTAAATGAATTCTAAGTCTAAAATAGCAATAGATGAAGCGATTTATTCCAAGTAAAAGTAGCAATTTTCAAGCTTTTAATTTTGGTACTTCGTTAATAGCTATTGATTTGTTCTAATTAATATAATAAATAAGCCATCCGTACCAAAAAGCTTGCTAAAAGAAAGTTTACATAATACATATTTATATATACTTTAAAAAACATTACCCTCTTTAGGGTAGTCAGCTGAATAAATAATATGGAGAAAAATATAAAAAATAACAAATCCCAAACCGTAAGGTCTCACCTCGAAAAACCCTTTTTAGGTCCACTGGATATATCTTGCATATTACAAAACACATCAGAAATATCCATCATTTTATATTGAGACGATGGTTTTTCCACTCCAATGGTGCAATTTTATTATATACAATCTCCCAAGGAAACTGGGATTTTTATTTTATTTATATTATTATAAATGCGAAAGTTTTATGCGCCTTTACAATGAAAAGATTGGACAGGTTTGGATGAAATTTTTGCAACTCTTTATTCATATCTGCCAACCCCAAATCTATTGAAGGAAAATTGTTCAAATTTTGTATATAGAGATAAGAAAATGGAAATAAATTAATATTATTATTTTATCTTTTTTTGGGGGTTACTTTTGGGGGTCAAATACAACAACATCCTACTAATATTATAAATTCGAAAGTTTGTGAGAAAATATGGGTGTCTGGATATAGTTATAGATGTATAAATGTTTATTTCGCGCAAAAACGACTGAATGGATTTTAATGAAACCGTACAATAATATAGCTCATACATCAACTACTATAATAACATTTAGGCTACTTTTTATTACAAAAATGTACGGTATCTGTGGGATAGATTTATTCTTGTTTTTGTAGAAAAATATATACGACGATCTATACTAATATTATAAAGAGAAAAGATTTATTTTTTTGTTTCTTTGTTTGTTTGTTTGTTTGTACCGAATAGGCTCCGAAACTACTGAACGGATTTAGATAAAATTCAGTAAGAAGGTAGCTTGTGACCTTGGGAAGGACAGGGATACTTTTTATTCCGGAAATCATCCCTTAAGGGAAAATAATGGGGTGAAAGTTTGTATGGGGAAGCAACCTGGGGAAGAACCCGAGCCAAGCGAGGGTGAGTCGCTAGTAAAGAATAAATCGAGTTTATAAATTTCGTAAGATGCTATTTCTAAACATTCTTATCAACCAACAACAACACCTACACTACTAGTATAACAACCATTGTTAAACGAATTTCAATTAAATTTAGTAGTATTATCAAGACACAATTTAACCAATTAGTGAAAAGTTAAAGAGAAAATAACGATACACATACAAACTGACGTAAATCATGGTATATAATATGTATGTAAACATATATTTTAATGATTTATGTAGGACCCTCTTATGTAAAATCAATCACTCTTCTGAGATCAATTCGTCTGCCAAGTCACGTGCCTAATGAATAAATATGATTGCCTTATACGTTAGTTAATCTTGAACGAGTGGTTGAGTTATGCTGGCAGTATATCCTGAGGTTCAAGGTTTGAGACTGGGATACGCTATTTCTATACAAACGAAACTACGGACGAACGGACGGACGGATGAACGAACGGATGGACGGACAGGCGGACAGAAAGTGTCTGTCTGTCTGTCCAAGACAAGCAAACAAACATAATATATATAATAACATAACATATAAAATAAACATAAACATAGCGTGAACAAATTGGAATACAGATGCTAAAAAAAATGTAGACTTACCTTTAATTTATTTAAATAAGAGTAATTTAGTTAAAAACAAACCTTATTTATTATGAACTCTTAAAATTTACATTTCATTTTTTTAGTACTTGATTCGAAAATCATATTAAACTAATAATTATTATTTACTAATACATATTTATTTTAACTAGTGTTCGTCCAGTGATCGAAATTCAACTTCAATTTCAAAAATTTGAAGAAAATATATATGAATAAAATTTGCCTATCTATTAAAAAACTGTTTCCAAGATTTTTTTATTTATCTAAAACTAAAGCTCGTTATTAAACAAAAAAGTTCGATTGACAAACAGAGGAGAAAAATTACTAATAAATAAATAAATATACTGGGATAGTAACACACAGCGCCATCTAGTTCCATGGTAAGCTACAAGACTTGTGTTATGGATACCAGATAGTTGATACACGTGTATAACTTTAAATATTATAAATATAAACACCCATGACTGGAATACAAACATTCGTGCTCATCACATAAGTGAATACCCCCGTGGGACTCGAACCCGCGCCCGCTGGCACAGCAAGTAGGGTCACCACAAACTGAGCCAAGCGAGTCGTCATATTACTGAACTGTTTTGTCTTCATTTATTTATAACAAGATAAATATAATATTATTTCAAAAACAAAATAAAAATTTAGGTAAAATCCCTAGAATTCATCTTTCAAAAATAAGTCTGCTTAAACAAAATTCATACACTATTCTACGAGTAGTATGAGGGTTTACACAGACTAATCTAAACGTCATACAATCGCAAGAATTTCTAAATGATTAATTAACTACTCAGTTAAATGCCGCACTCTGTGAGATTAGACATCTGCTTCAGAGGAAATAATTATAATATTTTAGTTAGTCTGTTAGTAAACTGGTTGCGATATGACAATATCCCACGGGAAATACTTGATGTACTTATAAAAAACGGCGAATGCTAAGGATTTTACCTTTTTTCTTTAATTTTTGCCTGCAACTTCGTGCGTAATTCGTTGAATCAAAACAGCCTATTTATAAAGACTAGTGGTCGAAATACGACCATTATCATTTTTTTTTAAATTACAATCCCACTAATATTATAAATGCGAAATTTTGTGAGGATGTATAGATGTCTGGATGTATAACTGTATGGATGTTTGTTAATCTTTCACGCAAACATTACTGAATGGATTTTAATGAAACTTTATAATAATATAGCTCATACATCAGATTAGCACAGGCTACTTTTTATCCCGGAAACTACTATAGCTAATATAACTAGTTAAAAATAGGAATGTCGTAATTAAATGAAAATTTTAAAATCACACCCCTCAAGGGTGTAATTGAATCAACCTGAGCTGTTAGATTACTTAATGTTGGTTCTAAAATTACTTAATTTGGTTCTAAACGGTTGAAAAATCTAATGAAACGAGTAAAAAGTTTATACTGATAAATTGTCAGTAACACTAAGAGGGAAATATATTATGTATATATTGCTATGTTATACTTTATGTTGGGAATTTGATGATATTATAACCCCATGCCTTGGAAGAAGTAAACCCTCGGTCGTGCACCTGATCTCTCACCGGTCGTGTCGATAGTCGTCCCACCAGAGTATGAGAGTGACAGGAATAGAGAGTGCACTTGTATCTTCGCGCACACGCACTGCACTACAATATCTCCTGCACAAATGGTTGGTCTCAGTGAGATTAACCGCTTTGACCGTAATCGATTAGGACAAACAATAAGAACTATCAATTGATAAAAGTTTGGTTAAAAAGAGACATATATAAGAAAATATGTAGTTTCTAAAAGTATAGCTGCGTTTTGTGACAAAGGTTCTTTGTAATAGAAAAAGCTTTGAAGAAAACATGCAAATGAGGGGCGAAGTGAGATCTCAGCGATATCGGGTATAGTCAGGCTCTTGACCTTATATTTGAAAGAAATCGTTTGTCCATTAGCCAGTGTACTCTGGATGTATAAAAAATGTTAGTATTAACTACAGTTTGTGTTGTTTTCGTAACAAGCAATTAAATAAAGCTTAAAAAAGAAACGCATGATGAACATACTAACGACTCACCTTCGCTTTAACGGTTAGTCTGGAATAGATAGACTATATTATATTACATAATATACTAGCATTGCCTGCGGCTCCGCCCGCGTCCAAATGACCAAAAACCAAATTCTTAGGTTTGCAGTTTTTGTAATTTTTCTCAGGAATGATATATTTTCCCGCTGTAAAAATTATCCTATATGTTGACCCGGATGACCATACCAAATTTCATCAAAATCCCTCCAGTGGTTTTTCTGTGATGCGGTAACAGACAGGCAGACAAACAAAAATTCTAAAAACTATAGATTCGGCCTCTGTATCGATAATAATGTTTACTTCAACCAGATTTTCCAAAAAATATCTAATGTACAGATTAGTCTGTATTATAGCCTGTAGCTTATTTCAATAAATGGACAATCCAAAGCCAAAATAATTTTTCAATTCGGATTAGTAGTTCCTGTGATTAGGGCGTTCAAACAAACAAACTGTCTCTTTATAATATTAGTATTGATTAAAAATTTTGCTTTTATTACTTGTGTTGATAATATATAAATTTTTATTTTAATTTTTACATTAGATATTTGTGAACCAAATGGAAACTAAAGCGTAAAGCCACAAATTGAATTAAGTGTTGTACAAAATTAATGATACATGACCAATGCGCTAGCTGTCCACAAGTTCGAGTTCCATAAAACATCTAATATCCATTACAACCTCTTGCCTTGGAACTTAATAGAGGCTCTTAAAGTACTAAAAAATTTTGAGGAAAAGAAAGTTAACGTCGAGATTTTTATCACTTTACGCAATTTTAGCATTTTTATTTATTCAGCTCTTAATTAAAGTCAATTTTAGTAAAGAGTGAAATGCAAATTGAATTCTTTATACAGGAAACGTTTTCGAGATCCTTTTTGATTTAAATGTAAAAGAAATATTTTTAATGGCGGATTGCGTAATTGATTTTGATTGGATTTAGAGGGATTGATGTTTCTCTTTCATTTCCTTGACGTCTTGTTATATTTGTAGCCGAAGATATTATAAATATTTTTTTGTCTATAATGGAATTAGTAACATACTTGCTTGTATCCAAGTAAAGCGGGATCAGTCTCGTACGTCTGACATTTTATTGCGATTTTTTGTAACGTGATTACCACTCCCTATTATTACGGTGAAGGAAAATATGAGATACATGCCTGATAGCTCGAGAGCTCTTGATGAATTTTGGGAAGGTCCTTTTGGCAAGTTGAAATTGTGGAAAAATATGATTTCGTGAATTGGCGAGTCCAGTCCCGCGAGTCTGGTATCGCTTTAGCGGTTATTTTGTTACTGCGCAGTATATAACATTTGCAAAAAAAATATCCAAAAAAAACATATTTTTGGCAACTTGATTTTTATTTAATCTTTTAATTTAGTTTTCATATAATTCAAAAAAAAAGAACCCCAGGCGTTTTTGTCGGTTATAAAGTATTGCCAGACCTCTCCAAAGGTTAATTTTTTTTATCCAAAAAAATATACTTTTGGCAGTCTGAAATTTTAATCACGTATTTATTGAGTAATTTTTAATAATACTTGCAAATCGCCAGACGAATTAACCGGTTATAAACCATTCCCAGACGTAAATAAAGTTTACAAATTAGTACTACAAAAAAGTCTTATGTGTAGCCATAGGTGCGAGAAAGATAGCTTATCGAGGTATGCCAGCAGCTGATGGGGGCCCAAAGTCCTCACGCTGTCATTGGTTATCGAGAAACCGCACGTTTCGAGTATGGTTCGGGCTCTGCGTTCACAACAGAGTATTTTAGAGTAGTTTATTAGGGTTCTGTACCCAAAGGGTAAAACGGGACCCTATTACTAAGATTCCGCTGTCCGTCCGTCTGTTTACCCGTCCGTGACCAAGCTGTATCTCATAAACCGTGATAGTTAAACAGTTGAAATTTTCATAGATGATGTATTTTTGTTGCCGCTATAACAACAAATACAAAACAATAGAATAAAATAAATATTTAAGGGGGCTCACATACAAGAAACGTGATTTTTTTGCTATTTTTATAGATAATGGTACGAAACCCTTCATGCGTTTAGTCTAATTTTACAATTTTTTTAGGTCTGATAATAATGTGTTGTATACTATAGTTTGTATTGTTTGTATGTTTGTTTATATAGTTGCTTTTGAACGAATTAAATGCTTATTTATCTGATATTTTTCGATAAGTTACGCAATTGCTTCGCCGATTGTGAATCAATTTACATACGAGTATATGATTAATTTTGGTAAATAGATTTACTTCAAGGTTTGTGCCATGAAAATTAAACAAAAATTCCAGTCTAAGAAAGGCATAATAAAATTAATTTTACAAAAATTGGTGTTACGTCCTTCCATGATATTTGTATAAAGCAAAATCGTGTGGTTAGGAGATACTCTCGAGCTAAGAAAAGGCTATTATAGCTAGTACAGGTATAATAGGCACTAATAATCTATACATATAATAAAAGTGTAACTGATCGCTGCGTGTGCATGGAAGATATTTAAGAAAACTATTATTTGGGTCTTTATTAACACCATAGAACCCTAAACAATGATGTTAGAATTTTGGTCCGTTTGTCTGTGCGTTTGTGCGCGCAACCTCATAAACGGCTTAACCGATTTGGGTGCGGTTTTACTAATGTATAGTGATTAGCTTCACTTAAAATTCAGTATTTGTTTTCATTCAATCGATTATTTAAATAAAAAGTCATGTTAATTTAAAGAATCGACTAGGGACGAACCCGAGCGAAGCGAGAATGAGTCGTTATATAATTTAAATGAGTTCAACTGTCCTCTTTTCATTATCTGCTTTTATATTTTAGAAAAAAATACTTTAATGGCGAACGAACTTAATAAACTTTTTATGAAATTATTAGAAAAAATATAATGAACACGCGTTTTTTAATATAAAATTGTCTAAAGGCACAAAAAGTAAATAACAATCTGACAAGAATTTTTCGTTTACTTTATCTACATATTATATGCTTCGTTAATTCATTATGTATTAGCTACTTGCCCTTGCTCGGGTGCCTCACTAGGTACGTTTAAATAGATAAAAACAGTTTTTACGAGTGTATCTTAGGATATAGACGTATGCTTTTGCAGGCTTTTCTATAGGCTGGTTTAAGACCTAAAATTTTCCAGTACATTGTTTTGTTGTATCTGTCTATTAAGATTTAGCTAGCGTTAGCCATGATAATTTTAAGGATGATTCGACAGAACACGCTATTGTGTTTTTCTATGGAAAGAATAGATTTTCCTATAGTAAAAGGTATCCTAAATGTTGACCCGTGTAATAAGTTATCACTAAACTACACAAAATTTAGATGTCATCCCTTTAGTTATTTTTGTGTGAAACGCATATAGATAAACAGGCAAACAATAAAACAGATGTACAGATATAAATTTTAATAACTATTTTTTGGGTCTATATTCTGTACACAGTAAGTCATTGTTTTAAAAAAAAACATTTTATGTACAGATAGCAAAATAAATAACCCGCTGACTTAACATTGCTTAACTCAAATATTGATTTGTACTATTTAAATTGAAAATACACAAGTCAGGAACATAAATTGGTATTATATTTACAGTTGTGTTTCTATGTATTTAAATTAAAATTTGAATAAAACCTTTTGAATATATGTATAGAATATAGATATTTAATAGCTTTATGTGTATCTTATAACAGCTTAATATGTACATAGCAAATAATAATTTATACCTCATTTTTTATGACTTATATTATACTATATGCAGGCAGTGATAGCCCAGTGGTACGCGCTCGCTTGGAAAACCGAATGAAGCGGGTTCAAATACCGGGTGTTACACTTTTGATCACTTGTCTTACGGTGAAGGAAAACATCGTGAGGAAACCTGCATGTCTGAGAAAGCAAGTTTTCGAAAGACATGTGAAGTCCGCCAACCTGCACTTGGCCAGCGTGGTGGACTATGGCCTGATCCACCTCATATTGAAGGGAGGTTCGTGCCCAGCAGTGGGACGTTGAAAAGGGCTGAATACATACATACCTATACTATATAATATACATAGATGTACATATTACTTTACATAGATTTTTCTCGATTTCTGCAAAACGGGTTGTTTCAGTCCATGTTTGATAGATCCAAATATTAGTTAAGACACAGAAAAGTACAAGTCTATCCAATAACGGAACTGGATCATTGACCTGTTGTGCTATTCTATAAAAACTTTTTCGTAACTAGATTGCTGATTATGTGAACAGAGATAGTAAGTACCTATAATCGCGGGTACACCTGTCGAGTTAAATAAAAGTTTTTACAGAATGGCTTCACAGATTATGTCATCAAGTAAGTTTTTCTTCAAAAAACTTTTTGTTTTAAAAAGTAGAATGACATGCAAAATTTCCAAATGTCAAGCCGCTAATAAAAATTGAACATAAGTGCCATTTGGTCGTATTCATAACTCTTAGCGAACTCTAAACAATGAATTTAATTCGGGAAGTTCGCGTAACAAATGTTGTGGGACCGCTTCAACTTTACTGTAAAATATTTACACTTACAGCTTGCTCCGTGATATATGAAGATTGTTATTTTAACCGCAAATTACTTGTAGTAAATGAACTTTAAAGCTAAGGTTTATTAGTACTAATAGTTGTACAAAAAAATATATAAATCTATACTAATATTATAAAGTTTGTTTATTTGTTTGTTTGTTTGAACGCACTAATCTCAGGAACTAAAAATCTGATTTAAAAAATCTTTTTGCATTACATAGCCCGTTTATTGAGGAAGGCCATAGGCTATATATCTTATAATATATAGTCTATCTATTCCATACTAACCGTTAACGTATGTACCTAGGGATGAACCTGAGCGAATCGAGGGTGAGTCATTTGTGAAGACATAAATGTACTATAGATAAAAACTTGTATTTTTTTAACTTATCTTTTTCATCCTTTAACTGTATTTTAAAAACTTAAAACTTTAATAAATCTAAATTGTCACTGACTAAATTACTTGTCAAATATGACACGAGTGTATTAGTTAATCATAGTACAACAAGCCCACAGCTTATCGTTAATTAACATAATTAAAGAAAAAGGTATCTCCCATGACCATGATTGCTGTAAAGCATTCTACACATCGGGAAACAAAAATCAAATAAATCCGCGAAAAATGCGAAAAGATAGAGTAAAAAGTATTATTATGTAAGAAAATTGCAGAAGTTCTAAAAGGAAGAATTAAATATTTATAAAGAAAGAATTTCATACGTTACAAACGTTAGATGTTACATACATATATATTCCCATGAACGAATTAACCACTGGACCAGACATATAAGCGGACGTACCTTTAACGGTCATGTCAGTAACCAGGGAATTTTAGCCTAGGTCGTTTGTTTTTTGTGTCAGTCTCAAGCACTTACTTGTCAACAAAACATCTCCCAAAAATGACTAAATGTTCTGTTAATTGGTGTAAAAACTATAACGGTGGAAGCAGCACTATTTCTTTTCACTTGTAAATACATTATTTTATTACATTTATTGTTATTTATCACAAAAATTTAATTAAATGTAAAATAAAATGTCATATTATCCAACTATGTTAAATATAGTCGATATTTCTATGTATTGTTGACATCTGACAACCATCATAAACGGGCTGGATTATACCATTCAGAACAAATGACAAAACTGTCGAGTGAGTCCATTTGACATCGACTAGTGCTTGACAATGTCGAAAAATATATCGATATTTGACGAAATAACTGAACGAATTGTGTTATTTGTACAGTACAATAACATAAAATACTTTTATCACAGTATCCTACAATCTGATGACAATAAATTTATAAAAATATTTTCTAAATCAAATAAAAATATAAATGCAAACATTATAATTAGTATGTGTACTTAAGTTTTTATTTTATTTTATACCACATTTATATACTTTGGAATATTATTCCATTGTAATAATAATAAAGATCATTTTATTTCAACACATAAATTACACAAAATCAAACAATAATGTTTTAGCACTAAACTTCTGGGTTGGCGATTTGTAATAAAACGCTTTACCACTTGCACTAATTATTTTACTTTCACGATCCTACACTCACTTTTTCACAATTTGCAATCACTTTTTCTTTTTCCTAATTTAACAAATGTTTATTAAGAACTGAGCAATATTAGGACAGTGTCACATTTTTATAACTACCCGAGACAATCAATTGCCAATTAAAATAGTTCAATAACAGAATCAACAAAATCACTTTATTTAATTAAATTAGCTTAATCCATTTATTTTAATTTATTATAATAAATACAGATATTTTAAATTAAAAGATGTAAAATATGATGACTATGCTAACTAATGTCTAAAATGTCATTCATTGGTTCATCGATATATGTATTTCATCGATTACGTTCAAGCACTAGAAATATTGTATTGTGTATCAGTGTTTATAATAATGTAATAAAATCTTTGTGTGCGTTATGCGTCACTTGGTTGAACTAGTTTTCATACATTTGTATTTTATGTCAGGTCCAGTCTCTAATTCGTCCATGTATATTCCTTAAAAGATTGAAGTGTCTGTCTGTGATTTTACAATAACTATGTTTTCTCAAGTACAAAGAGTTATTTATATTATGATACCAGTACCTAAACAACATTTTTTTAAATGTTGTCTGTATGTCTTTCTGTTTGTCTGGAGTTATCTTTGGAACGATTTTACCGATTATAATGGAACTTTCATTGAAAGATAAAGGATTTTGTAGAGTATGTTTTGTTCCAGAAATATATAGGGATTCGCGAAAAAATCCAAATCCATGAAAATCTACGCAAGCTTTGAAGTAGTATTAAATAAAGAGGCAATGTTTTTTCCTATAAAACTTTATTGTAATTTTATTTCGTTACTAATCGAAGTATAAAATTGTTTTTCCGAAAAGCAATATCCCTTGAATGGAGGAAGTTTGGGAAAATGATTTATTGAATGTCATTCCGCTCATACTTTTGTTGATACATTTTGTCGATGAAATTTTTCAATATGTTACAAACGCTTCTATTATTTCGAACTCTGAAATCACACTGTAACTTGCACTTAAAAGTCGATACTTAGTGAATATTTATTTACATCGAAGACGTTATCAAAGTCTTCAATGTAAATAAATAGAGACAAACAGACAGACAGAAACTTTAACAAAAGACACAATAATAAAATAAGCAATCTATTTTGGTGTCGTTTTTGTGTGTTTACACATTACGCTTTATCTTCGCGATGAACAAATTTTCATGATTTCAACAACAATATGGTTACATTTTAAGTTTAAAAAAAACCATAAAAGTGATTTTAAAGAGGTGTAGCTACGTTTTTAGTTAAAAAATACTTATTTTATTTAATACTTGCAACTCACCTTCGCTCCTCTCGGGGTCGTCCATAGCTCTCCACTCCACTCTCGACCAGCTATAATCAATATAAATTAAATTTCATCAAAATAAGTCCAGTGGTTTTTTCGTGATGGGGTCACAGACAGGCAGACACAAAAGTTCTAAAAACTATAGATTCGGTCTCTGTATCCTTAATGACTATTTCAATACGATTCTAAAAAAAAATATTTAATGTACAGATTGGACCCAGTTAGAATTATACAATATTTATAGATTGTACAAACATGTATCGTCCGTTTAAACAATTTAACATCTATGAGACTATTCAGAATATATATTTTATTCTCATGTATAACAATATTTATATAATGCTCCATTTAGTCTTAAATAATAATTATTATTATCATTTTTAATTATCATAAAGGTCATCTTGGAACCACTCGTTCTAAGTTGTATGTAGTCTAACAACATAGAATATATTCTAAAAAATAATAAATCCGAAAATTAATTTGCTTAGAAAGTTTAGGTAATTTAAGCTCGACGTAAGGTACATTTTTTTGTGGTCTAGTTAAAAGGGTAGCTTTAAGAGCAAGTTAATTACAAAAAGCCGACGTCTGCGAGAGACGGGCTCGAAAAATCAAACATTAAACGATAAGGGTAGGAAGTAAATAAGTGTCAAAGCTGTCAAACATTCGACATGGGGTCAAGTGGTCGAAATTCGGAACATCTCTAAAGACCCTTTAAGACGACTGCACACACTCCTACGTGATCCTGTTACTGATCTAAATTTGGATATTTTCGTTGAGGAGTCGAAGTGGAATGCAGTTGATGAAGATGGTATTGTATTTGAGAGGAAAATCCTGTTTGGTTTGAATTTTATATACTGATGTTGCTTTAAAATAATTGTGCTAAGTGTTTGTAGAAATATACTTCTAATGATATTTTATTTACTCTATCATAGTCGTATATTTTTTTCCTATGATTATCATTGTCGTTTACCCTATCATTCTTGTTTCTTTATTTTTCGATTTAGCCTGTTATTTTTGTATATTCTAATTTCCAATATAAATTAGTAGTTACTAAGGGTAGCCCAGGCAGTGGCAGCCCAGTAGTAACGCGCTCGCTTGGGAAACCGAGTGAAGCGGGTTCAAATCCCGGGTCTCGCACCTCTGATATTTTCATATGCGAATCATTTCTAACATGATTACCACTTGCCTTACGGTGAAGGAAAACATCGTTAGGAAACCTGCATGTCTGAGAGAACTTAGCAAGTTTTCGAAAGACATGTGAAGTCCGCCAACCCGCACTTGGCCAGCGTGGTGGACTATGGCCTGGTTCCTCTCGTACTGAAGGGAGGCCCGTGACCCACAGTGGGACGTTAAAAAAGGCTGAATACAAGGGTACTTAAGTTTCATATTAGACAAATAAAGTACTACCTATCTTAGCTTATGTCAGAACAAAAGATGAGGTGCTGATTTCTAAAGACACGCCACAATTATGTCCAGACCTAAGCAAGGATAAGTTGGGTTATTATAATACATAAACCTTGTGAGCAGTTTCTACATGGCTAATATTTGATGTTAGCCATGTTAAAACTATTCCCAAGTACTGTATATACAAACGTAGAAGTATATAAGCATTGAAGCTAAGCTTTAATATCATATTGACCTACAACATAATTATTAATATTATTACGCTAAAATGAACTATTACATTAGGAAATCAACTGTTTCGTTTGTTTACTGTATTGCTTATTCCGCTACAGTTCTTGAGGTCTAGAGTTCAAGTCGAGGTCAAGCATACCAAGATTTTTATGTCAAGAAACTCTCAGTAGCAAATGGTAGATGGACATTTGGCGGTGTCATGGTAATTCTCGTACTTAATACCTCCAGGTAATTTTTTAAGAATTTAATTAAAATTCTAAGAAATCTATTGTTAACTGACGCGCCAGCATGTCCGCAGTCGTAGAGGGGCCCACTACTCAAAATCTTATTAAGCAGATTCATTTCCATATTTATCAAACCTAGCAGATTACAGTGAAGCCTGAAGTTTCGCAACCAAGCGCTTAATAAAACTCGAACGTCAGGTAAAGACGTCTATTAGAATGAAAAATGAACATGTTTTACAATATTTCCTCGTACAAGGCTTCTATGATTAAAATTTATGACAAACTACGCGGAATAAGCACTTTGTAACAGCAAGCGCATCTAAAGTGCTTAAATGGTTTATTTCTACCCCTTTGTTAGATGGCTTTTAATGGAACTCTTAACTACAAATTTTGAGAATACATAAAGGATGCAGTACAGTGGTTGAATATTCATACATTATAAAATAGATCCTAAATTTTAAAGTGCTAGTACAACTAGTGTGTTTGTGTATAGTTTGTGTTATGTTTGTGTAGTGTTTGTCTATTGTTATTTTGTTACTCATTTACGCTGAAACGTTGTGTCAATTTGTTAATTTAAAAATGTCTGGATGAACATTTTTGGCATGATTAACACAGGAAAATAGAGAATATATTCAGCCTTCTTAACGTCCCACTGGTGGGACGTTAAATGGACCCGTGTCCAATATGAGAGGATCTGACCATAACCCACCACCCTGGCCAAGTGCTTACTAGGCTGTCTCAGACAGTTTGAGGTTACAAGTTTCCTCACGATGTTTTTCTTAACTGTAAGACAAGTGGTAATCATTTTAAAACTCGCACATGAAATTATCAGAGATACGAGACCCGGAATTTGAATCCGCTTCACTTGATTTCTCAAGCAAGCATGTTACCACTATGCTACCACTACCTTCAGATAGAGAAAGTATTCTAAAAATTTAAAATCTTTTACCCTCTTCCATGCATGAGAAAAATAAATTCAGTCATCGATACTATATTAAACTTGACATAATTCTAAAATTACGCTGCACACGTAACAACTCTCACAAGGTTACCGGTGCCTCAGAGCTACTAATAAAATATTATCGAAAAGAATTTTGAAATTGAATTATGTACCTACTTGTATATCGACAGTCTTATTTAGAAAATATCGTTTATTTTAGATGGCTTATCTAAATTCCGAAAATGTTATATTTTCAAGTATTATAAAAAGCGCTAATTATAATACCATATCTGACTTTGAAATTGTTCATGGCGGGCTCCTCTAATCATAAGTTGTCAGAAAGCATTATAGATAGATATTATATGTACCTATATGAAAATATATTTAGAATAACCAAATTACCTTACTTTTTTAGACTGACCTTTGGACATCATCATCAAAAATATGAACGGTCAATTTAAGCTTCTAACATTCACCGAAGCATCAAAAGTATTTTACTTTAGTTTTATAACGACTTTATTTATACTCTTATGAAAAAAAGTAAAAAATCATTTAAATATGTAAACCAAGTTTATTTGAGGTGAAAATATTCAAGGAGCACTTAGCGCGGCCTTTGAAAGGCTCTGAGCGAGTTTTCTCCTATTTTGCACTCGTTATTTAACTTACTTATTCAAGATCGGTGTTTGCAAATATGCTGAAAATGTCGTTTTTTACTCGTCTCATTTTCAAAGCAGTACTTGGTTGAAAGAGTTATTCCACATTTCAGCCAGTCTTATTTATAAAATATTACAGGAAAAATAAATAATTATTATTATGTACATAATACACTATAGTGTATATACTAATATACACTATAGTGTACATAAGTTTTGCCCGTGATTCTCCTTGCATAATTCTTTATTTTATGATAGTTACATATGAAGTAACTACACGTTGTAGAGTAATCAAATTCTTATATACCTAAGATAAACATAAAGATGCGTTATTCTGGTTGTTATGTAAAGCAAAACTCTCAATAGATACACTAAATATAATATCTCAATAGATATACTTTAAACATCCGTCATTTCGCGCGTTTGGCGTGACGTCACAGTATGATATACACAGAAAAATGACGACTCAATTTGTAGCGACAAAATTGCTAATCGCTCTGTTATGATATACTCTAACGTCATATCCGGTCAAACTTTGAATTTCCTGGCTATTTTATTTTATATTTTATTATTGAAATTACATTAAAAACACGCATATTCCCTATTCATGAAGACTTAAGAATTTTATGCCATAAATACCAATCAACTCAACCTGGAGATCTTACTCCAAACCTCTGCGTCAGTTTCCGTACATGCTAGCAATTTGAAAATGCTAAAAGACCGTCAAGGACAGGTCCAAAAATATAAGTTTATATATTCTGCAGGATTCCCTCACAACTTTCCAAAAACACTGTCAAATGTAATATAAATTCGTATACATTAATTCTGATGTATTACTTTTCAAGACGTCATACCTGTTAAATAATTAATCCCGTACGTACGTTGTACGCTAAATATAATTTGAACTCTAATCTTCAGAAATATTAAAACAAGAGTAGCTACACATTTTTTTAAATAAACCTATAGCTAACTTTTGATTGAAAATCTTGATTAATTTATTATAATACTTCGATTCAATGACTTTCTACTAAGTTCTTATGAGACCAATTCAAAGTTACTTACATTTCAAAAAAAAAGATCTCATAAGACGAAGATATGCAGTAGCCCCCTTTTTGCCCCTTTTTGGAGGAAGTTCCCCCTCAAAAAGAATATCTATAAAGTCATAAAAAAAAGTCATAAAATTTGTATACCAAGTTTCGTCCAGATCGGTTGTAAAATACGACCTGTAGATAAGTACCAACAAACTGACATAGAAAAGCAAATTTTGCCAAACTTAAAGCAGAGACGCTTCACTCGCTCGGTGAATAATCAAGCCATGAAGCCCCCAGAGTGTGAAATAACAAGTCATTCTAAAATGGCTGAAGGATAGAAATTTTAATAAAATAATTTAAAAACATTTAAAAGCAAGCTTTTACAAGTTTATTTTCTTCTTTTTAGCACATTAAAATATGTAAATATAGGTTTAAAAATATATTTTTTACTGGGTATTACTTTCTTTATCCAATTTTTTTTTACTTCATAGTGTGAGTGCACTATTTAAGTCAACTGAATCATAATTATATGTATAATATACAAAATTTTGCGTCTGTGACGTTGACTACTGAGGAGATCTCTCATACCTTGAGTACAACAGCCAGGCTTTACAACGGGCTATATAATTTATTTATTAGTATGCATAAAAATTCTTCCACTAAACTAGAAACCACCACTGAAAATCTTTTTCATTATACACTAGAAAAATAATAACAAATCTATCCCACGGGAGCCGTACATTTTTTCGGGATAAAAAATAGCCTATGTGTTATTCTGATGTATGAGCTATATTTATTGTAAAGTTTAAGTAAAATCTGTTCAGTAGTTTTTGCATGAAAGAGTAACAAACATCTATACATCCAGACATCCTTACATCCTCACAAACTATTATATTATAAATAGGACACTTAGTATACGAGAGGAGCCAAAAACAACTATCTATATTTAATACAAAGAAAAAACAATTCGGTACCTTTCTCTCCTCAGTTTGTCAACAGATTTTTTTGTTTAGTAGCTATTGACGAGATTTAGTGTTATCAATATACATATATATAGTCTAATTTTGACCACTCGGCAAACACTACTAAAAGTAAACAATTTAATCTGCACTTTTATATGAACTTAACGAAACTGATGTTTATATATATCAAATAAAATAAATCTTTTTGTATTTATTACCTAATGAATATTTATTTAGGGAAGTTACGTATGTAGGCTATCTGACATCACTCAACGACCCTTTGGGACAAATAACGAAATTATATAAACAAAGGAATATGCAATTTTTAGGAAGAAAATAAACAAAAACAGTATTTCAATCTTAAAGAATACCTAAGTATATAGTCATAAAAACATAAAAATGGATCTATACTTTACTCAGATCCTCCACCCAAATATAGCAGTAACACTTATTATGATTATGGGGGATGGTGAGTCGCTCTACGTAAATTGAGTAGGATAAAGTAGTATATATTTAAAAATAATGCCTGATAAAAAGTAATAGCAACCACTTTATCTCCAGTCCGTTACGGCTTAGCAAGTAGATTTCTTTTTCTGAAGATGGTTTCTTGTAAATATGGTCTAAGTTTAGTTACAAATTAAAAATGATGCCACCGGTCTATACGAGTACAAGAGGAAGCATTGTCCTTTGCGAACAAAGCTGCGGGTAAATTATATAAAATCAAATTAAAATATACTTTATTCAAATACACTTTTACAAGCAATTTCGAATCGTCAATTTCACATTTTAAATTTAAATTAAATACATGTCAGTGTAGTCAGTCTGTGAGGAATCTACCACCGGCTCGGAAGGCAGTTCTGCTGAAAAGAGCCGGCGAGAAACTCAACAGTTGCTCTTTTAAAATAATAATAATTGTTTACAATATTGTTATATAATAATTATCTATAATATAGCATACTAGCGACTCACACTCGCTTCGCTCGGGTTCGTCGCTGGGGTATGTATACAACGTCCCTATTTGAATCGGATATTATTAAATGTTTTATTGGTTTTAATTTTTTTTTCGTAGGACCCTATTTTTTTTCTAAAATCAAAATACCCTGAGTTACTCATTATTATACCAGCTATCTGCCAGTGAAAGTCCCGTCAAAATCGGTCCAGCCGCTTAGGAGGTTAGGCGGAACAAACAGACAGGCAGACAAAAATTGTAAAGAATGTTGTTTTAGTATATGTACCGTGTATACATCCATATGCATTTAGTAAAAAGCTGTTATTTTGACATTACAAACAGACATTTCAATTTTATTTATCTGTATAGATGTACATATAGATTATGTAAATAGTATTATGCATTTCAATTTCCACAAGAGTAAGTGTCTAGGAGGATACAGGTTAAGATCAATCAACCGTCAGCATTGGGACTGATAGTTTGACTAGTTTAGGCCTGATAATATCGAGATGGGTGAAAAGGGTACTCATTGTGAAAAGTTAACTTATTTGTTATTTACTTCAGACGTTTATTAAATTATTTAATTCGATTTAAATAAGAGGCATTTTCATTTAGAGGTTTTTAATAGTTTTTAATTTATGATGTTTTAGTTCAAGTCTCTATCGATAACCAGAAAATGGAAGTGAAGAAAACAAAGTTATATTTTGCTTTTTATCTATACTAATATTATAAAGAGGTAAAGTTTGTGAGGTTGTAATCACTAAATTTATTGAGCCGATTTAGATAAAATTTGATAAGAAGATAGTTTGAGGTCCTGGGAAGGACATAGGATACTTTTTATCCCGTAAATCATCTCTTAAAGGGGTAAAAATGGGGATGATGGTTTGTATGGGGAATCAAGCTAGGGACGAACCCGAGGGTGAGTCGCTACTCGCTAGTTGAAAATAATCAAACTAGTATTATGATTATAGCAAAAGTTTGTAGGTGTATTTGCATATTTGTTGCTTATTCATGCTCAAACACCTGGATGGATAATAATCTGGAGAAGCAAGTAACACGTACGCTAGTGCTAGGCATTTGTGTGTTCAGCCCTTTTTAACGTCCCACTGCGGGGCACGAGCCTCCCTTCAATACGAAGAAGATCAGGCCATAGTCCACCACGCTGGCCAAGTGCGGGTTGGCGGACTACACATGTCTTTCGAAAATTTACAAAGTTCTCTCAGACATGCAGATTTTTTCACGATGTTTTCCTTCTTTGTAAGGCAAGCGGTAATCATGTTGGAAATGATTTACATATGAAAATAGCATAGATGCGAAACCCTGGATTTGAACCCGCTTTGCTCGGTTTCCGAAGTACTGGAGTACTCTGGGCTATGACTGCCTTTTTTTGCTCTGCTAGGCATTTAGGGATAAAGAACGGCTCTGAACGAAACGAGCGTAAGTCACTAGTATATAATGTCGTACATTGCATTGATATTAAATATCAATGGCAACAACGAATTATAATAAAAATAAACAATTCTTAAAAACTAATGTTCGCCTGTTGGTCAAAACTCGACTATAATCATTATTGAGAAGAAAAAATATATTATACATAATATAGAATTTACCTATCTATATAAAAAAAACTAAGTGTATCGAATTTTTTTATTAATAAACTACTACACTAAACTCGTCCATAGCTACTAAGCAAAAAAAAATCGGTTGACAAACAGACGAGAAACCGTACTGATTTTTTTGTTGTTGCCTTTTTTCTGTATAGATTGTTTAAAGAACTGTTTCTTAGAAAAGTTTAACATTTATTTACCACTAACGGCATCCTCGCTTCACTTACAGCGTAGAAGTCGCTAGTTAGATATATTATCTAAGTCAGAGGTACCATGAAATTTAATTTTTGATTCGCAAAATGATTGTATAGGCTGAAATCAAATTGCTTTCAATAAATAAAGCTGGGCCATCAATTGTCTCGACTGGTAATGAAACTCGCAATTTGTTGTTCTCATAAACAAAATCCTCCTTTACAGGGCGAGATAGCTGATTTTACAAGCCCGCTCCGAGAATCCGCTTTATGGCTAAAACGTCTTTGCATGTATATTACTATTATGCTTTCATATAGTTCCGTATGGTTTCTTGTAAGTTTTGTATTTTTTTAGGCATTCATAGTACTCGCTTTGTGTTATTCAATTTGCGATAGAAACATACTCGTATGTTCAAATATTTTTTTGAAACCCTTTAAAAATACATTGTTATACCTTTCTATTTTTAAAAGGTTTTATTTAAGTTGCAATGTTTGTTAGTTATTTTGTTTGTATGGATCAAATTATGCAAGCTGCATTAGAACTACGTCCTCTTTCTACAGAGTTGAAATTTTGAGATGTCGATAAATTCTGATGACAATGAATTTTTATGATCCGCTTCAATTATTATTTTTTAAGTTTATTATCAGTTATAACAATTGATTGGCCATGATGATAATATTTTAAAGACAATTGCATTATTATTGCATTGGCAATAAACTGAGGTATAGATATTAAAACGTAGGTTCCTAACTACTAGACGATTCTATTTTTATAAATACAAATGTTTGTATGTGTGTCATATACCTACATGTTACATTTACGTGACTGTTTCACGTAGAAATAGTAGGAAAGATTTCGCTAAAATTTAGATTATACATGCAAAAGGCACCCAGGAACGCACCCGAGCGATGCGAGGGTAACTCGCTAATAAATAATAAAGAGATACTGTTTCGCCATACCCACTTATGTATTATAATATTATACTCGTTCAACCAAGACTATAATCTCAAGCAAAGTAAACAATACTAGGCAAATACTTAGACTTAGTCGGAGTAAATTCGACGACAAAATGTTGTTACAGCAAAACACATTTGTATTACAAGTTTTTCTTATTTATCTGAAGTTTTCTTATACGAAGTTTTATATGTCGTAAGACGAAGCCTATCTATCATTTACTCCAATATTTTATAACATAGAGTAGTAATATTTCATATTTATTTCTTGGCAGGAAGATTTCAACGCTAGCATACGTTTTATCATGAATATATTAAGTTAGTGTAAAATATGATTTACATATATTTGTTGGATAACCTAAATTCTAAACGGAACTGAATAGCATCCAATTTTCTCTGAGCTAGGATAAAATTTACGCTTGCCTCCTAGCGCGAATAAAATTGTTAGTGTTGTTAGTAATAAAAATAAAACATTTATCGTTGTTTCAGAGAGCATTGACAAATCGGGAGAAGATCCAGTCGTGTCAGCCCTCAGACCTTACGGCGCGCCAGATGAAGATGGATATAGAGAAACAACGCCTGATATGTTCCAGAAATATTTTGGAAATTATTCAGGAAATACTATATCTAGAGATAACGATGATATATCCTTGTTAGATCATTTTATTAATGTAGAGCATAGTTATGATAATGAAACACAACGGATGTCAGCAGATGAAGCGAATCCAGAAAGAATTATTAAAGACAGCATAGTTAATGATACAAATGAAATGGAAAATATAACAATAACTAGACCGGTACATGAAGACGTTGTCACGAAATTCCTAAGATTAATAGAAACTCAACATTTACTCGGCGAAAATTGTACTGCGGGGACTCATTTAAACTTAGGAGAGGGTGTTGTAGATAGATACGCTCAAGAGCGGTTTAGAGTGGAAGCAGACGTTGCGGTAAATAGAGCAAATATGTTGACAAGACTATGGAAGTACGCAGGCCCAGTTGTTATGCATAATGAATATTTATTACATGCCAGTGTTTTTTCCATGGTCGAATTCGATGACGACGTTTTTGCAGCAGGAAATTGCTATGATCAGTACCAGTATAAGGACTATCAGCTTTTCTGTCCTTTTGCGTATCGGTTACCAGAAGGGCCGATATTAGCAAAAGATTTGGCGGTTGAGTACAAATATTTGAGTAACACCTCAGAATGGTTTTACATTGCCCGCAAAAATGCTGAGCGTGTGATACGAAACCACAATCAATTTAGACGTGGTGAGTATAAGCTTTTTAATTACATTTTAAAGTATCGTTCAAGTAATCAAGATTTAATAAATGCTAATATATTGGAATTATTAAACTAAATATATATTTACATAGATATTCTATTATAACTTCTTATAAAACAAAAGAGGTTGGTCAAAATTGATATATTTTTATATAGTTGATATATAGTTTTTCAATAAAAATTAAGTAGTATTTTTAGAAAATGTGGAGTCTGGTGTACTTCACAAGTGTTTTGAAAACTTGCTAGGTTCTATCAGACAAGCAGGTTTCCTTATGATGTTTTACTTCACCGTAAGACAAGCGGTAATCATGTTGGAAATGATTCGCATATGAAAATAATACAGATCGAGACCAGGGATTCGAACCCGCTTCGGTTTCCCAAGCAGGCTCATTACCACTGGGCTATCACTGCTTGTAATATGATAACAGCATATTCATATGTTATTTAGTAAATATATCAAAATTTCATCCAACAATTTCATCATTTGATATATTACATAGCAATTAACACTAAATCCTTAACAGGCTTTAGAACGGAATCATCTAGGAATTCCATTAACACCGAAGTACAATCAAACCAATCCGAATAAAACGATTAATCCGGATTTGGAATATCATATTATCTCCTACATAAAATGTACATCTTTTATACATATAATGAAATTGTAACTAAGCCGAATCTGTACATTAAATATTTTTTGGGAAATCTAATTGAAATAGACATTATTATCGATACAGAGTCCGACTCTACTTTCCAGAATTTTTGTCAGTCTGTCTGTCTGTCTGTTACCGCATCACGAGAAAACCACCGGACAGATTTTTATGAAATTTGGTATGATGATAGCTGGTTATCCGGGTCAACATATAGGATACTTTTTACTGCGGGAAAATGTCTCATTTCTGAGAAAAAATACAAAAACTGCAATGTAAGAGTATACTAATAATATGTAAAACCTAAGATTTTGGTTTTTGTTCATCTGAACGCGAGCGGAGCCGCGGGCAATGCTAGTAATATACAATTTTGTTTCCTCTAACGTTTTCACCAGTCCAGACCAAATCGCTGGGGCTATAGGGCTGTAATTTGACATCTTCCTATAATAATACTAGCGGCTCATTCTCGCTTCGTTCGGGTTTGTCATTAGTAAAAGCAAAAACAAATCTATCCCACGGAAGCAGTACATTTTTCCGGGATAAAAAGCAACCTATGTGCTATATAACAAACATCCATCTAAACTTTAGCATTTATAATATTATATAATGGGACGGGAATATAATGGGAATTCATGTTTGTAGTATTTGTATAGGAAACAATATTTATTGGATATCAAATGAATAAAAGCAGACCGTCGACATCGACTGTAAAAATTTTCTATGAAACACTTTTTAGATTCAGTTAGACACTGAATCTAAAAAGTAGTTTGTATGTTCTATGTAGTGACTTTTATATTTTGTAAACAAGTTAAAATATGAGTAAAGTATAATCTTATAATTCTTTTTTTTAATAATCTCAGTCGTATCAATGTTGACTTGTAATTCAGGACTAGTTAGTTTTCTTTTACTAGCGACTCACCCTCGCTTCACTCGGGTTCGTCCCTAGCTTGCTTCCCCATACAAACTTTCATCCCCATTTCCACCTCCTTAAGGGATGATTTTCGGGGATAAAAAGTATCCTATGTCCTTATCACAAACTAACAAACTTTACCTCTATAATAATAATATATTAGTATAGATTATAGTTTCTACACTACTCTTATAAAGAGGAAAAATGTATACAAATATATTTTTGTATGTTTGTAACGAATTAACTCAAACACTACAAGACCGATTTAGATGAAATTTGGTAAGAAGATAGTTTGAGATCCTGGGAAGGACGTAGGATATTTTTATTTCGGAAATCATCCCTTAAGGGGGTAAAAATGGGGATGAAAGTTTGTATGAGGAATCAATATGAGTATTATTATATTTTATTGGGTGTGGTGCTGAGGTCAGCCCTAGCTACGTCGACCAGTTATGGTCCATTGTAGTTCAATATGAGTATAAATAAAGTCAAACAAATATCAATTTTATATTTATATTAAATGATATTTATATTTTTGCGTGCTTTTCAATATTTAGTAGATATTATAATCACTTCATTTATACTACATATGACTACCGTTTCTGATAAAATCGTAGAAACGCGTGCTCGCTCTTTGAATCTCATTAAGGAAACAAGTTTTAAATTAGATTATTATGAAAATACAATTTATCGAAACTTATAGTTAGTTTACACCATTAAATTACTATACAAATCCTATCTATGTGGAATTGTAGCAAATATTCCTGGTGCATTCCTCCGCTGAATCAACAATAGCAAGGCTTTGAGTGAAAACCGCACCAGATAGAAGCGACAAAGCGAGGGATTCTGTGATTTTAGACATTTTTTTAGTAATTCAATCATTCAAAAGTCGTGTCATAAACAAACAGACAGATAGATATAATATAGACTCCTATAATACTAGACACTTATATTAAAAAAATATTGCATAGATAAAATAAAGAAATATTGCATAGAGCTTCGATTCTGTGATAATTTTATTACATGCTCGATCTAATGGATTAAAATCATACTGAGAAAGCAATTTAAAAAAAAAACTTAACAAAACGAACCAGCTTTTAATCTCAAGATAGAGCGAGTGTCAGAGCTCAATGGGATGTTATTAACGGAAATCGAAGTTGAGTCGACGCGATAATAGCGAAATCTTCGTGATTACGTGGAAAATTGTGAGCCACAGGCGTAAATTGTAATGAAAGTCGTAAATTAAAGGGTTATATATTGGAATGCTTAGCAAGATTGCTTTATCATGTTCGTATACTAGTTTTTGTCAGCGGTTTCA
The DNA here is from genome assembly GCA_951806755.1 of Brenthis hecate. Lineage (NCBI taxonomy): Eukaryota > Metazoa > Arthropoda > Insecta > Lepidoptera > Nymphalidae > Brenthis > Brenthis hecate. The sequence goes on from OX638270.1 coordinate 1,439,988, forward strand.
TGTTTTCTTTTAATTAGATGTAGTTTATTTATAAAGTAGTTATTGTTTTTTAATGTTAAGTGCGAAACGGATAAAAATATGATAGTGAAGTCATGGGAAATAGTTATAAGTTATTATCATATCCCAGTGGTAACGAGCTCGCTTAGAAACCGAGTGAAGCGGGTTCAAATCCCGGGTTCCGCACCTCTGATATTTTCATGTTCGAATCACTTCCAATATGATTAAAACTTATCTTACGGTATAGGGAAATAGCATAAGAAAACTTGCATGTCTGAGAAAATCTAGTAAGTTTTTAAAAGACATGTGAAGTTCCCCACTTGACCAGCGAGGTGGACTTAAAAAAAACTTAAAAAAAACTTCCAGGCACTAAAGAGTAAAAAATTACTATTCATTTAGAATAGATACCTAATCAGATGTTTTCGAAGTCGCTGACGATTCGAAGTCAGTTTCGAAGACATCGTAAAGTATGTATGCTACATATAAATTAACTATCTTTTTCGAACTCGGTTTATAATAATATTTTTTCAAACAGGTTTCAACACTTACACGTACAACGATACCACCCACACTGAGCGAGAGCCTGATGAGATCCTTTCAGTAACCTACGAAGACGGGAAATGGTCGAAGCCATACTACGACTGTGGAGGCGGCAATATTTGGATGCTTACATACACTGTTCCCTTCTTTGGTTACAGTAATGGGACGTATTTCTTCAAGTAAGTCACCAAATTTAATGCAAATAGATTATTTTAGCACGATTTTGTTAAATTTTATTACTTATTATATAAACTCAATAAGGTTTAGTGGCTTGCATGTACGGTCGCAGAACCGGAGAAACCGGAAGTCCTAGATTCAAGTTCTGGGTCAAGCCAAATTTAGTTATTAAGTTTTTTTGTTGAAAATATTCCCTACTTAGCAACCCAGAGTAAGGAAGTTGGCGGTGTTACATCCGTGAGCCTCGGAGGGCATGTAAAGCCGTCGATCCTGATGTCCTCGATGAATTTGAGGCTAGAAAAGGAATAGTGAGTGCTCTTGTATCTGCGCACGAACACTTATGCACTACACCATCTCTTGCACAGTAGGCAAGGGGACAGGCAGTCTCTGTGGGATTAGTCAAAGTGACTAGAACCGGTCAGAAGAACTTCATATTTCTCCTTTTCATCCTGCTCACCAAAATATCGATGATAGTTTATTTACAATAAAGGAAACGCATTGAAACTAAAAAAAAATTGAATTAATTATAATACTTAATTAAATATATACAAATTAAATATACATAATAATAATAATTTTGATCAGTGATAGCTCCACAAGTAATACCTATTAATATTTACTAAATAAATTGAAATAGCAAATGTTCATCAAAATTTGAATTGATTTGATTTGAAATACTCATTCCGATGTTTATAGACTTAAGTAAGATAATAATTGGCAAATTCTCGTTCCATGTAAATATATAGTACAACAGTGTTTTAATACTTTGATCAATTTAGTTTGGCAATATTTACTCTATTACTCCAGCTTCTAATGTAGCAGGCACTAATGATGTACATTCGCGTTTTTTGGTCTGCTATTTCATTAGTAATAAATTATTTATTGATTAACTTTCCTTTTTTCAAAATTATTTTATGATCAAATAATTTGTACTCTTTGTAATTACCTTATTGGTCTAGTGGCCAATATGTAGAGCTAAAAATCCTGAGATTCTGTGTGTGTGTACCAATTGGGCCAAGTACCTAACTGTAGCAATTGGATTATTCTATCAAGAAAACTATACATATAATAAAATTCGAAGTCGAATCTATACTTTAAATATTTTTTTGGAAAATCTTATTGAAATAGTCATTATTGTCGATACAGAGGCCAAATCTATAGTTTTTAGAATTTTTGCCTGTCTGTGTCTTAGAACGCATCACGAGACACCACTGGACAAATTCTGATGAAATTTGGTATCATGATAGCTGCTTATCCGGGTAAACATATAGGATACTTTTTACTGCGGGAAAATATCTCATCCCTCAGAAATCTATACTAAAAGTTAAAATGTACCTAGGAGCGAACCTGTGCAGAGTGAGGGCGAATCGCTAGTATTTAATAACATTCAAGAAAATTGGCGGTATTACCCCCTATGTTAACTTTCCCGAATGAACGACTAGTCTTAGTAATGTAGGCCGCTGTAAGCGAAAAGGTTAGGAGGACTTTTAGTGATTTGTAATGAGTTTGAGTATTGTATTGCTATTTCGTAAAAACTTTTTTATCTCGACAGCTGAATCCGCGAATATACTTCATCAATTGTATTTGAGTACAATAGCGGATACAGTAGTAGAGTCGTATTATATAAAAAATATATAAAATGGAAATAATAGTTCGGCTTAACTTATAGTCTAAGCTCTTGCTTATTATTTTTAATGTCGTATCATAATTAATAAATACACAGCACCATATGATACTATAGTAAGTTACGAGGCTTGTGTTATGGATACCATATATGTGATACACTACATTTATATAACTTTGAATATAACCCATTATAAATATAAACACCCATGACTGGAGTACAAACATTCGTGCTCATCACACAAAAAAGTGCCCCCAGTGGGACTCGAACCCGCAACCGCTAACACAGCAAGTAGGGTCAATATAAACTGAGCCAAAAGTTTATGTATTCAGTTGCACAAAATGACATTTTCTGTTACAAAACCACGGCTTAATCTAATTAAATACTCAAAGGTTCCTTCGTAACTTGTGGTATTTTGTCCCATCTCATCTCGTTTTCTCAGGAATTTTGATAACATTTTCCAGTGCCGTGAACGGAAGCTGTCAAGTGACTTCACCAAAAGCGTAATTGAATTAAATGTTTGTTAGAAGACATTCTATTGAGAATAACAGTTTTCTTATTGGTAATACTTTCTTAGATTTACGCGAATATTTCACTTTTTAAATAAATCTATCTTTTCGGATTTTTCCGTGTATTTATTTTGTTTCTTGGTTCCCAATGTTTAGAATCTTTACAGCAATAAGAAATAAATCTATCCATATAATAAAATTGTAACTGAGCCGAATCTGTACATTAAATATTTTTTGAAAATCTCTGGATATTTTCCCCCTGTAAAAGTATCCTAAATATTGACTTGGATAGCCAGCAATCATGATACCTCATCAGAATCTATCCAGTGGTTTTCCCGTGATGCGGTAACAGATAGACAGACAAAAAAATTAAAAACTATAGATTCTGCCTGTGTATCGATAACAAAATCTATTTCGAGATGATTTAGTTACGATTTTATTATATGTATAGATTTCTCATAGATCCACAATCCTTCTATTTCTTTCGAAGTAAATTAAAAAAAAGTTGAAATTCCAAAAACGATAATTAGAACAATACATTTAATTACTTCTAGTAAACGATGTACTCATGCGCTTAATTTAATTAATTTAATACTTAAAACGCATTATATTGCATACCTTAAATCTATAGCTTTTCTTTATCTTTATAATATTTAAAATTAGCCGAACGGAAATATTTGTTGGCAAAGGAAATACTTGAGGGAATCGAACCCAAGGTTTGTGGTGTAGGTAGACCAGTTCACTATCGCACTTATGTATTTTAAGTCTGCGAGCGAATGAATGTGTGTTTGTTTTTTTTTTGTTATTTATGCTGTAACAGCTTAGCAGATTTAAGTGTTTGGATAGGCAATAGCTTATACTGTATCAATACATACTGTTTCTCACTCATACTTTTTTAGTTTTTGTAATCAGTGAAGCCGCGAGCAAAAACTAATTATACATGATTATGATTATGACCATATTCTCCTCCGATTCCGACCACGGTGGCCAATCTCATTGAGACTAGCCAACTGTGCAGGAGATATTATAGTGCACAAGTGTACGCGCAGACACAACGTGCACTCTTTATTTCTTTCAATCTAAATGGGACGATAATAATTAGACACGATCAGTGAGAGTTAGGGCCGATCCACACCATAGTGCCGATCTCAGTCCGATATCGGTCTGGTAAAGTATTTTTATACAAGAGAAGTTACTGGAGTGGTACTCGACCGGAACTTGTATTTTATTGATAGTGTAAATGCACTCATTGTTTTCTTTTGTGTAAAAAAATACTTTACCAAGCCGGTATCGGACCGAGAACGAATCGTGACCGGCACTATAGTATGGATAGGGCTTTAAGGCGCAGGACCGACGGCTTTACCTGCTATTCGAGGCACGGGGGTGAAAAACCACCAACTTCCCAACTCCGGGCTGTTACTGGCCCTTTGTTAGCAATAAGACTCAATAACTAAACTTTAGCCGACCAGGGACTCGAACCCAAGCCTCCGAATGTGATCCACTACACCATCGAGACAGATATACATAAGTACGACCGATACGGTACATTGATTACTTTCCTATGCTAATGTAAGTAATAACCGTTGAATGTTATGAGAAGAAACAAATGCGGTAACAAATTTCCATCGTTATATTTCATAAAACAAGTCACACTGAATAAGGTTTATTTTATTATTTTCTTTCTTTATAGTAGTCTCTTAAAGATATTATTATTTTGAACTAGCGCTTGCCCGTGATTTTGCCTGTAATTTTAAAACTTTGCTTTATCCACATTATAGGTAGTTAAAAAAATAATACCATATATATTCTATATCTATATGTATATACAAAAATACGTCGATCGTTTTAAAAAATTATAATAAAATATTGTAATGTGAAATTACATATTATTATTTTTTTGCATATATGTATATAAATTTATTTCGTCTATCTCGGAAACAGCTCTAACGATTTGAATCAAATTTTGATAAAGTTTTAAGTTTATCTATATATAGGTGTTCTATTTTGAAAAAAATGCATTTTTTATATATAACCCAATAAACGCTGAGCAAAACTCGGTCACGCAGGTTCTTATATAAAAAAAAAGTAATCTAATATCCATATAGATATTATAAATGTGAAAGTGTGTTTATTTCTTTATTTGTCCTTCTTTCACGTCGAAACGGATTGACAGATTGGGATGATTTTTTGTGTGGAGATAATTGGAGGGCTGGAGAGTGATTCTCCTTATGATATCTCATTCCCACGGGAAAACACGTTATAATACAACCCAAAAAAATATTTATGATCAGAATTACTTGAAATACATGTTTTAGCATTTTCATCCTATAAAGGGATAAAATACGGGATGGGATTTAACGCGAGCGAAGCCGCGGGTTCTGCTAGTAAAGAATAACTAATACATTTATTCTTAATGTCAAAATATCGATTCTGAACTTACTTCTCTAGAATCCATTTAATAACTCAGACATGCTTTATTTCAACTTCATTCAAAATATGAAAATAATAAAACTAGACGAAACCTTCTCTCTTATATTTTACATTCCGGGTACAATAATACTCAACAAAAGCAAAACCTCTTGCTGTTTAGAACACTTAGAAAAATTAAAATTGTTATTCAGATTGTAGTTCTTGAATAATGAACCGCGGATCAGTTCTCTTGAGGTTTGTTGAGAAATAAATGTGGGTTTTAATAGTTTTTATACTTGCTCATGATATATTTAAGTTTATGACGAAGTAGCGGAATTTCCCACAAGACTATCAGATAAATTGCATCGGTATCCTTATTATTTTGACCAACCTGGTGTAGAATATATTACTCACCATCTTGCAATTCGAATGGTCTATGGTTTATAATCACGATGAATCTTTTTTTAAATGTACTTGGCTGCTATTTCTCTTTCCTTACAAAATATTTTGTAATTGCTTGTTAAATATAAGAAACGTGGGAACCAAAATTAAACAAAACTATTTTTTTTAAACAAATTAATAGTAAATGTATATTTTTAAGAACGAGTTTTTATTTAAATGCTCTAAAAAGAAGAAAATAAACTTTAAATTAAATCAAACCCGTCACTTTATTACATTACACAATTCATATTATATAAAAGCTTGTCGCTTATCTACACAGGTATGACATCACTTTACTCATAGTATTTCGCTTATAAAGCCATTTCATTCGATACCCATATTAGGGGTTTAATGTGGAAATTATAATTCGCCATTTTGTAAATTCCGCCATATTGGATTAAAAATGGCGGCATTTAAGTAATCGTGCAATGTATTGGAAACCAAACTAGTGTGCCAAATTTTAGCTCAATCGGACACTGGAAAGTGGGTCAAATTTAACTTGCAAGATTCCATACACAGACCGCGACAGGAGAAACTAAATAAAAGCTTGTAATTAAAGTCAGTTATCGATTAGCCGACAAATAACATAACGCACCTTTCTTTACTTTTATGATATCTTTCTAAAACATCTATACTAATATAATATTATAAATGTGTCTAAGTATAGCAGTTTGTGAGTATGGATGTACGGATGTTTGTTACTCGTACACGCCAGAACGGCTTAACCGATCTCGACGAAATTTGGCACAGAGATTGATTATAGTCTGGAATGATGATGATGATGATGATGATGATGTTCTCCCGACCGATTCCAGCCACGGCGGCCAATCTCATTGAGACTAGCCAACTGCGCAGGAGATATTATAGTGCACAAGTGTACGCGCAGACACAACGTGCACTCTCTATTCCTGTCACTCTCATACTCCGGTGGGGCGACTGCTCGACACGACCAGTGAGAGTAAAGGCGCAGGGCCGACGGCTTTACGTGCTTTCCGAGGCACGGGGGTGAAACACCGCCAACTTCCCAACTCCGGGCTGTTACTGAGGCTTACTTATACAGAAAGACTCAATAACTAAACTTGGCCCGACCCAGGACTCCAACCCAGGACCTCCGGGTGTGCAGCCGTACATGCTAGCTACTACACCACCGAGGCAGTCTGGAATAACACATAAACTACTTTTTATCCCGGAAAAATATACCGGTTGCCGAATGATAAATTTGTTTTTGTTTTTCTATTAGCTGGTAGTACTTTAAAGGTGTCACAGAAAATCATAATGTTTAAACTTTAAATTGAATATAAAACAAATTGTACAATAAAGTTTTAATTAAGTTTATTAATTTCACAACGGCATAACAAAATGTAGGTGATCTGTTTCCTTGACAGATTATGCAAATTCCACCGCAACTGAAACGGCACAGTTGTCATAATTTCTTACTCTTGATTCATTTTGCATCTGTTTCGATATTAACGACGAAATTATATCTGTTTCGTTTTAAAATAACTACTGTTTTGGTATCAGTTGTACATTTTGTCCGATTAATGATTTGTTAGATTTACGCGAACATTTGACATTTTGAAGTAAATCGTCTACCTTTCGGATTTTTCGTGGATTTATTTTGATTTTGGAGACGTTTAAAAACTTAGTTGTTGTAAAGCATTTGAAACGATAAGAACAAACTATCTATGTAATATGTATATGTAATAGGCAAAGACAAAACAGTTCAATACATTTATCTCTTCTTTTTGTTAACTGATTTTCTTTTTTTTTATATTATAGCTAATAACTAGTTTTAGTGTTATTAATAGAAAAATATAATATTATAAATATATAGATAGGTAAATTCCTTTCATATATTATATTTTCTTCATCAATAATGATTATAATTGAATGTCGTCCACTAGGCAACACTAGTTAAAATAAAATTCAAAGTAGGGGATTTGCTAATGAAATAAAAAAATGGCAATTTACATTCATATATATATATATTTAATAGCATGTTCATTATATAATTTAAATTTGTTTTTTATCTTTTCAGAGGCACCAGCGGTATAGACATCGATTTACGTCGCGTTGACATCGATCAGTGTCCCTTGAAACCTGGCTCGTCACAACTGAATATATTTGCCGGAACAGATAAATGCAAGAAAAGTACAACTGAGGTTAGTTATTTAGTGTATTATATCGATTTTTAACTTATTAATATACACCAAGTTTACAAATTAAAAGCATTTTTTTCACTATCAGAGGTGCAATTTTTTCTTTGTAGTATTTATTAAAAAAAAATAGAATTGAATACTTCGGCCTTCGCCCTCTTTGGTTCTTCTTGGAAATCGGTCAATCCTGCAGGTATTGTATATTAATACAAAGGTTACTGAAAGTGTTCTTTTATATTTGCCTATTTTTGATAATGAATGAAGTTTTGAACTACAGCGTTTTTAAAAAAAATATTATATTATAAGACTGCATTGTGAGGGAATGAAATTAGCATTTTTGCTACTATTCCACGCGGACATGACTTGAACAGTAATAACAAAATCTCCTTTTGTTGCTCGTAGATTAAGTTTTTGTAATCAAAAAAGTCCATACTAATATTACAAATGTGAAAGTTTGTGAGGATGTATGAATCTTTGTTACTCTTTCACGCAAAACCTACTGAATGGATTTTAATGAAACTTTACAATAATATAGCTCACACATCAGAATAACACACATAATACTTTTTATCTCGGAAAAATGTACGGTTTCCGTGGGATAGATTAGTTTATATTTAAATGTGATATTGATATCATTTATAAAAGAACTCATGAAAAATCTGCACTGCCAAAAAAAAATCTGTAAAACTCATCTTATTTCTAACCATTTCATAAAAGCAATATGAGAAATAAAACCGACATAAAAGTAAAATTCAAAAGTTTTATCTTAGTTTTATAAAACTTAATTAACAAATATTCCCTCACGCTATCTTACATTACATTTCGCAATGCCGAAAACCGTGAAATAAGAATTTTCTAGTAGGTAAGCCACGAACAAAAGGTTTGTTTTAACGTGGTACAATAAACCACTCGATCTACTCGATACTCGATCTACTCGATCTACTAACCGGCAGACCCGAGATCGATCCCGACTAGTCGAAGTAAAATTAAAATTTTTTCTACAAATTTTTAAAACCAAATAAAATATATAATCATGTCATCTAAGAGTAAATTTGAATGTTGCCATCGGCTCCCAAGTTCAACAGAAGTAATGTTGTGTCGTTCATGCAAAAAGCGATATCATTACAACTGTGTCTCGACATCCAAAACATCCTATGCCGAGCTTACCGAGAACTATAAGAGTACATGGCTATGCCCTATCTGTGCCAGACCAAAGAGCGACAACACAAATACACCTATTAGAGGCTCACTATCTAACTCAGCTTTGGAGGAATATGCTGATCAAAGTTGCAACGTTACTCGCCGATTAAAAGACAGCGAACGAAAGATTATGGGACCTACTACATCTGAAATAGATCTTGATAACGTTCGGTCTATTGTTAGAGAAGAGATGAAATCGTTGCTAGACGTGTTTAAGAAAAGTATATTGGATGAATTTATCTCAAAAACTAATGAAGTTCTGGCTTCAATCAACTTCCTTGAAGACCAATATGAAACCATTAAAAAGGAACTTTCAGCCAAAAATGACGAGATTAAATTGTTACAGGCTAATAATAATAATTTAAAGACCACAGTTAGTGACCTTCAAGCTAGACTTAATCTACTCGAAAATCAATCTAGAGCCAGTAACCTAGAAATTCAATGTATTCCTGAGCATCGATCCGAAAATATTGTATCGACAGTAAAACAACTGGCCGCTTCCGTTAAATGTAACATTGCTGACACTGATATTCAGAGCTGCAGCAGAATAATGAAATTTAACAAGGAAAGTCCCCGACCACGCTCTGTACTAGTCAAATTCAGTAGCCCAAGGATTAGGGATACCTTTCTTGCAGCGACTATAACTTTTAATAAACAAGCAAAATGCAACGAGGATAAACTAAATACCAGCCATTTGGGAATCGGAGGAAAAAAATATCCTATATACGTTGCTGAACACCTGCCACCAGCCACCAAGGCATTACATGCAGAAGCGCGTATCAAAGCAAAGGAATTGAAATATGAATTCGTGTGGATCAAGAACGGTCGTGTATTTATGCGGAAAAACAAATCATCGGACTATAAACTTATTAAAAATTCGGAATCTCTTTTAAATTTGTCGTAGTTTATTATATTTTATAAAATTATAAACATGTGGTTGTATAGTATTTCACGTTAAATTCGATTCATTAAAGTGTTATTATCAAAATGTCCGAGGTCTTCGCTCTAGCTTAACAGATGTTAATAATGAAGTCCTGAATTCAGACTATGATATAATTGTTTTAACGGAGACTTGGCTTAACGACAGTGTATATGATGCCGAGATCTTTGACGACAGATACCACGTATATAGACGCGATCGTGAATCATCTTCCCTATCTAATCATAAGAAAGACGGTGGTGGAGTTTTAATAGCAGTAAAAAAGGGCGGTATCAACTCGAGTAGACAAATTAGATGGGAAAGTCTTTGTGAAGACTTATGGGTTACAATTGAACTTATCACAGGTAATGTTACGGAATGTTTACATGTGTGCGCAGTATATATCCCGCCGCCTGTTGATTGTAACACATTGGAAACGTTCATTAATAATACCACTGATACAATAAATAATAACAACCTAGGCACGGCTAATAACTCGATTTTACTGATTGGTGACTTCAACATGAGTTCTATCACATGGACAAATCAACCCGCGATTAGTGGTAAGCATGCATCCCCAAGTAACTATGCCAGTTGTCTTCTTAAAAGTAACTTAATAGATTTTTTCGCTTTGCACGATCTGAATCAATACAACACTAACAAAAATACAAGCGGAAAAATTTTAGACCTAGTCTTGTCTAATATAAACATCAATGTATTTGAAAGTCAGTTTCCGATACGCAAAGTAGATATTTTACATCCACCATTAGAATTTTTCATTAAAATTAATCTAACAAATAATTTCCACACGGCTAAAAATGTTTCTATAATTTTAAAAGAGCCGATTTTGATTCCATTATCGCATACCTAAATGATATTGATTGGCTACAAACTTTAGGTGTACTTAATAATGTAAATGATATGATATCTAAATTCTACGAAATTCTGCAGGTAGCAATAGATAAATTCGTTCCCAGATCGTCCAAGACGTCAAAATCTTATCCTATCTGGTTTACCCCCGCTCTAATTAAACTTATAAAGCAAAAACACAAATGTCATAATAAAATTAAAATTTATAATAATCCACTAGATAAAATTGAACTATCTTATTTGAGGAAGGATTGCGATAAACTTATAAAACAATGTTACTATCATTATATTCTACACATCGAGGAAGCCATTAGCAATAATCCGAAATATTTCTGGTCACATATGAAAAACATGCGTCGTAAAGGTTCTAATTATCCGAATAAAATGTCTCTGTATGATCGCGAGGCAAACAGTAGGCAAGAAATATGTGATTTGTTTGCTAGTCACTTCTCATCTGTTTTTATTAAAGATGATAATATTAATAACAATCCTAATATACAGCTAGTACCTAAACCCAAAAATTATATAGGCAATATACACTTTTCCGAACAAGAAATTAAAAAGAGGCTAAAAAGACTGGATATATCAAAGAGTGCTGGTCCAGACGGTATTCCTCCTATATTTATACATAGGTGTGCCAACTTGTTATCCCTTCCGTTGGCTATTATATTTAACACCTCCTTCAACAGTGGCATTTTTCCCGAAAAGTGGAAAGAAGCGCGGATTGTACCAATTTTTAAAAGTGAAAATCCTATGAGTGTCATTAATTACAGACCTATTTCTATATTATCTACTATGTCAAAGGTCTTTGAGAGTTTAGTCTATGAATCATTTTTCAAAAATCTAGGACGGCGTATATGCTGGCAGCAACATGGATTTTTGTCTGGTAGGTCTACTGTCACAAATCTATTCTTATACGTCACTGATTTAATTGAGAATGTTGATAATAAATTACAAGTGGATGCCATATACACAGACTTCTCTAAGGCCTTTGACAAAGTAAAACACGCTTTACTTATTAATAAATTGAGATCACTTGGTATAAATGGAACACTATTAAACTGGTGTGCATCATACCTTCAAAGTAGGCCTTCAACCGTGGTGATAGATGGGTACTCATCGCAGCCATATATTGCCTATTCCGGCGTACCCCAAGGCTCGAATTTAGGACCAGCGTTTTTTAACATCTTTATAAACGACATTGTTTCCATATTTCAACATTCGAAGGTCTATCTATTTGCTGACGATCTCAAGATAGTTAAAACCATTAGAAATAACTCTGACAGTGAACTATTACAAAAAGATCTCAATCGCCTTGTACAATGGTGTAAAAATAACGAAATGTTTCTCAATGCCAAAAAATGTCACCTTATCAGATTCACTAGGAAACAAAATTACATACATAGCCAATATTATATTGAAACCGAAAAACTGACTGTAGTTCGAACGATACGTGATTTAGGCGTTATACTTGATAGCGAATTAAAATTCACCGACCATATCGATAGCATAGTTACCTCAGCTACGAAGTCACTGGGTTTTGTATTGAGGAACTCCAAAGAGTTCAGACAGTCATCAACTACAATCAAACTTTTTAGTAGTCTGGTTCGTAGTAAACTAGAATATTGTAGTCAAATCTGGAATCCTCACTACAAAATCCATAGTATCAGAATTGAAAGAATACAAAAGCGACTGCTACGTCATTTGGCATATCGTTCGAACAGCAGCCTAACTAATAATTCCTACGATAAACAGTTGGTACAATATAACATCACATCACTACAATCGCGTAGAAATATCTCAGACATGTTGTTCCTGTACAAAACACTTAATAACAGCATAGATAGTCCAGCAATTGTCCAATTATTTAATTTTAATGTGCCATCAAGACTGCCTAGAAAACCGCAAGCCTTATTTAATGTAGCCTTACATAAATCTAACTTGGGAAAGTATTCCCCTTTAGCCAGACTAGCACGCAGTTATAATGATCTGTCCTCAAAGATTTCTGACCTCGATATTGCTTACGATAGTTTGTTCGCTTTCAAACGAAAATTAGTTAATTTTTTTCAAAATAATAAATAAATAAATTATAATATAACTTATAAGTAAAACATTTGATTTAAATTGTTGTCTAAAATGTGTTTTAAATTTAATGTATAATAATGAAAATATTTATAATGTTGAATAATTATATTTCTTTTAAATTATTAATATCAATTTTCTCATATTATTATGTAATCCAATTCAATTTTTAAATGTTTTCATCCCTCTATTTATAAAAATCAATGCATGTTGTGATTACCTTTAAAAAGAAATACAATTATACTGTGATCAATTTATTATGTAAATTATTATCTTTGTATTACTGTTGTCATTTCTGTTGGTAATCCTAATAAATAAATAAATAAATAAATAAATAAACCACTATATGAATAGTGTAATAAAACTGTGTTTATCCAAATGTATAAAATATATGGAGAATACAAAAGTAATAAATGTAATGGAATTTGCAGTAGATCGTGATTTAAGAACGATTTATGAGTTTTATTTAGTGTTAAATCAATATTAGAAATCATCCAGCATTTTTAGATAGTATGTCAGGCTGGAGATTTTAAGAATTACAAACAAATAAACAAACAAAACACCTTTCCTCTTATAATATTAACTAGCGACTCACCCTTGCTTTGCTCGGGTTCGTTCCTAGTTACGTTTTAACGCTTAGTATAGATTTTTCAGAGATGAAATATTTTCCTGCAATAAAAAGTATCCTATATATTGACCCATATACCCAGCTATCGTCATACCAAATTTCATCAAAATCTATCCAGTGGCGTTCTCATGGTGCGCTCTGAGATAGACAGACAAAAATTTCAATAAGATTTTCCAAAAAATATTTAGTGTACAGATTCGAATCAGAATTTTATTATATGTATAGATGTAGATCCAGTTACTCCTAAAGGTAGAAGACATAGAATTATGTCAAGATATATGGTATTTTTTTTAATTTTTACTTGAAATCCCGTGTATTTATTTAGAAACCACACTACCTAAGATGACTTCAATGTGTGACATTGACAGTTTATTACGGTTATCAATATCGATAGCAAATATGGGAGAATGGCATTTTTATCTATACATATAATAAAATTGTAACTAAGCCGAATCTGTATATTCAATATTTTTTGGAAAATCTTATTGAAATAGCCATTATTATCGATACAGAGGCCGAATCTACAGTTTTTAGAATTTTTGTCTGTCTGTCTGTCTGTCTGTTACCGCATCTCAGAAAAACCACTGGAGGGGTTTTGATAAAATTTGTAATGGTGATAGCTGGTTATTCGGGTCAACATATAGGATACTTTTTAGCGCGGGAAAATCTCATTTCTGAGAAAAAATACAAAAACTGCAATGTAGGAGTATACTAATATGTAAAACCTAAGAATTTAGTTTGGTCATCTGAACGCAGGCGGAGCTGCGGGCAATGCTAGTTATAATATAAAATCCGTCACCTATTTTTATTAATTAACATTTATTTATTTATTATAGTAACGTGTAAATGTATCCTATAAATATGTGTGTACTATTTTATAATATTATTATTCGGCTTTATGTTTAGTTTTCTGACACTCTGTCTACCCATATTATTCCTTTGTCTGAAGCAATAAATACAAAATTCAAATTAAACAAACCAAATTATTTCACATGAAACATATCCTTTTAATATTTAAATAAAATAAATGAGGTAGCACACCTGCAAAACTGTTCAACTCTATATAGGTACCTATTTAAAAACTAAGAACACTTACGCAAATTGGAGCATATTTCTTGAGGTATAAACTCTACTTGGTATTTGATATGAATTCTCTACTTTATTTTATAAGTCTTTGAAATATTACTGAGCTATATTTTATTATGATGAAATAAACTTAAAGAAACATAGAGCTATGAGTTAAATAAATCCAATATACTAATTGAACTAAAATATATGAATAACAAAACAGTTTTTTTCATATTTAGGGTATCTTATTTATTTGGTTACGAGTTTTTATAATAGATATCATGAATAATAGGAAAGGTAAAAAATAACACCTCTACATAATACGTATTGTTAGATTTCTTATTACTTTTGCTTTACATTTAAAAACGATAATATTTGGTAGAGTCAAACTTATGTATATTTATACTATTAATATAAAGTTGACTTTTGTTGTTGGAAGTTTACTGCCTCGGTGGTGTAGTGGCTAGCGTGTACGGCTGCACACCCGTAGGTCCTGGGTTCGAGTCCCGGGTCGGGCCAAGTTTAGTTATTGAGTCTTTCTGTATAAGTAAGCCTCAGTAACAGCCCGGAGTTGGGAAGTTGGCGATGTCACCCCCGTGCCTCGGAGAACACGTAAAGCAGTCGGTCCTGCGCCTTAACTCTCACTGGTCGTGTCGAGCAGTCGTCCCACCGGAGTATGAGAGTGACAGGAATAGAGAGTGCACATGTGCCTGCACGTACACTTGTGCACTATAATATCTCCTGCGCAGTTGGCTAGTCTCAATGAGATTGGCCGCCGTGGCCGGAATCGGTCGGGAGAACATCGTCATCATCATCATCATAAAGTTGAAGAGTTTATTTGTTTGTACGCGATTAAATCTTTGGAACTACTTCTCCGTTTTGAAAAATCCTTTGCGTTGTTTAGTGTATTTATTGTGGAAAATATGTACCTATGCTAAGACGAGAGAGGCGAATTTCTATAAGATAGACGAAGCAAGCGGAGCCGCAAGAAAACGATAGTCGTATATAATATTTTATTATTTGTCATTTTCCTTATTTTGTATTAATTAACTAGCGACTCACCCTCGCTCCGCTCGGGTTCGTCCCTACTTACGTTTTAACGTTTAGTATAGATTTCTCAAAGATGAGATATTTTCCCGGAGTAAAAAGTATCCTATAATATGTTGACCCGGATAACCAGCTACCATCATACCAAATTTCATCAAAATCCCTCCAGTGGTTTTTCCGTGATGCGGTAACAGACAGACAGACAAAAATTCTAAAAATATAATAAGGTCTATTCCAATAAGATTTTCCAAAAAATATTTAATGTACAGATTCGACTGAGTTAGATTTTATTATATGTATAGATAAAAGAAAAAAACAGACCAAGTGTAAAAGGGACTGATATTAAGGGTTACAGCCCCTATTACACTAAAAGCGATAGGTTGTGAATGTATTTGTTGCTATCTAACAATATTATAATGGCTTAACGTTTTTTAGTTAAATTCGTAATGGGGATAGATATTATCTCGGAAAAGACATTTTTACTTTATAACTTCCACTTTGATAGATGAAAATGTAACACAAATATTTTGTATAATGATATTTAAACCTTTGTGTGTGATTCTGATTAGCACTTGAACGATATCTTATTATTTTAAAAAAGGACAAAAGCACTTGAAAGATAGATTGCCAAATATCTTCTACATAAAAATTTTATCATAAAAATGGATTGAACTTTTCTTAACTGAATTATAGTTAAATAATTGGAAGCTTTACGTAAGCTTTAAGACTGTATCACTCAATGAAGAAATCGGATAAAATTATCGCCTTCAGGGAGACGCGAATAAAATATGTTTAGCTAGAGACGCGCTTATACTGTTAGGAAGTTTTGGAAAATACAATACAATCTTAAATTAAATCGTATATATTATTATACTAAAATTATTAACTAAAATATACCGAGGATGATATGTATGTATGTATGTTTGTTACTCCATCTACTTTAAACGACTGGACAAAAATTAATGTTTAAAACCAATAAAATAATATTAAAATATATATTTTTTAAAACAAGCTTTTATATTATGTAAATAGTGTAATAAATGAGTTTGATTTAATTTCAAGTTATTTATGTTTTTGGTATTAATCGTATTCTTCTCAGCAAACCCTTTCATTTGATATGGACATCAAAGTCCGCCAATTGGATTTAGGATAACGTCACTTATTTAACACTGCATTGTCATCCAAACTAAACGTGTAAAATTTCAGCTGAATCGGTTGAGGATGACTGCTTTAAAATTTAGTTTCAAAATTTGGCCCGAACAGACATATATACAAACATTGCAAATTAAATAAAAGCGTTTAAAATAGACTATGAACTAAAGTAATAAATAATAATAACATTTACTAAGAGGTGGCGCTTCTCTGAACGTAGCAAAGATCGCTAATTGGCTTTAATGCTTAATATAAATATTTTAATTTAGTCTGAATGATCAACATAAAACATCAAACGATTCAATTTAATTCAATTTTTTTGTTAATGGTTTTAAAGCGTGCCTATTATTCACAGATTACTTCACCAATATCATGTAGAATGGAAAAGGAGATCTACTACGTAGATCGATGAAAACGTTAAATGATATATTGTTATTTAATATCTTATTCTTTTATTCTGTCAAATGTCTTGCCCTTGTTTCTTTTTTTATAAATATGTTGGGACATTTATACACAGCACCATCTAGTTCTATGGTAAGACGACGGCTTTTCTGTATCTATCTATCTATGTAACGAAATTTTTGAACGTGCTTTTTATCTATTTTAAAACTTCAGATTGAACTGAAACTTTGAAAATTTGACAAGTACCAAGGAGGATAATACATACTTTAAAAAACTAAAAAAAATTTTTTAGTATATTTTTAATAAAGAAAATCAATGTATTGTGAAAAAATTGTTAGGTGCTCGGTATGTATCAGTTGTTATAAATATTCCATTGGTACGATTTCTAAAAGTAGAGTTAGTATAAAATAAAAACTTTTTAACAAAAAAATAAAAACCGACTTCAAACAAAAGCACTAAAAAGTGAAAAATAACTGATTGGTAGTTTTCATTTACTATACATACCTAATCAAATATTTTCGAAGTCGGTGTGCTTTACTTTGTATGGGCTGGGACCGATTTCAAAAATATTTGATTAGGTATGTATTTAATAGGTAGGCCTTAATTACTTAAGATTTGGATAATATGACATTTTATTTTACATTTAATTAAATTTTGTGATAAATAACAATAAATGTAATAAAATAATGTATTTACAAGTGAAAAAAAATAGTGCTGCTTCCGCCGTTATAGTTTTTACACCATTTAACAGAACATTTAGTCATTTTTGGGAGATGTTTTGTTGACAAGTAAGTGCTTGAGACTGACACAAAAAACAAACGACTTAGGCTAGGTAGACCCTGGTTACTGACATGACCGGTAAAGGTACGTCCGCTTATATGTCTGGTCCAGTGGTTAATTCGTTCATGTAAATAACATACCAACATTCAACAATATGTTTTTCCCCAATTGGCTTAGAAACTTTAGGGCCCAAACGACAATGTGAATACTATCGAATTTATGTAGTTCCCACGAGATTTTATTCTGAAAACGAAAAATTGCTTCACTGTAACAGATGTTAACCGAGACGGATCTTACTTTCTTTAAGGGTAATCGTTAAAACTGTAGGGACTTTGGAAATAAAAGGCCTATTTTATGAAGTATCTCTGAAGATCGCCGTATTGTAATTAAGATAAAGTATTTGATTTAAGTTTGAACGGCTCTTGAAAGATCAGTTTCCATATATACGTAAGTATAATAAAATTTTAACTGAGTCGAATCTGTACATTAAATATTTTTTGGGAAATCTTATCGATATAGTCATTATTATCGATATAGAGGCTGAATCTATAGTTTTTAGAATTTTTGTATGTCTGTCTGTCTGTCTGTGAACGCATCACGAGCAAACCACTGGACAGATTTTAACGATGATTTTGACGTTATTCGGTTCAACATATAGGATACTTTTTACTGTAGGACAATATCTCATTTCAGAGAAATCTATATTAAACTTTAAAACGTAAAATTAGAACGAAGATAGCTTATGTCTTTGATTAATATGTTTACTTTATCTTAGCTACTCGTATATATTACGTGTTATATGTATTACTATGAGTTTGAAAATTCTTTTGGATTTTATAGGTTATCCATATAACTTTGATAAAAAACTTAAAAAATAAAATAAAAACCGACTTACAGGCACTAAAATGTAAAAAATAACTAAACGGTGATTTTCATTTAGAATAGATACCTAAGGTGCCAGCCGATGCAAAGAAAATCTAATATATTTCGATGCGTAAAATACATCACAAATTGATGTATAATATTTTAACTATAATTAGAATTCATACCAAATCATATTTACCTATTAGATATTCATATCTTAAAATATTGTAGGCTGGCACCGACTTCGAAAATATCTGATTAAGTATCTATTCTAAATGAAACCCCCCGTTTAATAATTTTTTTAGTTACATTTTAGTGCCTGGTAGTCGTTTTTTTTATTTTAGTGTAGACGTAATAAGCAGGTAATTTGTAAGAATAAAGTTTTTTAATAACATATTCCATTAAAGTAATTTATTAAAAAAAATAATTTATTTTCGATTTTTTTTTAAATCGGTTCATGCGTCTTCGAGTAATCGGTGAGCATACATAAAAAAAAGATTCCGATGAATTGAGAACCTCCTCCTTTTTGGAAGTCGGTTAAAAAAGATCCTCAAAATCTATCAAACTTCATGAATGATCATTGATTTTCACTTCGATCACTAGTATAATTAAATATGTACATTTAGTATAAGCTTGTATCTCTATAAATAAGTTATTTAAACAATATTTACATGGAAAGTATATTTGGAATGACCTTAAGGAATATTGGACGTTAGATTATCCATCAGCACACTAAGGTGCGGTTGATTTGCTAACGGATAAATGTTTATATTGCTAACAGAGTAATTTGCCTTAAGGGAATAATTCAAGGAAGGTTAGGTTTGACAGCACAAGAATAGGAAATTATTGTTCTGTCAAATGAAATAGCTGTAAAATCTTAACTATTTTATTTATTACTAGCGGCTCACTCTCGCTTCGCTCAGGTTCGCCTCTAGAAAAACACTAATAGAGATCTATAAGTTCCCATGGGTACCGTTCATTTTTCCGGGATGAAAAGTAACCTGTTGTTTGACCGGCAATATAAGGTATCAGAATGTTAAATTTTACTAAATTAGGTGCATAAGTTGTTGTGTACTAAGCTGTATAAGATACTATAGTATTTTAACTACCCCACAGGAACTTTTTAATTTTCTGGGATGAAAAGTATCTAAGATGTTGACCGGGGATATAAGGTACCACCATACAACATTTTATTTAAATCGGTCCAACAGTTTCGGAGATTAGCCCGTACAAACATACAAACAGACAAAATTTTTAATAACTATTGTTTTGGGGTCTATATTGTGTACATAATACGTTAAACAAACAAATACAGATCTATCCCATAGAAATCGTTCATTTTTCCGGGATGAAAAGTAACCTGTTGTTTGACCGGCAATAATTTTTTTAACTATCCCACGGGAACTTTTTAATTTTCTGGGATGAAAAGTATCTAAAATGTTGACCGGGGATATAAGGTACTACCATGGCAAATTTCATTTAAATCGGTCCAATAGATTCGGAGATTAGCCGGTACAAACAGACAAACAGACAAACAGACAGAGAAACAAAAAAATTGAAAAAAATCTGGATTTGTTCTATTTGTCTTCTTACATCCCCCTGACTCGGTTTTTAGCATTTTTTTGCTATGTACAGACATTCGGCCTCTACTGTTTTATTATAGTATAGATTTTATATATTATTAAATTAGTTGTAGTTTTTATTTTTTATAGCCGATTTTTGTATATTTGTCAATAGATAGTTTAAATGACTGAAGATGTTCCATCACCTACCATGGCTAGTATTTCCCATCAATAAAGTAAACCATTAGAAGTTAAACATGGTTGGAAAATCACTTTTTGGATGGTTCAAGCAAGAATTTAAAAGTAGTTATTTGGTTTTAATCCTTTATTCCCAATGGCTACTACCCACTAAAGCCTGACGGAGCTTTTCACATCTTAATGAAACCCCGCGAAATCACTTACACACTTAACCATGAAGTCGAGACAGCTGGCCTATCCAGACTTCACAACCATAAACTTAGTCTCACGATCTATCAAATCGAATTTGCTATTAAAGCAGCACCTATCAGAAGCAACCCTCATAATATACCTCGCTACGCCCATCGAGATGGGTTAAGTCCCAAATATGTATTTTGGTTCAAGTATGTTCTGAAGAACCCCTGATGAGACAAGATAAATACCCGCGCCAATAATTCATTTGTCAAGAAATTCGTAGTAGCAATTTGAAGGGTCATAATACTAGTTCTGAACCAGTTCAGCCGAAATGTTTTCCGGTCTCAAAGAAAGTATTAGTAAATAGTAGATCAAACAAGGCAATTGCAGCCCTGTGGTAACGCGATTGCTTTGGAAACCGAGTGAAACGGTTTCAAATCCCGGGCATCGCACCTCTGATATTTTCATGTACGAATCATTTCCAACATGATTACCACTTGTATTACGATGAAGGAAAACAACGTGAGGAAACCTGCATGTCTGATATAACTTATTAAGTTTTTAAAACTGAAACGTGACACGTGAAATCCGCTAACCCGCACTTGGTCAGCGTGATGGACTATAGTCTGATCCCCCTCGTATTGAAAGAAAGGCCAGGAGTGATACATTAAAAAGATCTGAATAAAGTATAGGTATTTCTTTTTCTTTATTTTGTTCATGTAGTGTGCGTTATTAATAATTATAGTTAGTATATAATATAAAAACAAAATAAACTATGTATGAACCTATTACACATTTAACATATACGTAATAGAAGATACACTTACAAAATGTGCGTAAAGACATTCTTGAGCGTCTCCAATTCTCAACAAATCGGCCTCTTTTATTTAGATACAGATCTTTTATAGCATCTCGAAAATTCTGACTGAGCTTTTTCCGATTTTTATCTCGTTTATTTTTTTAAATAATTTTCGCCCACAGCTATCTACAATATTAAAAATTTGCTTTCGTGTGCTCATCTAATTTTTTATATTTCTATTTATTCGTTATCTATTTAGATAATGATGAAGGTTATTTTTTGGAAGTAATATACCCAGGCGAAGCCAAGGTCATCCCTTAAGAGGGTGAAAATGGGGATGAAACTTTGTATGGGGGAATCAACCTAGGGATGAACCCGAGCGAGTCCGTCGTCACCCGAGGGTGAGTCGCTAGTATTTTATCAAATAGCAGCTAAAATAGCAGATAAACCTTTATATAAATAAAAATACACATAAATGCCAGCTCGTTCTAGAAATTACTTTATTAAAATCAAAAACAGACTGTAGGAATAAAGTTTATTGTCACAGAATAATTTTAATTAAATTAATTTGTACTTGTTGTACCAGAATATACGAGTACTATCATAACCATCACGTTGCTAATTCGTACTTTCATAAACTTGGATATTTTTTTAATGTAAAATAAATATTTCTACGCAACTCACTCATCCTTTCTATTTTCCATTTTCTAATAGATGTTTGATTTAGTTTTTTATTAAGACATAATATTATTTTTGGGGATCCGTACCGAAGGTTGTCAACGGAGCTCTACTGCTAAGCCTCCGCTTTCCGTCCGTCCGTCCGTCCATCCTAGGGATGTATCTCATGAACCATAAATGGATAGAGTTAAAATTTTTGACAGAGTATGTATTTCTATTGCCGCTATAATAACAAATAATAAAAATAAAAATACAAGAAAAATTTTTAACGTTCGTAATCGATCATCGAAGTTAATATACCTACTTCATACATAGAGTGAAAGTAATATTAATAAAAAGTACAACTACGATGGTACGGAACCCTTCGTGTGCGAATTCGACTCGCACTTGACCGATTTTTTATCTTAAAGTTATTAAAATATTAGTATATAAAAAAATTGTTTTGAAATCAAAATAGTTTAAACATAATTTAAAAAGTTATTTTTTTTTATCTAAGAACGTGTACATACTACATACATACTGTGTGTTTATCAGTTGATATTTCAATAAGAAAAACCTTTTATCATTATTCAGTCTTTTAAAAAAAGCCACAAGAAAATTAGCTTTAGCTACTTACGATTACTTACGATTGCAGTGGTAACTTAGTCGCTTGTAAAATCATGAGAAGCGGGTTCAAATCCTGGAGTTCGCCCTCTGACATCTCACGATTGACAGTATCATTGACATTATCAACATAATTACCACTAATACTTTCTTAGACTTACGCGAATATTTGACATTTTAAATAAAACTATCTTATCGGATTTTTTCGCGGATTTATTTGGATTTTCCGTCGGGAGCCAAAAATCCAAATAAATCCGCGAATTAAGATTAAAATAATTACCACTAGTTAATACAGTCAAGTACAATATTGTGATAAAACCTGCATATATAAAAGAACCTAGCAACATTTTGAAGTAGACGCTCTCGCATTTGGCCAGCTTGGTGAATTTATAGCCTGACTCTTCTCAAATTGAAGAGTGGCCCGTTCCCAAAAAGGCTTGAATGCAGATCTAATATAAAACCCCAAAAAAACACAAATAAATATATATTTTTAAATTATTCCTATTATAAGTACTTGGATTTAGTTAATACAATATTTAATTATAATCACCTTAGCAGGTGGTAACCATTAACGACAAACGAGTAACGGCCGTTAAATAAAGATATATATAAGCCGTATGTGCCCTCGTTTCCACGTTAGCCTTTATACAGTCGTAACGCAATATATCTCGCTTTAATGTATATAGCACTGCATTTTATAACAGTTATTCCTGATAATTTGTATATGAGAGGACGATACGAAATTTGTTTTATGAGCTTACTGGTTGTTTTGTTTATACTAAGTCATTTTGTAAATGAAAAACAAGGCACTTGTGTGGAAATTAGTGTGCCGTTCCTTTTACTGTATTCAACCCTTTCTCACGTCCGACTGCTGGGCACGGGTCTCCCTTCAATTCAAGGAGAATCAGGCCATAGTCCACCAAGCTGGCCAAGTGCGGGTTGGCGGACTTAACATGTCTTTTGAAAACTTGTTAGGTTCTCTAAGACATGCAGGTTTCCTCACGTTGTTTTCCTTCACCGTAAGGCAAGTGGTAATCATGTTGGAAATTATTTGCTCATGGAAATATAAGTGGTGCGAGATCCGGGATTTGAACTCGCTTCACTCAGTTTCCCAAACGAGCATGTTACCACTGGGCTACCACTGCCTTTCGTCGTTCTAGTTTATTTTGCACTAATTTAATTATTTTTAAATAATCATTGTCATTAGAATGATTATTTAAAAAAAAAAGATAATATAGTAGGTAAGTATATTAATAAATAAAAACAATTTTAACTTTTAAATTGTATCCATTACAAGTCAAACTCACATTCCCACTCTCGCTAGTGTTTGTCACATAACTATTGGTATCTTAAAGTTACTCAAATACTTGAAGCGCTCGCTAACGAGTATCAATTAATCTATACAGATAAATAAAATTGAAGTGTCTGTTTGTAATGTTAAAATAATAGCATTTTACTTAATGCATATTAAATTATATACGGTGCTTATAAGAAAAACACTTTTTTTTAATTTTTGTCTCTTTGTCTGTCTGTCTGTTTGTTCCGGATAATCTCTGAAACGGATACACTGATTTTGACGGGACTTTAACTGGAAGATAGCTGATATTATAGGGAGTAACATAGGCTACTTTTATTTTAGAAAAAGATTTGGGGTTACGCTCAAAAAATTTAAACGTACCTAGGGACGAACCCGAGCGAAGTGAGGGTGAGTCGCTAGTTCAATAGTAACGATAGAATTAACGTCACTGTCATGAGTTCGTACGTAGCTAACGTATTTTAAGCTTCTAACGATGTTTTGAGACTTATAATTATGATATACTGGCTATTTATTAGTTTTAATTATAATATTAATTTGTAATAAATAGTAATTACCTATAGAAAATTTTCTACTGATTTGGAGGGTGGAAAAGTGTAAGAGTTTAGGGGTAGTAAGGGTGAAAAAGATATTTATTTAGTGATACATTGGCATTCACTTTTTAATTTACTTATATTAATTGTTAATATGCTTTGGCTTTTACGCATTTATTCCATTTCATTTAGGCACTAGAGGTATACAACATATAAAACCATTTCCCAATATCCTTTATTTTGAAGTAGTAATCGATACCGCCGTGTCAGTATCAAAATTTAGGCTGAATGCAAACGCCACGAACATTACAAATATGTTTATGTATTACATTTTTTACATCAAAAGATTATCAAAACTTAACATAAACTAAAACGTGTGTGTGTACATAAGTACGCTCGTAAGAAATTATACTTCTTTGGTGTAACAGAACAAAAATAGCTAAAGATTTCATCACGGATGTCACAACTCTCTGCTTATAAAAGGAATGCAGCTTACTTCATCATATCGCTTTCAGCTAACTTCATTATGTCGCTTTTTGTCTGTCGGTGTTCGCGTGCATCGTAAAAATTGTACTTTCATATTTTTGCCAAACGTGACAAAAGAAGTATAACTTCAATAATATATTATTTCACAACGCCTGCTCATTAGTCTAGTGGCTAATACGTATATCTGTCGTAGGTTCAAGTCCCGGTTGGATCAAAGCGTAGTTATTAAGTTTTTCGATAACCATTCAAAAAACCAGTAAGAGTTTGTAGAGTACGTAAACTATTCCTCATCTCTCACCGGTCACTTCGGATTGCACTCTCAGTGAACTGTGAGATTGAAAGCTAAGAAAGAAAATATTAGTAGTATTTTTAGTATTCATTATAAATCTACAATACAATTTTTCGAAATACATCCCTTAAGGTGGTAAAATGGGGGATGAATGTTTGTATGAACTCTACCTTTTAAGATTTTTTTTATATTTTTAGCGCGACCGACGCCGCGGGATCTGCTAGTAGTATATAAATATTAATAGAATACTCATTACTGTGATATTTTTATTTATTAAAAATAAATGTTAATAAATAAAAATATTTCGATCCCTGTCATCGGATTTTATTAAAATAAAAACTTAAAAAAAAAACGACTTTTAGGCACTAAAAGTCAAAAATAACTAATCAGGGGTTTCAATTAGAATAGATACATACATAAGCAGGTAATTTGTAAGAAATTTTTTTTTTAATTACATACCTACTCGATTTAACAATTTATTTTAAAAAATAATTTATTATTGATTTTTTAAAAAACTGCTTTTTAGAAAAATTTAATTGTGCTATACCCTTTGAAACAAACAAAAATCCAAATCGGTTCAGGCGTCTTCAAGTAATCGGTGAACATACATAAAATAAAAAAAATTCCGACGAATTGAGAACCTCCTCCTTTTGGAAGTCGGTTAAAAATCTAGAATAGTAGCATAAACAGTAAATTACGCTACTATTTCTGACTTTGACATTTTTTTAGTCTTATGGATTTGCTTCAGCTTTGTATTATTCTAGAACGGTAATTTGATTTTTTTTATAATACTGGAATTTATTATATCACTTAAATTTAACATTATATTGTTATTTATTCTAAAATCCTATATCACATATAGTTTTTACTTAATGGCACATTATATTGCCAACACAGCACTTTGTTCCCTGCCAGTGTCACGTAAGATGGACTTACGATGAAAATTAATGTCTTTAATTAGGACCTATAAATCTCTTTTACTGCTCTAGAAAGAAACCATTAGATATATTCTTAACTGAAACACAAAATATAAAACAAACACTATACTAAAACACAGAATTTTTAAAATTATTTGAAACTACCGACTCACCCTAGCTCCGCTCGGATTCGTCCTTTGGTGCATTTTAAAGGATAGTATAGATTTCTCAGAGATGAGATATTTTCCTGCAGTAAAAAGTATCCTATAGGTATGTTGACCCAGATAATTATTTTTCGCCCAGTGGTTGAAATTTGACCATAATATAAAAAAAAAAACTTTTAATTCCAATTTTTTTTTGGAAACAGCTACTAAACAAAAAAAATCAGTTGACAAACAGAGGTGAAAAAGGTGCTGAAATATTTAGTGTTTGCCTATTTGTATATAGATAATAATAATACTATAATTCTTATATATTACATTTAGTAGCTCGACGACCGAGCTTCGTTAGGGGTTTTTTCAGAAAAAATATAATATTGCATTTCTTTAGAAAATATATAGATAAACTTAAAAAGCATAACTTTAACTAAATACAAAATTTAATTTACATATTGCGTGCAAATACGGAAAAAACGTATTTTCCCACATTTGAGACCTGGCTAGATCGATTTTTCGCCCCTTACACCCCCACATATTGCAAATTCCATCGAAATCGTCAGAGCCGTTTTCCAGAACGTGATTACAAATATACATACATATATACAAATATTACTCGTTTAATGGTATAGATTAGCCTTAATTATATAATTTTACTAGCAGAACCTGACCAGAACAGGGCCTTATATTTTACAACGACTCACTCTTAGCTCGGGTTCATCACTATGTATATATAAAATATTGTTCATACAAAAATACTAAAATCGCGATTAAAATATGAAGGGTGGGGGAAGGAGTGTGAAAAATACTTAACGACCTATTCTCATACCTACCAAATACACAAAAAAATCATTAAAATCGGTCGAGCCGTTTCGGAGATACGAAACACACAACACAGACAACGTGACACGAGATATTTATATATATATATATATATATATATATATATATATATATATATATATATATATATATATATATATATATATATATATATATATATGTTAGTTTTTTTTTCACATACTTGTAACAACGTATGCTACGGGCCTACATATGAGCTTACATTCACATAACACCCGTTTCATTAATCAAGATTACGCTGTGTATTGCACATTGTTAGGCTATTACTAACAGGATTTCCTCTCCATACAAGCGAGATATTTCTCTTCATTTTTAGTATACGAGATATACAGTGTGCTTAAAATACTAATGAGCTTTAAGTTATGATTTTATAATATCTTTTGATTAAGTTTTTATTTATAATGCATATATATACGTTTGAAAGCTTAGTATAGATTTCTCAGAGGTGAAATATTTTCTCGCAGTAAAAAGTATCCTATATACGGATAACCAGGTATTATCATACAAATTGCATCAAAATCCCTCCAGTGGTTTTTTCGTGCGGTTACAGATAGACAGACAGACAGACAATAATTCAAAAAACTTTAGATTCGGCCTCTGTATCGATAATAATGACTATTTTAATAAGTTTTCCAAAATATATTTTATGTACCTACAGATTGAGACCTACAGACTCAGAATTTTTTTATGCGTATAGATAAAAATAAAAGGTATAACTTCGGTTATAATAATTATAATAATCTATCATCAATAAAAATAAACATAATGTAAAAATGTAATACTATCACTTACAAGTAAATGATTAATCTTATATTATAAAGTGAGCCATTCTTGGATACATATGTACATACATTTATTTCATATATCTCGGATACGGTTCTAACGATTTGGATCAAATTTTGTATTTGAATAAGGTTTTACTTTTCAGTTTATCTATATAGGTGTCTTTTCTGAAAAATACGCTAGGTACTATATAAATGTATAATGATTACAAAAGGTTACTCTGAAACGTCCAGAGTCCACAATATATTTACAAAACTAGAAAAGCCAGAGTAGCAATTGCACTACAAATTAGCGAACAATACAAACCAAACTTTAACTCATTTGTCATGTCTTAAATTTATAACCCCATTGTGTTTCACTTAGTCCAGAATTCCAACGTTACAAATCGCCGGATTCCTAACATTCTAATATACCGTGCCGATCGTCAACCAGTCATTTGTCTAGCTACTGGAACAGATTTCGGCTTTGGCGTGACAAATCTTCAGTCCTCTGAAACAATATCGATTTTGTATGCATAAATCGATACCTACTTTAAAATTTTAGATATTCATTTGACCACTATTAAAATTTCGAATGATGAAAAATTTGTATGTTCATCATTTCTTTATGCTGAAACGGCCGGATGAAGATAGGTTTTAGCACTCACAAAGACTAGGGTTCTGGAGCACCACATAGGCTAGGGTGATATACCTAAGAACGCACTTTTTTTTAATTTTGGGAAATGCATTTACGCATACCACATGTGTACAGGTGGTTATGTAGAACTCACCGGCTAGAAGATCCAGTTGCAACTAAAACCCAAAAAAAATCTTAATAGGGAGGTCGCTAGTATTATAATATTTCAAACATTCTTAGTGCCAACCTTCCTTCCAGGAATAAAATTGTAACTCAACATTGGAATAGTATAAATTAATTTCTTTATCTATACTATAATAAAGCAGTAACTTAGCGAAATCTGTACATGAAATATTTTTTTAAAACAATGACTCTAACATATTATGTAAACAATATAGACCCCAAAACAATAGTTATTAAAAATTTTGCCTGTTTGTCTGTATGTCTGTTGTGTGTGCGCGTTTCACGCAAAAAGTAATGAACCGATTTCAACGAAATTTATTGAAAACTTATTTCTCGGGTCAACATTTAGGATACCTTTTAATTCAAGAGGATCTTTCTCTCCAACGGGAAATCACAATAACTGGTTTTATCGAGTCCTCCTTAGAAACCTTCCGCTGGCTAAACCTTACAACATACATCAAAACAATGTACTAAAAAATTGTAGGTCTTGAAAAGGTCTACAGACAAGTTGCCAATAGTTATATCTATCTCTTAAAGTACATTCGCAATTACTATTTTTATTATATATTAAAGGCAATGTCGCGACTCACTGACTGACTTATCGACGTTCAGCCCAACCCGATGATGATAGACCAGCACCACAAAAAAGCCAGCTTTATATATTAATACGAATATTAAAAGCAATGCGAATATTAAATGAAAGTAACTCTGTCTGTCCGTCATCTTTTCACGCTTAATCGCTGAACCGATTTAGATGTTTAGTATGCAAATAATTTGGGACCCTGGAAATGACATAAGATAGTTTTCATCTCGGAAAACATATCATATATAAGGAGGTGAAAAGATCGGTTAAAAATTGAATGGGGAGTCAATCATTTCTCAAGTAAGGGACATATATATATATATATATATATATATATATATATATATATATATATATATATATATATATATATATATATATATATATATATATATATATATATATATATATATATATATATATATATATATATATTAATACCTACTTTTCTATACCTGTTGTTGTTTTCCTGGGCAAACTCCTTGACCTTATCTATGTATGTACATTGTACATATATATACGTACCTAGGGACGAACCCGAGCGAAACGAAGGTGAGTCGCTAATGAGCATAATATATTAAATCAAAATTCCAAATTGCTACAACACTAAGTTACAACATTGCTCTTTGCAGGTGTGGATATGCCACTCACACTTTCTACATATCACTTGTTGTATAAAACGAATCAATATAATTAATACTGAAATTTATTGACACATTAATTATTATCATCTCAATATTTATTAAAATTACTCATTATGGACTTAAAATCATCAATCATCAAACAACTTGATTGGGGCATTAACACACCACATCTAGTTCCATGGTAAGCTACGAGGCTCGTGTAATGGATAACAGATAGTTGATACACAACACATATATAACTTTAAATGCATACATATTATAAATATAAACACCCACGACTGGAGTTCAAACATTCGTGCTCATCACACAAATAAATGCCCCCAGCGGGACTCGAACCCGCGACAGCTGGCACAACACTGGCGCTGAGCCAAACGTGTCGTCATTATATATAGACATTTCCAATATATTGTAGCACTGAAACTGACGTATATAATATTTGTGACGTAAACAATATAAAGGGATTTTCTTATAGATTTCACTTAGCAGGAGCAAAAAACAAGTACAAAATAAAAATAATAAAAAAAATATTGTTCTAGTTCCGCCGGATATCATGACAGAATTTCTAAGACAGTTTTATGTGAAAGACAAAACAGAATGTGGCATTTATTTTTATCGTGAATATAGCGAGATTTCTTTCCGCCTGTTTTATTGTTGTGGTCTGGAGGTCAAAAAGGTTAGAGGCTTACAGACAAATTGATAGCTCAAGTTTTCGAGCCAGCTCATGTAGCAAGAAGCTCATAACACGTGTGGCTCAGCTATTAGTGACCCTGCTTACTGTGCCAGCGGTTGCGGGTTCTATTCCGCTGGGAGTATTCATTTGTGTGATAAGTACGTATTTGTACTCCAGTCATGGGCGTTTACAATATGTATGTATTTAAAGTTATATATGTGTAGTGTATCAACTATCTGGTATCCATAACACAAGCCTCGTAGCTTACCATGGGACTAGATGGTGCTGATTAATGTTCCAAAATATTTATATTTATTTATTAACTTCTAGGTATATAGTACATTATGGATAAATTGGCTTCAAAGATTTTTTATGATTTCTTTTTCTTCGTTTAGTTTAAAAACAAGCACAAAGTTAGATGTTTTTGGACATACCTACATAAACTAATTGAAATGAAATGAAACCGTGTTTCTTATATACACAACAACAACCTTGTTAAAATCCGTCAGCCTTTATAGAGGCATGCGCGAATAAACAAATAGACAAACGTTTAATAATTGCCATTCAACTAAAAATACATACTGTACATGAGTGACTATTCAAAGTAACTATTCAACAAATACATGAATTCACAACACTTTAGATGTGTTTATTTCAACCTTAGGGATGGAATTTTTTTTAGCATTTTATATAAGACTACTTTTTGCCCGCGGCTATTTTTGGTCCCCGTCCCAGTTACTCAGTTAAATTCATAACATTTGAGTAGATCCTTTTATTTTTTATACAAATTACAATAAAGATTACAAGTATCTAAAATATTCATCGAGGATATAAGGTACCACCATGCAAAATTTTATTTAAATCGGTCCTACAATTTCGTAGATTAGCCCGCACAAACAGACGAACAGACAGAGAAACGAAAAAATTGAAAAAAAAACTGGATTTATTCTATTTCTCTTGTAGTGTGTATGTGTGTAAGCCTCCCCGATACCTATATATTGTACGACATATTATTATTTAAAGAGTATTAAACGAACCTTGGAGCCAAACATTGTCTCATTGAGTTCACACATCACACTCTTCTTACATCCCCCTGACTCGGTTTTTAGCTTTTTTTTCAATGTACAGACATTCGACCTTTACAGTTTAATTATATGTATAGATTTCAATAAGATTTTTCAAAAAATATTTAATGTACAGGTTCGGCTCAGCTACAATTTTATTGATTTGATATATTTTTTATTTTTATTTATTATTTTATTATTTTATTTTAATATTCATATTAATATTTTATATATGTATAGATATAAAATATTTATTCGGCGCAAGCGTATTTAGATCAAATGTTATACATATTTAGATAAGCTTTTGCATTTTAGGTATATCTATATAGGTGCCCTTTCTGCAAAAAACGCAACTTTATTCGCTTCGGTACGACTTCGCTCACATTAGATACTATATCTTTTTCAATATCGATTAATCTACGTATAATTTAGTACAATTTTCTTGTTAATGACTTCAAAACTTGCCAGTTGAACACAGATTACTTTGCCAGTGTCACGTAGAATGGAGAAGACAAGAGGGAGATTGATCAGTAAAATATGTAAGATAATTAAACTAAATTAATTTATGATATGTAAAAAAGCAGTTAATTTATTTGTATGGTACGTAATAATCACTTGAATCGTATTTTATTAACAGTTAGCATTAAAATTCACTAACAGTCTAGTCACCAAGGCACTGATCGCTATATCAGCTCATTTCTTATTTGTAGTTCCTGAGATAAGCGCGTTCAAACAAGCAAACAAACAAACAAACAAACAAACAAACAAACCAACGAACGAACGAACGAACGAACGAACGAACGAACGAACGAACGAACGAACGAACGAACGAACGAACGAACGAACGAACGAACGAACGAACGAACGAACAAACCAACGAACGAACGAACGAACGAACGAACGAACGAACGAACGAACGAACGAACGAACGAACGAACGAACGAACGAACGAACGAACGAACGAACGAACGAACGAACGAACGAACGAACGAACGAACGAACGAACGAACGAACGAACGAACGAACGAACGAACGAACGAACGAACGAACGAACGAACGAACGAACGAACGAACGAACGAACGAACGAACGAACGAACGAACGAACGAACGAACGAACGAACGAACGAACGAACGAACGAACGAACGAACGAACGAACCAACAAACAAACAAACAAACAAACAAACAAACAAACAAACAAACAAACAAACAAACAAACAAACAAACAAACAAACAAACAAACAAACAAACAAACAAACAAACAAACAACAAACAAACAAACAAACAAACAAACAAACAAACAAACAAACAAACAAACAAACAAACAAACAAACAAACAAACAAACAAACAAACAAACAAACAAACAAACAAACAAACAAACAAACAAACAAACAAACAAACAAACAAACAAACAAACAAACAAACAAACAAACAAACAAACAAACAAACAAACAAACAAACAAACAAACAAACAAACAAACAAACAAACAAACAAACAAACAAACAAACAAACAAACAAACAAACAAACAAACAAACCAACAAACAAACTAACTCTGCCTCTTTATATATATTAGTATAGATTGCCCAATTCTGTACAATGGTTAGGTCATTGTTGCGTCTTAAAACTGGTCTCTTCCGTGACCGTGATTGCTGTAAAGCATTCGAAACGTCGGGAACCAAAAATCAAAATAAATCCGCGAAATAATTCGAAAAAATAGTTTTATTTTAAAATGTCAAATATTCGCGTAAATCCAGCAAAGTATTTTCGATATCAGTTGAAAATGAAAGACGTGTTCCAAAAACAAAATACGTCACAAAACACAAAATACATCAGTCACTATATGTGCGTCACTAGTTACGTTTTAATTTTTTTGAGCGGAATCCTAATTCTTTTTCTAAAATAAAAGTACCCTATATTACTCCCTATAACATCAAAAATATTCCAGTGAAAGTCCCGGCAAAATCAGGCCAGCAGCTTCAGAGATTATCCGGAACAGACAGACAGACAGGCAAATAGACAGAAAAATTAAAAAAATTGTGGTTTTTTTTGTAAGTACCGTAATATATAATTTCATATGCATTTAGTAAAAAGCTGTTACTTTGACATTAAAAACGGACTCTTCAATTTTATTTATCTGTATAGAGTATAGATATGTTGGAGCATTAACACACAGTACATCTAGTTCCATAGTAAGCTAAGAGGCTTGTGTTATGGATACCAGATAGTTGATACTCTACATATACATATTATAAATATAAATATCCATGATTGGAGTACAAACATTTGTGCTCACCACCTTAAATGAATGCTCCCAGCGGGATTCGAACCTGCGACCGCTGACATGGCAAGTAGGGTCACTACAAACTGAGCCAAACGTGTCATATATCATCGTCGTATCAGTGAAACAATTATTTTGTTAACAGATGACAATTTTATGCGAAATTCCGGAGTGGTCGTAAATTCTCGTACCGGCAACAAAATCTTTTACTCTCATGGCTAGAATGATAGCATGTACGTTTTGTAAATGGCCATTCGTCCGCATTCGCTTATTTTATAACGCAACTCTATTTTTCGACGGTACAGTCATAAAATATGAAACACATCAATCCCGTTCAAATTCCAATACAAAATTGGTTATTATTTGGGCATGTGCGGCTTAAATGTATTTTTCAGTAAAAATGTAGGTTTTCTCTTTATGTACATATGCTTAGATTTATATTTATGTATGTATATACTACAATGAATATAATATCTATATTATATACACAAAATGCTTTGTCCTGACGGACTGATCGATGAACGCACAGCCTAAGCCGCTGGTAGACACGTGAAATTTGGAGGACATGTTTCTCATACAATGTAAGCATCCGCTAACGAAGGATTTTTCGAAATTCATCCCCTAAGGGGGTAAAATAGGGGATAAATGGTTGTATGAAACTGTCATTTTTATCGCGAAATGCACGGAAAGTGGTATTTATCCCATATAATTTTCAACAAACAATTATTTATGATCAGAATTACTTGAAACATTGTATTCATGCTCTTCAATACAATTAAATAAAGATGTATTGTAGATTTTTCTTTAAATCAGGCCCTAAGTGGGTATAACTGTGCAGTAAAATTTGAGTTGTTGAATATATTTAAATAGAGTAACATGTCTCAAGCTCTCTGTTAGTGCACACTTACTATGTGGGATATAAAATAGAAAACGGAAATTATTCCGAATCCAAAGGAAAATTATCTATAACTTTTCGGCTGACCACACCAGTGCAGACAACTATAACCGACCTAGAGCGCGAGAGAGAGAACCTAGCTAGAGAGTATCCTGCTATCTATATCCTCCTTCTGAAGGTTGGCACATCTGCAATAAAAAAGTCGCCTAAGCTATGTAACGGGATTAGACTGTGACTAATTCATTAAACATTATAGTGGCCACTATGTTTACTGGATGTGCTCGGAGAGAATCAGAATTCATACCTCGAATATTACTGATTACTTCTGATTACGCCTTTGAATTTAATTTATACCTTCTTAAGGTTTGCTTTGCAATGATCTTTTATATATCTCAGGGCCAATCTTTAAAAGTAGCAGGAGTAGACTTAAGAGATCTTTCTCTAATTTTGAAAAGATGGGGTTGAAAAATGCGCAATAAATAGTGGAGCTTGCAAAATACCTAAAGTGTAAATTTATTTACAAAATATACGCTTAACATCTTTTAAGCACTGGATATATTGAGTTACAATAGCTAAAATTAAATTTGTTTTCCATATATCTTTAAGAAATAATAAAAGTTACAGGAACTTATTTTTGCAATTAATAAAGTATGTATGGCGAAAAAGTTTATTTTTTTCGTAGTTTGATCGCAATTTTATAGTAACTTTTTGTCCTCTGTTAGTCAACCTATTTTCTTTTCTTTTGATTAGTAGCTTTTGACGAGCTTTAATGTTATCAATGAAAAAAGTTTTGTTTTATATACATATGTTTTTCCTTGTCTATATCTAGCAAACGAACAGTAAAGTCTTTCATACACTTAGTATCGTTTTATTCTGGAAATATGTATAATGTGGGAGATAAAATATATTATGTTAAATTTTTAGCACTACCTTCGTATGTTTATAGAAATTTCATTTGACAGCTATGTTATCAGTGACGCCCACTACGACATTCCGTTATAAATTCTCTTATTGTACCTGAATGAATCAGAAAAAAGCTTTAGTTTAGTCAAGTTTAACTCAGAAATGAGATATTTTCCCGCACTAAAAAGTATCCTATATGTTGACCCGGATAACCAGCTATCATCATACCTTATCAAAATCCATCCAGTGGTTTTTTCGTGATGCGGTCATAGACAGATGACAGACAGACAGACAAAACATCTAAAAACTATAGATTTGGCCTCTGTATCGATAAGAATGTCTATTTCAATAAGATTTTCCAAAAAATATTAATGTACAGATTCGGCTCAGAATGTTATTATATGTATAGAAAATTATTATAAAATTAATAATTATTATAAAAATAAAAATATAATATTTTTTTTAACTTTATTCATAATAAATTTGACTTACTTAACCGTCACACTTCGCGACACTCGTTTTTCAATGTATTGACTTACCCCTCACTCATACCTAAACAAGATTTACTTCAAAAAGGTAAATATGACAAAATAGGTTTAATTATATTAAAATAATATATCAATTTGTAGAGTTGTATGTTGTTGTATTTATATTATATATACATAGCGAAATAGATTTGATTTGCATTGCATCAGCGGGCACTGACTCCAAAAATATCTGATTAGGTATCTATTGTAAGAAATAATGAAATTCAGTTATTTATTACTTTTTAGTGTCTGGGAGTCAGTTTTTATGTTTGTTTTTTAAATAATTAACATAATTTTTCCGTTTTCAAGATGTAACCTCTAAACAGAAATCACAGGGAAGAAAAAATGTTAACGAGAAAATCCATAGTAAATTGCTAGTCTCTCAAAATGCCCTCTTATCAAGAGTCAAGAGTTATCGAATTTAAATATAACTAGTATATTGCTTCAGTTTTTCTAAATATTTATATTTGAGATACAAATTCATAAAGAATACATTTAATAAATTATATTACTGAGTAAATTAAGCACAAAGTGTAATTTAAAAATAAAAATCCATTTTTTCCTTCACATTTAAAGGTATTATATTATTTGTAAAAGTCATAGTACAGTGTTATCATTTAAATTCTTTTACTTGTGACATTATTCTTAGTTCTCTTGTACCTTAGATTTTAGTTTAGTTGATTTCTTAGTTGAAAATTAACAACTTCACTTTTTAAAATGCTTACGACAGCTTTTTCTGAAGGACACTCTGTTATGAATTCCTGTCCAATAGGCACTTTGTAAGGCAATTTAATACTTAAATTGTTATTTAGAATCACCCATTCTCCTGCACTTACATCAAGTATTTCAGGTAAAATTCGTACATCTTTAAACCCATTGAAGACTCCGTTTCCTACTACATTTGTAATTATTAGTCCATTTTGAATTTCCACTTTAACATCTAAGTTGGTGACATCTGACAATGAATATTTGATAATATATGCTTCATCTCCGTACATAATTTTTGGTGTAATTGTGGCATTTTCTTTGCAGAATTTCCCAAGGGATGATTCGGCAAAGGAATATTTTTGTCCGATATCAGTAATTATTTCATCTATTGTATCTTGAGCATGGTTGCAACCAGGACCATGTCGATGACCCCAATGACCACGACCTCTATGACCATAGCCTCCATGACCATGAATAATGCCATGTGAATATTCCACAATGGCGAATATCACAAGCACTAAAAATATACGAAGCATGACTTTAACTTACTAAGTTGTGAATGAGGAGTTATAACGCATCGAAGTGTTTATATACCTTTTTATGCTAATATCAGTCTCGATGATAAGAGTTATTCTTGTTATATTGGGAATTTATTATATTGTTTGTACGTTTAAGAAAATTTATAATTGTTTTTTTTTTAATCGTTCATTTTTATTTTCATTCATTTTATTTAAAAATTTAGACTGTTTGTTATGAATGCATTTTAGATATACTACCTCCAGGTAAATTTCTAAGAAATTGATTAAATTTCTAAGAAATCTATTGTTAACTGTAACGCCGGCGTGTCCGCGGTCGTTGAGGGACTATTATTTCATTACTCCAATTAAATTCCATGATTATCGCTTTCTGATAATTGCCTTTAGAGAATCTACTGTTAAAGAAGTATTAATTAAGATCACGGCTTTACGTGCTCTCCGTGGCACAGGGGTGAAACACCACCAACTTCTCCACTCCGGCCTGTAATTGAAATTTTTTTGACTTAAAAAAACTCAATGACTGAACTTGGCCCGACCCCAGACTCGAACCGATTTTCAGTCGTACATGCTAGTCACTAGACCACCGAGGCATTGAATGATAATCTATACATATAATTAAACTGTAGAGGTCGAATGTCTGTACATAGAAAAACAAGCTAAAAACCGAGTCAGGGGAATGTAAGAAGAGACACAGAACAAATCCCGATTTTTTTCAAATTCATTGATTCTCTGTCTGTTTTTCTGTTTGTCTATTTGTATAGGCTAATCTCCGAAACTGTTGGATCGATTTAAATGAAATTTTGCACAGCACAGCACATTTTTCATTCCTTGCAAATTAAGTAGGTTCCGTGGGATAATTAAAAAAAATAGTAACTTATACGCAAAAACTACTGATTGAATTTTAATGAAACTACAATAATATAGTTATATATATCAGAATAATAAATAGACTACTTTTTATCCCGGAAAAAATGTACGGTTTCCGTGGGATAGATTTGTTTTTTAATTTATCAACACTATGTTTGACTAGAAGTGACGCCATTTGAACAAAGAACTATAATTTAATCAGGTTAATATTAAGTATTAAATTATGTGGAATTATAATTGTTCTTATCTAAAAGTTGAAAGTTCATTACTTGAAAAACTACTATAATAAATTTGCTCACTTTATCACTTCATTATCATAACATTATGCGGAGATGGGTTTTTACTGA
The DNA here is from genome assembly GCA_951806755.1 of Brenthis hecate. Lineage (NCBI taxonomy): Eukaryota > Metazoa > Arthropoda > Insecta > Lepidoptera > Nymphalidae > Brenthis > Brenthis hecate. Next base: position 1,479,028 of record OX638270.1, read on the forward strand.
CGTATACACAATAAACATTTACAGTAGCTGGAGTACTGGTATGACCAATAAGGTGAAAAATTGCAACTGCGTCAGTGGTCTTGTGGCTAGCATGTACGGCCACGGATTCGGAGGTCCTGGGTTTGAATACCGGGTCAGGCCAAGTTCTTTTAGTGAGTATTTCTGTAAAGAAATTCTCAGTAACAGCCCGGAGTTAAGAAATTCACGATGTTTCACCCCCGTACTTCGGGTAGCACGTAAAGCCGTCAGTTATGCGCTTGATCTCGTACTAGTCGTCGTATGAGAGTAGCAAGAATAGGCAACGCACTGGTGCTTGCGCTCATACTTGTTCACTACAATATCTCCTGTGCAGATAACTAGTCTCAATGAGTTTGAAATAAGAATAATAACTGTATAGATCTCATAGTTGGTTACACAATATGAATGTGAGTCAGTCCCTATGTCATACGCATTTACTAGAAGACTTATGTTGTAGATTTATGTTGTACTCGAGCTTGTAAAAATAAAAATTGTAACTAAGTCGAATCTGTACATTAAATATTTTTTGGGAAACTTAATTGAAATACACATCATTAACGATACAGAGTCCAGATCTATAGTTTTTTAGAATTTTTGTCTGTCTGTCTGTTACCGCATCACGAGAAAACTACTGGACAGATTTTGATGAAATTTGATATGATGAAAGCTGGTTATCCGGATCAACATATAGGATACTTTTTACTGCGGGAATATATCTCATTTCTGAGAAAAAATACAATAACTGCATTGTAAGAGTATTATACTAAATATGAAAAACCTACGAAATTGGTTTTTAAGCATCTGAACGCGGGCGGAGCCGCGGGTAATGCTAGTTGATATATAAAACACGTTTTATACACATACACATTTCCTTACAAATATCTCTTCAAAAAGTGGCGTCGACATATTTTATGACGTTAAGTCAAACCAAAGAGTAAAATTCAAAAATCGTTAGTTCTAATTATCTCTAAACACAAATTCGAACTTACGAACACCACATAAAGTACTTTTTTAAATGAAACAACGTGCGTGTTAATTTTGTCAACGAAAAGCAATGGACAAAAGTGATTTGAAAAAAGCGCATAATTTCGAATTGTACACTTCTTCTTTATGACACTTTTTAAACGCTAATTGTATATCTTGAGTTTTTGTATATTAATACTAGCGGCTCACCGTCACTTCGCTCGGGTTCGCATCTAGACAAACAACAGCAAATCTATCCCACGGGAACCGTACAAATTTCCGGATAAAAAGTAGTCTATTTGTTTGGTAAAGTTTTATTAAAATCCAATCAGTTTCAGTAGTTTTTGTGTTCTAAACTGTATAAGTTACTATAGTTTTTTAACTGTCCCACGGGAACTCTTTCATTTTTCGGGATGAAAAGTATCTAAAATGTTGACCGGGGATATAAGGTACCACCATACAAAATTTTATTTAAATCGGACAAACAGACAGAGAAATAAAAATATCCAAAAAAATCTGGATTTATTCTATTTCTCTTCCTACATACCCCTGACTCGGTTTTTAGCATTTTTCTTCTATATACAGACGTTCGACCTCTACAGTTTTATTATATGTATAGGTATAATACCTAAAAATTTGAAGCCGCAGGTCTATATGAAATCAAATACAACTAACATTATAAATATATTCTAGATCTATGTATACTAAGAGCTTTATTCAAAAACATGTAGATAAAATAACACATACAATACATTACAGAACAAAAAACTTTATTCCATTAAGTTCCTTTATCCTAATCCACATTCCTTGTTGTTACAAAATACTCCGTCGCTATTTCATTGAAATAGGGTAATAATATTCTTCTCACGAATTTCCCAAAGGTAGAAAACAATTCATGGGGAAAGATAAAAGTATTAAACAATATTCAGTGACTCTTGGACTAAACTCTATACGTTATGATGAAAATGTTGGTATTTATGTATATATGTGTGTAGTGCGTACGTATGTATGTGCATATGTCACGCATTGTAGCTCAAACGACTGGATGGATTTTAATATTTTTGTATTAGGTATTAGTAAATTTGAATGCGTTGTGAGAGTGACCAAGGTGTATGATGACATGATATTTAAAAATGACATCTGTGAGTTTTAGTTATTACTCGCTTATTAAAGGAGATCGAGATCTCACATAAAAATACGTATATAGGTTCGAATATATATTTTTTATATTTTTGTTATATTTTTTCGTAATCAGTTTTTTAATCATTCCATTTTATTGTTTGCTTATTAGGAAAAAACCGCGAAAAGTGGCGAATCTCAATAAACCTAGCGATGTGCTCTGAACATATTTTATTATTTAAGTACATCAGTATGCAATATGAATAGGTACTTTAATTTTGATGCACTCTCTTGGCAATGCTGACGAGTCAGAGGTCAAGGAGCAAATGACGTTGATATTTATTTACGTGCACAGATAATTATAATACCGCCGAATTCTTAATCCCTGCTGCTATTGATAGTTTCTTGACAGAAATACCCAATTCTTATTCTAGTCTCGACTTAGGACTTGAACCCAGTATCTGTTCTATAATAATAAAAGTAACTAAATAAGAAATGATCCATTATAATTAATACCAAGTGATTTTTCTTGTTTCATAGGAACCAAAACACATTTTGTCTTTAAATTTGCTTTATTTTTGATGCACTACAATAATTTTACTACGTTTGTTAGCTGTAACGAATAATAATAATTTATAGATTCCCGATTATATACCTAAGTATTTAATTTCCACTACAATATGAGCGCTATATAAAACAAAGATAATAATATGTACAAAAAAATAAATAAAAAAAGCTTACATATGATATTATCTTATCTGTTTTAACTTGCAATAAAGAGAGAGAGCTACTTGTTTATTCTTTTGATTCTCACACATTGAGGACTCGAACCTGCAATATAGATTGACATTAAATAACAAAAAAATAAAAACCGACTTCAAACAAAAGCACTTAAAAGTAAAAAATAACTGATTGGTAGTTTTCATTTACTATACATACCTAATCAAATATTTTCGAAGTCGGTGTGCTTTGCTTTGTATGGGCTGGCACCGATTTCGAAAATATTTGATTAGGTATGTATTTAATAGGTAGGCTTTAATTACTTAGCCAAAGCACACCGACTTCGAAAATATTTGATTAGGTATGTATAGTAAATGAAAACTACCAATCAGTTATTTTTTACTTTTTAGTGCTTTTGTTTGAAGTCGGTTTTTATTTTTTTGTTAAAAAGTTTTTATTTTTCCCTTTTTAGTGTAGACAGTAGTAGCAAAGTAAGGATTCTAACGTGTTAGGCTTGTCAAATCAAACAAAACAAGCCCAAACTCAAAGTATCTACTATTAGCCGTTGAAGAGTTCCACCTATCCACCTTCTGGCCTTACCATCAGATCAGGTCAACAATACCAAACCACTGTACTATCAACGGAAATAGAAACACTTGCAAAGTTTCAAGTCAATATGACAATTAGAAGTAGGTTAAATTCATCATTAGCTATTTTTCCACCCTTAGGGGTGGTATTTTTTTTTTTGAAATTTAAATGGAACCAATCTGGAAGTATACACTTTCAAACAACACAAAAATTGTCCAAATCGGTTAATAAATGACGGAGTTCTGAGGTAACAAACATAAAAAAAAAATACAGTCGAATTGAGAACCTCCTCCTTTTTGAAGTCGGTTGAAAAACATGAACCTAATTGAAGATAACAATATAATTTAACGTACATATAAAATTCTATGTATATTATCATATCTGCCCTTTCGTGCGTCTGACATGCAAATTGGATTCATTTCATGAAATGCATTGGGATGTGGGAACATTGCAAAGTCGCTCTCCACGCAGTACTGTACTCAGACTATCGTTCGTTATGAATAATGAGACAATAGCTTGTTTGTATTCAAATATATACACTTTTATACAAGACTAGCGACTCACCCTCGCTCTGCTCGTGTTCGTTCCTACTTAGGTTTTTTTTAATTTATTTATTAGACAAGCCAACGCAATTTTGTATGACGTCATATAATTAAAGCCAGAAAATATTAAAAAAGAAAAAATATTACATTATAGACCACACTTACAGGCTAGCTAAACATGATAATAAAAAAGACATTCTACTTCCATTTCCCCACACCCAAATAAAAACAATCAAAATAGTTAAAAACAGTGCAAAGGAAAAAAAACAAAATAAAATAACTATAAAAATCCTATTGACAACTACTTATGACAACGATTATACACACATATAAAAACACTTTAAATTAATTTAATATATATATATATATATATATATATATATATATATATATATATATATATATATATATATATATATATATATATATATGGGGCATTTCACGTGAAGTGGACAGGAAAAAAAAAGTGAGGTTCTGAAAATCGATCATATTCGGCCCATTTATACTTCTAATATGTATGAATGTGAACACAATTTTTTTTTTGTATAATGTATATTTCACAAGTTATCGGTTTCTGAAGAATTGTCGTAATTGTAATATCAATTTTATGAAAGTAGTTTTTCGAATTTCACAAAATTACAATTAAATATTTAATATAGCAATACAGTTTGAAAAAATACTGTTCTTTTTTACAATAAAATGAAATTAAGAAAAAAATTTTTTTTTCATGTCCAAAACCGGAAGTAAACTTTTCAAACCTGAATTTAAGTCACTTCAACCAATTTTTTTTTCTTCTTTTTTTTAAAAAATATAGCTTAAAGTATATTAAAAATACACAAGAAAATTCAAAATGGGATCTCTATTTGTTTAGGAGTTAGATTAATTAATGTACATACGCGTCGCAATGGGCGTGATATCTGGCCCTTGCATAGGTCGAGTAGTTTGCACGATATTTCATTAAAACTCGCAACTTTATTAATTTTTTATCTTGTTTCAACGTATTTAAGCTCTTACAAGGATGTGAAATAAGTATTATTAATATAATATACTAGTTTTCGCCCGCCCGGTATGTCCAATCTTTATAAATTACAGCCTATATGTTTTATTCTGATGTCTTAGTTACATTACTGCATAGTTTCATAAAAATGCATTCAGTAGTTTTTGCGTGAAAGACTAACAAACATACATACATACATTCTTACAAATTTTCGCGTTTATAATATTAGTAGGATATATATATATATATATATATATATATATATATATATATATATATATATATATATATATATATATATATATATATATATATATATATATATATATATATATATATATATTAATAATACTTAACTCAAATATAAATTATTAAAATATTATAAAGAACAAAAACATTTTTAGGAACTAGTAGAAAAGTGATGATTCAGATCAGAATCCGAACGTCAAAGTAGGCTTAACAAAGTTTTTTTACACTAAGACCCAAACAATGTATCCTCGCAGGCGACTCTGGAACTCATATGGTATGTGTTTGTATTTATCATCAAAACGTAAAGTTGATGTTGAATGGAGGAGACATTGCCAATCTTACAGCTGGAACTGCCATACAACTTTCATCATATAAGGATTGCAACACTGTCGTGTCATTTAATGACTACAAAGACACCGCCAAACGAACGCTGTAATTCTTGTCCGGGCTCAAGTGCAATTCGAGAACATTTAAAAATCATATTTGATAACAATCAAGTGACAGACGTGCTAAAGACGATATAGAACGCCAGAGAATTGTTTTGCAACCCCGGTTTGCGTCTACAGTCACCATTCCGGGGACCAAAAAGTTTCACAGCTTTATTCCAACAACCAGTGGCCTTCTTTTGAAAAGGACCAGTTCTAGCATAGATTCCCATTGTAAAGTTCTAAAAGTTACAAAATAAACTAGTTCTAACGTTGTTAAAATGTTGTTTTATTATGTTATAATTATTATACGACAGCAATTATACAAGACATGTTGTTTCGCGCACACCAACCGATCTAAGCTAGCGCCAGATATCACGCCCATTGCGACGCGTATGTACATTAATTAATCTAACTCCTAAACAAATAGAGATCCCATTTTGAATTTTCTTGTGTATTTTTAATATACTTTAAGCTATATTTTTTTAAAAAAAGAAGAAAAAAAAATTGGTTGAAGTGACTTAAATTCAGGTTTGAAAAGTTTACTTCCGGTTTTGGACATGAAAAAAAATTTTTTTTCTTAATTTCATTTTATTGTAAAAAAGAACAGTATTTTTTCAAACTGTATTGCTATATTAAATATTTAATTGTAATTTTGTGAAATTCGAAAAACTACTTTCATAAAATTGATATTACAATTACGACAATTCTTCAGAAACCGATAACTTGTGAAATATACATTATACAAAAAAAAAAAATTGTGTTCACATTCATACATATTAGAAGTATAAATGGGCCGAATATGATCGATTTTCAGAACCTCACTTTTTTTTTCCTGTCCACTTCACGTGAAATGCCCCATATATATATATATATATATATATATATATATATATATATATATATATATATATATATATATATATATATATATATATATATATAGAAGAAAAAAAAACAAAAACGATTAAAATGAAGTGGCATTTAAAAATAATATTATTTTACCTTAGCAGTATTTTACCTTAGTAGTGCATTAAAAATTCTAAGGACTATAGATTTGGCCTTTGTATAGATAATAATGTCTATTTCAATTCACACGACATGTAGATTCGGCTTAGTTACAATTTTATTACTGTATAGATTTTTGAACATAAAATTCGAATTTCAGGTAGGTACATTTGTTTTGCATATTGTATTCAGCCCTTTTTAATGCCCCACTTCAGGGCAAGGGCCTCCCTTTTGCTATTAGGTTCAGGCCACAAATATGGGTTTGAACAACTCGATTTCTTCCTCATTTATTCGCTTCGCTCAGGTTCGTCCCTAGTTTTGACGCTTAATATGGATTTTATTTTAATTTTTTGTGGATTTTCCGATGTTTTAATAGTTAATCTGCTATTGGAGGCGGAGACAAATCCAACAAATCAAAAACCATGAAAATCGGTCCAGCAGTTCTCGAATTATAACTGTTATAACACTAACCCTACGTACTACTAACCCGACTTTGTTTTATACTAGCGACTCACCCTCGCTTCGCACAGGTTCGTCCCTAGTTTGATTCCCAACGCAAACTTTCATCCCCATTTTCACCCCCTTAAGGGATTTCCGGGATAAAAAGTATCCTATGTCCTTCCCAGGGTCTCAAACTATCTTCTTACCAAATTTCATCTAAATCGGTGCAGTAGATCCAGAGATTCCCCCCTCAAACTTCACAAACTCACAAGCTCACAATTCACAAACTTTACCTCTTTATAGTTTTAGTATACATAGATAACAAACATACTCACACACTCGCATCTATAATATTTAGTTTGATAAAAATATTGAAAAATAACATTTAAATAGAAAAACACACCATAGAATTTTATATGAGTAAATGATGTCGTAAACGAAGTTACTTGTACAATAGACAGTTGTCTCGAGTAGAATCTCTCGAGTAGATGAACATTTTATATCTTCTCAAATTGGTACATATAATTGGATCCCTAGACGGCGATGAAAAGCGTCAACCACTGCCTTGCCGTTGGAGGTTTTTTCACTTTTTTATTTATTCTAAATTCGCGTGCTTATGACAGGTTTTAAAAGATTTTTAGTCCTGGATATAAATAGTAAGAAATCGGTTATTCAAGTATGATTTCTATTTAAAATATCTCGTTATGGCAAAAATTATTTTATTTAGATGAAAAATTGAATTATTCTAAATAATATTATTCTAAGAAGAAATTTTATACCAATCGCAGAGCCGTTTGAGGATTTGCTATGTTATGTCGTTATTAGAATACTTTTATGGTATGAAAAACTTTTAAAGAAAAAATATTTTGTATGTGAAGGAATTAAAATATGACTGAGAGAAAAAAATGACTGAATGAAAAATTTAAAAAACTTCCACTTCTTTAATGCAACTAAAATAGATGCATAGCATGTTTTTAAAAAAATATAATATTTAATAGTTGATGTTTTAATACTTTTATTTTTATTTAATTAGAGTGGTTTTGTAAAAATTGTGAATTAAATTTAACCTATAGAGGTTAAATTTAATTCACAATTAAATATGAAAATATGAATAACTAGTTTTCTGCTCGTATCATATTTTATTGAGAGATTATCGAGCATTCTTTTAATGAAAGAATTTTTGAAATCAGTTTAATACATCAGTATGTCGGAGACGAGTCATAATCACAACTAATCGGAACGCGAGCGCCACCTTTTTGGGCTCGACAGAATCTACGTCATGACTCGACCGGGCTCGGCTGAGTTACGCTTGGTCGGTCGCACAGTGAACACTAGTAGAAACTGTCTTGCGTTCCGTATTGTCTATACATGGTAATAATGAAGTGGTATATGGCTTGAGGCAGTGGTAGCCCAGTGGTAACGCGCTCGCTTGGGAAACCGAGTGAAGCGAGTTCAAATCCTGGGTCTTGCACCTCTGATATTTTCATGTGCGAATCATTTCCAACATGATTACCACTTGTCTTAACGGTGAAGGAAAACATCGTGAAGAAACCTGCATGTCTGAGAGAACCTAGCAAGTTTTCAAAAGACATGTGAAGTCCGCCAACCCGCACTTGGCCAGCGTGGTGGACTATGGCCTGATCCCCCTCGTATTGAAGGGAGGCCCGTGCCCAGCAGTGGGACGTTAAAAAGGGATTACATATGGCTGTGTAGTGAAGTGCTGTGTAACTATGTACAAAGTGATTATTGTTAATTTGAAATACAACTATCATTGCATCGACTTTCATGTGAACCAACACTTCCCATATAACGCCCACTGTATAAGTCATGATAAAATAATGGAAAATAATAGAGAAAATTAACGTTGCTTCGATAAGTATATATACCAACTAAATGTACATATAAACAAAATTTTCTACAGATACATATATATATATATATATATATATATATATATATATATATATATATATATATATATATATAAACTTAATGTCTTTAACTTTTTATTTGATCTTTTTCTAGCCTTATTCCATGCATAAATACATACTCGTATAATAATATAGATAATCGTATCATAGTCCCTTACAAGTAAGGTTGTTGCTAGTTGTCCGTTAATCAGACGAATTATATATTACATCGTCCTTTAGTCTATATAGTCTGGTAGATTGTCTTATTATCTTATGGTGCAATATTATCCTATTAAAAAAATGTTTTTAGCTATATATATTATGTCATTATTATTTAGCTATATATATTATATATATTATGGCATTTTTTACACATAAAATCTTGGACTGTAAAATCTTTAGAACTCGATACTCGATAGGTTGGAATCTAAAAAAAAAACATTTTTTTTGTACTTTAATGTTATTTTCTTTTTTTTGTACATAGAAACATAAAAAATATAAAATGTAGCAGGTATTCATACAATAGTCGATTAACAAATATTATAGGATGAATAATTGTATCATAAACCGCGGAATAAACACTTTTAATTATTGCACCTTTAAGACTGGATTTTTTCTAACTTAAGACTTAACATAGATCTACCCTTGATTTATAATTAATTTATTCATTAAGAAAAGAATTATGAATATCGATGCAGTTGGACAAGATATCGCATAGCATACCCACAAAAATACACTAATGTAATCGATTTCCACCAGTCAGTTGTCAAACCCAGCTCACATTAAGGCAATATACTCGTAATATAGAGTTTACACTGGCGCGATAAAAGTAATAAAGTATAAAAATCATACAGTTCAATAAAAGTATTTTTTTTCCAGTGTGTACCCGTCCCGGGGTTGGGCTTCCGAAGAGGCTCTTACCGATGCGTTTGCCGACGCGGATTCTACTTTCCCAACACAACCGCTGAAAACAGATTCTACAACGGCAGCGATATCGAAGAAGAATACGAAAGACATTTATCTGTAGGTACATTATTTAATGTTAAAAAGTCTTATAACATGCCTAAAAATACTAAAAATTTTTTTAGTTTTCAACCGCCTCTTCAATGTGCCGTACAACTCAGAATGAGTGGGTATATAAATAAAGTTTGCATTTAATTCAAGCGAAAAGCTTACATATTTTTTGGAGTTCAGCAGTTAGTTTTACATTCAAACTTTTATTTTCAACTATTCAAAAAAGTTTTGGTCTGTTCGTGTACTATTGACTAGAACAGATAGAATTTATAAAACGGAGCTCGTTGGATTTTTATAAACGTCTATTAGAAGGTTTTATTTGACTTACTCCATTTGTATGTTTGTCTTTTCCGTTCAAAATATTGAATCTCTTGTAAGCACTTGCTGGTATTACATTATGATGAAATTGGGATATGAAACTTCTCTGAGAGTTATATGATACTTTACAATATGATTAGTCACAAAAATTATTTAACTTCGCACTGCAAAAAATAAAAATCTATTTATATGTAAATAGGCAATAGGTAGGTACATTCTACACACGCACACACACACACACACACACACACACAGACATATATATATATATATATATATATATATATATATATATATATATATATATATTATACTTATCTCAATTTTTTAATAATGATTATGGTCTCAACCATTAGTATTATTAATGATGCGCTAATTGAAATTATTATTTCAGAATCAACATAACCTATACTCCAAAGTAGCAGAGTTTGAATGCCTGCCGTGTGCTGAGGGATGTGAAGCGTGTGTCGACGGGTCGCCCTGTGTGGCCGCTCTGAACTGGGTCGTTCGTACCACTATCTTTGCGTTGGCTTGCTTCGTAATCTCCTGCCTTCCATTTATTGTATACTTTACCATCAAATATGGACATGTTCGAGTAAGTATGATAATATTTTTTAAGCTTATTACCGGGTTTTAACTTATGCTACGTCTATTCAGAAACATATAGAGTATAATATATATATATATATATATATATATATATATATATATATATATATATATATATATATATATTGTAGAATAGAAAAACTTTTTGGAGGGGAAAAATATATGACTTAGCCATATGGATAGACGTTTTTTATCAATAACTTTGAGATTACAAAATATACAAGCTTATTGTTCGTATAACCATTCTTCACTATCCTAAGACTAATGGTATATATAAAAAAAAATCACTACAAAATATTAAACAAATATTGCCATAGTAATTTTTTATCGATTTTCAAATCTTCTTTCATCCAGGTGGTGCGAGCAGCTAGTCCAGCACTACTTAGGGTGATAGTTCTTGGGGCTCTTCTCATTTACTCCACCACCCTGGTTATGTACGGTAGACCAACTGTCTTCACATGTACAGCCAGGGTCTGGCTGCGGGAAGTGGGTTTTTGTTTGACATATGGTGCCTTGATGCTGAAGACTTGGAGGTGAATTTTGAAATTACTTACTACTTAGCTTTAAACAAAAGTAGGTACTTATTTGATTTTTAAAATAGAAGAATTGATCAATCGATCAATTCTTCTATCGATCATCATAAATCCTTCATAAGTTATTTAAAACGGTACAAATTACCAACAAAAATAAATCCTATTTTGAAAGTACTAAAGTGCATTTGTATTTTTTATTTTCATTCATTCATTTTGTTTTATTATTCATAATAGCTATAATAATATTTACAAACAAACATTAACTAGCATTAAACTGATCAATATCCATATCACTATCTATCAATAGAAAAGTAATAAATATATTATGAGAATGTTAGTCAATAAATATATAACGACATATTGACTCAGTTCGTAGTGACCCTACTTGCTGTAAAAACGGTCTCGGGTTTGAGTCCCGCTGGCTGATTCATTCGTATGATGAGCACGAATGTCTGTACTTTAGTCATGGGTGCTTATAATATGTAGGTATATTGTAATCATTTAAAGTTTTATGTGTGTAGTGTATCAACTATCTGATATCCATAACACAAGCCTCGTAGCCTCGTTTATATATATTTTATTTATTCAGTTTCAGACCACCTAACTAATGCTTATATTTAAATTACTGTTATTCTAACCTAAATTATTATTTGCCTATTTTCAATAATTGTTTATACTTAATGTTTGATATGAAAGTCTTTATACGTTTAAAGTAGATGAAGGGTGGCGTGGTGTTACTACGGCTCTTTTAGTATGTATAACGATATCTATACTAATATTATAAAAAGGTAAAGTTTGTGAGTTTGTGACGTTGTAGGGGGTAATCTCTGGATCTACAGAACCGATTTAGATGAAATTTGATAAGAAGATAATTTGAGATCCTGGGAAAGACACAGGATACTTTTTATCCCGGAAATCATACTTTAAGGGGGTGAAAATGGGGATGAAAGTTTGTATTGGTAAGCAAGCTAGGGACGAACCCGAGCGAAGCGAGGGTGAGTCACTAGTCGATTATAAAATGTCAACTAGTCTAAAACCCTATTATATACAAGTCTAAATCCAAAATGACAAATAATAGCTTAACTATTTTCAGACACTAACTCGATATTAAAAATTAGATACCTTTTAAATAAAACTATCTTTTCGGATTATTTCGCGAATTTATTTTGTTTTGAAAAAAATCCGAAAAGATAGTTTTATTTAAAATGTCAAGTATTCGTGTAAATCTAAGAAAGTATGTATTAATTAGATACCTTTTGTCATTTAAAAACCCTGACCATTAAAAATTACTTTACTAAAATTCGATTAAGCAATCAACTTAACAGCCATTCCTCACTAATGCTTATTTCATCTTAGACTGACATCTTAAGTAATTAGACGGTAAATTCTCATCCAGTCTTCACACTAAGACCTAGATTGCAGAAGCTATTAGAGAACTGTGCGTCCTGCGATAATGGAAACCTTGCATCGCTCTAATAGCATTGTTAAGCAATGCCCCGACAAACAGACAATACGTACTTAGTTCTCGGTAAATAGGGATTTATCGAGCGGTTAATAGAATATGTAGTTCTATAATTTTAATACATTTTTAATAGTAATTTTTAACATAGAAGTTCCACCATTGTGGTGGATTTGGATGGTGTGGTGATTGAAAGCTTATTAAAAAATCATGCAAATCGAAAGTGATGATATTGCATAATGAAAAAGTTATTAACACAATAGAACCCAAAACAATGATTTTTAGAATTTTTGTCTGTTGTTTTTTCTGTCTGTGCGTTTGTGCGCGTTAATCTCAAAAACGGCTTAACTGATTTGGGTGCGGTTTTCATGAATGTATTTTGGTAAGCTTCATTTAACATTTAATAACCAAAAAGAAATCATACATTGAATTTAGTATTTCCTTCTTTTTGAAGTCACTCAAAAGGGAGCGGTCGCAATTTTGGCGTGCTTTAATTAATCGGATTCATTTTTAGCTTGTTAATGATTATTCCAAATAGGGTAGGTTAGATTAGTCTAACTACAATAAGAAAAAATCATCCCTTGAACCTTACCAAAAACTCAATAATATTTACCCGAATACTGCAAAATTTGTGGTAAATTAGATCTTTTGTTTGAAAACTTATAAAAAAATATTTTTTATAAAAAATTGTTATATTATACTATGAAAACGAAATTTTCATGTAATATATGTAGTTGTAATGGAACGGTTTTATGACTATATTCATAAAAAATCTCTAGAGATAAAAATATACTATTAGCGTATTTTACTCGCTGTGTCATAGTAAGCTCATTTTATTTATCCATCTCTTTTTTCGGGCTTAGAAGTATTTTACAGCAGTAAAATTATACATTTTCTTACCAAATACTTCGCAAAATATTTACTAAAATTACTTCAATTTCCACAAAGCTTATGATTTCTCTTATAAATCAGATACTCAACAAAATTCATTTATATGTTTTCTAAATTAGTATTTCATCTCTTATATTGCAAACCTTAGTACATCAGAATCATACAATACACGAATCCCAAACTGGACTCCATACGAGTAGGAACAATTTATAACCCACAAGGCAATTCCAAGCAACATCTCCGAATGGCCTCTCCGGTAATAGACTTAATTCGACGCGACGTGTCGATCTGTCAAGGGACTTACACCCTGAGGTGATAGTACAATGATCACTTCCTTTACCAATTTACTGTGTGTTGTGTAATACCTATTTGTAGTTAGATGCTGGTCTAAAGCTATAGCTAGTAGCTTTCTATGTATAACTTCGCCAACATGTTAATGTTTTCTAATATTTTAACAATTCTTTTTTCTTTTAATGTAAATTCTTAAAATATTAATATAATTTGGCTTTTATACCCACGGAGAAATAAATTACTGCCACTTAGAGTTCCATGTTATCTAATTAAAAATATGCTAAAAATTGACTAATGTGCAATAAAGCCTTCATACTCGTTAAGTGCCTCGTTGGATTACAGATAAAGATCAAGTCCAATACAGTTATTGGGTTTTTCTGTGAAAGAATTGTCAGCACCTGCCCACAGTTGGGCGGTTTTTCATCCCCGTGTCATGGATAAACATAAAGCTATCAGTCATCAGTCGTATAGAGTTGGCATTCCACCAGGCTTCTAGAAAAGAATAGATAGGGCATTTAAATTTCCGCAAGCACTAGTGCGCTTTAATGCATTCTGCAATGTTGGTAATTGGAATTGAGATTTAAGATTTCCAGTAATCATATTAAACACTAAATTTTATAACTCAAATTAGAAATTTGATATAATATAATTTTTTTCAAAAGGAAACGATTGTTCCAATCACTCAAAAATCTAACTTAGGACGGATCCTAATCATCTATCTCTGTTTATCTTTCTAGCGATAGGAATTTATAGCGATAGTGTGTAAATTGTATGCAACATATATCAGATTTCTATATTAAATAAAGAAAATTTCGGAAATAGGTTATTAAGATATATCTTCAGTAATGTAAGAACATGCCTATTATATAATAATTGATTCAAAATGAATAAAGTTTACAGAACACACATCGAACTTAATTTGAAACAACGTTTTCTTTTCATTGTAATTATTACAAATATGTATGTATGTATCGGAGATGTTATGGATATGAAATTTCAGATCTGGAAATGGATACGAATATATGAATAACATTATAGCACAATATCATAATAAAAAGAAATTTAATCTATACATATAATAAAAAATGTAACTAAGCCGAAATAGACATTATTATCGATACAGAGGCCGAATCTATAGTTTTTAGAATTTTTTTGTCTGTCTGTCTGTTACCGCATCATAGAAAAACCACTGGAGGGATTTTGATGAAATTTGGTATGGTTAATGATAGCTGGTGATCCGGGTCAACATATAAAATACTTTTTACCGCGGGAAAATGTCTCGGTAAGGGGTTAATGGTATATAACATATTATAATAATGTTATATTATAGTAAAGTAGTAAATATTATAGTAAAAACAAAAATCTCCTAAATGAAGCCATTTTATTCGTACAGCATCGAAAACATAACCCGAAATTAATATTATCACTAACAAAGATTTGTCAGTATTTCATTGGGCCCTCCGATCTTATAGACAGATGTGGCAACATGACCTATTCACTTCTCCTAATAAAATCCTTCATTTGAAAGGATTCCAGTTCAACTTTCGTATGTCTGATATAATAACGACTTTCATAAATGGAGTTGTAAAAATTGCTTTACTTGATTGAAAATTCGTTTGTTATTGATACTTTATCGGTTAAATTCGGTCAAGTTCGATTTGGATTTGTGCATTATAACCCTTGTATGTTTAAATGTAATTGAGGATGAGTAATTGTTAAATAAAATTCTAAATGTCTAACTGACAAAAACTAAAACGTTTTTAATAAAAATAAAAAAAAATAACATACATGCTTTATACTCGCTGTGATTATTGCTACGTGTGGTGATTATGGTACCGTATGTATGTATGTCTCCGACTGCATAATACTATATTCCTTTGTCAACTTGTTCCCATCTATTTAGTAGGGTTTTTACGAAGTCGGTTTTTTTTATAAATTGAAGTCATTTATAATATACAAGTAACAATGTAGACAGCTAATTTGTTAATTTAAACACAATACTCGATTTAAATTAAATAAGTAATATTATTGTTACTGATAACTTCAAAAGTAAAAAATTATATTGCTTGTTAAATAATAACAGGAGTGTGATTCATTTTCCGATAAATTGAACAATGCTCATGGGATTCGCGATTCCAGCGTCGTCTTTTTTCGCACAATAAATAACTTATTAAGAGAAATATTTTTATAATAATACTAGCAAGCGGTTCTAGTTTCGTCTAGATGCGAAGTTATACATAATTAAAACCATACGTATGTACATCTGTATATGAATATTATAAATGTGAAAGTTTGTGAATATGTATGGATGTTTGTTATTATTTCACGCCAAAACAGCGGAATGGATCTTGATGAAATTTGGCACAGAGATAGATTATAGTCTGGAATAACATATAGGTTACTTTTTATTGCGGAAAAATATACGGTTCCCGAGGGATAGATTTGTTCATTTTTGCAGGGGCGAACTCGAGCGAATCGAGGGTGAGCCGCTAATATTCTAATATATAAATATGTCGTGTCACGGTGTTTGTGGTAGTACTCCTCTGAAACGGCTCGACCGATTTTAATGATTTTTTTTGTATATTTGTTAGGTGTCAGAATAGGTCGTAAAGTATTTTTCACTCTCCTACCCCCACCTGACCATTTTTTAATCGCCATTTTAATATTTTTGTATGAACAATATCCAAATAATTTAATAATATATACATATGTATCGCTATATTTAACTATAAAGCAAAAGAGTTTTTTTTTTTGTAGATTGAACACGCGCGAAGCCGCGGGTTCTACTAGATTATATAATTTCACGCTATATTTTTATTTATTTTTATTTCTAATCCAAAAATGCACAAAAACATTTTTAACATAATATATTATCATCAAAAATAAATTCAATGTTACAAAAATAACATTAGTTAGACAACTGAGTCGCAGTTATTAACACACATTTTTTGAGCAACATGTTAAATATATATCTACGAGTATATATAAAAATCGATGTGTATATGTATGTTCCCTATAAATTCCAAAACAGCCGGAGCGATTTTGATGAAATTTTCAAGCAATCTTCAGAGCAGCCTAAGATGATGATCCTGTGAAGTTTGATAGCTATCGGAAGTTTGAATACAGGAGAAGCTAGTTATTATTATAACCTAAATTAAATACAGGATTATCAGATCTTCAAACATCAAAAAATACAGAAAAATAAAATATTACACATACTCAAATTGCTTACTCATAAAAAAATTTGCCTCATGCTTTTGTATCGTATGAATCTGCAAGGAATAAACGTACGTGCTTTAAGCAGTTTACAAAATCGATAGAAACACACATGTACATAGCATCTGACTTCAAAATATGAAAAAAAAATTTTTTAGTTAAGTTTAAAGGGATTTTGAAGTCGACGTTCCTCTTTATTCTAAGGTTTTCTAAATTATTTGTAATACGATAGTTAAATATACCATTACCAAGTAATTGAAATAAACTTTTTGTTTATAGAATATCGGTGATTTTCCAAGTTCGCTCAGCAAAAGCTGTCAAGATATCGGATATGTACCTATTGCGGCGTATCGGCGTAATTGTGGGGGTGGCTTGTGTCTTGCTCTCAATTCGGACCCTTGTTGCACCCCCTGCAGTTATAGTCGGGAGGACGAGAGAAGATTTAAAGGCATACCTTTGTAATACTGACTGGTGGGACCACTCCTTTACTACGTGTAAGTATAAATAAATTAAAGAACAATATTGTAACTCCGCATTGAAATACTCGTAATTTATCTATGTACATCCATACTAATATTATAAATGTGAAAGTGTGTTTGTTTGTTTATCGTGAAAGAAGTTCACGTCGAAAGGGAGTGACGGATTGGCGTGATTTTTTGTGTGGATATAGTTGAAGGGCTGGAGAGTGACATAGACTACTTTTTACCGCGGGAGTTTACCTAATTCCCACGGGAAAACATTTTATAGTACAATCCAAAAAAATATTTATGATTAGAATTACTTGAAACTTGATATTAATGCTCTTCAATACAATTAAATAAATACATGTTTTAGCACTTTACGAAATTCATCCTAAAGGAGGTAAAATAGTGGATGAAAGTTTATATGGAACTACTTTTATACAGATTTTCTCGTAGTTTTAACGCGAGCGAAGCCGCGTGTACTGCTAGTATATAATAAAGTTCTAACTGAGTCGAATTTGTACATTCAATATTTTTTGGAAAATCTTATTGAAATAGACGTTATTATCGATACAGAGCCCGAATCTATAGTTTTTAGATTTTTTTTCTGTCTGTCTGTCTGTTTGCTGTGACCGCATCACGGAAATACCACTGGACGGATTTTGATGAAATTTGTATGATAATAGCTGGTTATCCGGATCAACATATAGAATAATTTTGACTATGGGAAAATATCTCATCTCTGAGAGCAATATACTAAACGTTAAAACATAAGTAGGGATGAACCCGAGCGGAACGAGGGTGAGTGGTTTTCGTACAATTACTTAGCCTATCGCTGGCTTAACCTTGAGCTACATCAAAAAAATGTACTATACTAGAAAATACTAAGTCTGAAAAAGGCCTACAGAAAAGTCCCTGATAACATATGTGTATCTCTTAAGGTACGTTCTCAATAACTATCTTTTTTAATATAAAACGTGTCTAGAGACACACCCGAGCAAAGCGGGTGGAAGTCGCTAGTCTAATCTAATATTGAAGTGGAAATGAATAAAATGTGTAATCTTATACTAATATTATAAAGAGGTAGATAAAATTTGTAAGCTAGCGAGTTTGTTTGTAGGAAGTAATCTCTAGAATTACTGAACCGATTTAGATGAAATTTGGTAAGAAGATAGTTTAAGACCCTGAAAAGAACTTAGGATAGTTTTTATCCCGGAAATCATCCCTTAAGGGAGTGAAAATGGGGGTAAAAATTGTATGGAGAATCAACCTATTGACGAACCCGAGCAAAGCAAGGGTGAGTCTCTAGTTTCTTATAAACAGATGCTTCAATTTTGTTTATTTACATAGATCAGTTTTTCTAAACCTTTAGCTGAGAAGTTCTATACATTTTATAGATTTCCTTTATTCAATTACTTTGTCGGCTAAAATACTTATGATAATGAAACTTTATTTCAGACGCAAGACAAAAAAGATCACAATTTTATTCTTATCTTTATTTGGCAAAGAAAACGACACATTTCGGGCTGAAAATTTTCATATATTTATTAAATTATTGAATATAACTCGTTGTCGTTATATTCGTTGTAGTAGAATAAATATAATAGTCAATTATATATCGTATCTTTTACGTTATGGGAGAAAATGAGTTAAAATTAAAGTTTTAAAAAATGTATAAAACCTCGTTACTTATTTCTTTTTCTCACGCTCGAGGGTTTCTGGTAGAGATCACTGAAAGTGATAAGTCATCCTTTTTACAGAAAATGCAAAACTATACAGTACGATACGAGATATCTGTTTTCTATTTTTATATGTATTTTTATGGTTCATAAATAAATGAAATACGCTTTCGATCAACTAAAATATATTGGACCAGTCAAAATAATCCAAATGAGTCTAAATTTGAAGATTTAACTAGGATAAATTGAATCGCGAAACCCCTCATCCATATCTTCTCTCAATTATCAAAACTGTTCGATGCAATCTATTAAATGATCATTCGAATAAAGCATAATAAATAGTTTTAATTCGTAATACATTATAACAAGAAGGTCCAAATCGATTTTCAAGTCGATTAAAAGTGTTTTAGCGAATCTTATAAAAACTTGTAAATGAAAAAGCTGTCAATAAGCAATCTAACTTTAACTGTGAAACTTGAACAACATATTTATGTATATTTTTTTTATAATAACACCAAAAAACTTTCTACAAGCTCTTTCTTATAGTTTAAATGAAACAGCATTTTACAGTTGTAACAGACGGACCGACAATATAAGCTTATGTATAAAGTCCCGTCTGGGTCTTTTAATCTCAAAACCGAGATAAAAAATTACAAAGGTTTATAACGTTAAGAGCATATGACTCAGCAACCGTGAACTTGAATAAAAACTCACAAAAACATTTATTTAAATTTTAAAGACCTATCCAGAAATGCCCAAGTTTAGGTTAGGTAGCTGATGTATGTAGGTGGACTTAATTTTTGTGACTCCTGAGTAATATGTATTTTTTATATTATTTATTTACTAATCAAGTACAAACTTTAGCATATTATAATGCCACAAACACTTTCAATAAAAATATCTGCATTAATAAGACAACTGAGTCGCAGTTATTAATTGTATGAGTATGCAGTTCTACCCTTATTTTTTTCGTTATCTATTTGCAAAGTTATCTAGCGTAGAAGACACCTATGTACCAAAATTATACAATATAACTTCAAGAGAGTTTGCGTTAAGTGGCAGTGACAACAAACAGACGGAAAGACAAACAAAATGGTCATGATAGATAAGAGTTTCACTTTACCATTTGTCTACGAAACCCTAAAAACGCAAAGCACAAAATTTTATAATAAATTCAATCTATATCCTCACTCTCATTACTATTTTTTGCATGGATAGAACATACGTAAAGTTAGGAAATAAGAAAACCCGCAGATTTCAGCATTTTACTCCAAACAAATAAACCGCAAATAGTATGATGTAAACAAGTCATCGTCATAAAGACCCTGATGTATTATATATTTTTTCATTTTCATAATATATTCAACGTTGAAGCCAACATTTGAATCATGTTTAAGGCGGCTGATAAGCGAAACGCGAGCTTGCCAAAATTGTACTTGAAAAACATGAAATTTTTTCACGCAGTATCGTTTCTCTCATTAATATGAGACGTAAAATGTGAAGTAAATAATTTGAATAAATGTGTATTTGTAGGTGCATTATCGTAAATATTATTTGTCAACTAAATTTTACTTGTGATTTTTCTTGTAAGATTTGAGGCTATTAATCTAACTAGCAATTGCCCGAGGCTTCTCTCGCGTAATTTAAAAAAAAATGTACAAACTTCAAACCCATTTTTTATCCCTGTTTACATCTTTTACGTAAAATCCTTCTTTAGTGGATACTTACTCCCTATAAAAATGTACCTGAAATTTCGTCAAATTAATCAGTGAATGGTATTTCACAGATTATACATTTCTATTAATCCAGTAGTGAACTGTCATTGTACTTTCTTAAAACGTGAATATTTGACACTTTAAATAAAACTATCTTTTCGGGTTGTTTTTCGCGGATTTATTGTATTTATTTATTGATATTATTACAGACTGTCTGTAACAAGTATATTATGAACCATAGGCACTGTAAAGCATTTGAAACGTTGGGAAACAAAAATCAAAATAAATCCGCGAAAAAATCCGAAAGGATAGTTTTATTTGAACAGCCGTTGTTTTCGTGTTAATTGAAAAAATAGCGCTAATCTAACGAAATAATCAGAATTTTAGGTGAAGTGTAAGAATACATACTATGTATAAAACATATATCAGCTCGTCCGGCAAAAAATAACATTTTACTGTGGGTACTTTTAGTACTAATAAAAAACCTAACCCTATCATATAACATTTGACGACACGTTTATACTCCAGTCATGGGTGTTTATATTTATAATACGTATGTATTTAAAGTTATATTATATGTAGTATATCAAGTGTCTGGTATCCATAACACAAGCCTCGTAGCTTACCATGGAACTAGATGGCGCTGTGTGTTAATGTCCCAACAAAAAACAAAAACTCAAGAACGATATATCATAAAATAGATAAAAATGGAAATATAGAAAAAACCTTCAAGAATTTTTTCCAACCTAATCTATAATCTCCTTCCTCAAATAAGGATGCGTAATAAATATGACAATTTCTTAAAAAAAAGAAATAATATGCAAAAATGGTAACTTATAGGTATTTAAAAAAATCAAAAATTTTATACCCTAATGTTAACCGGTTATTTTATATATATATATATATATATATATATATATATATATATATATATATATAATATATATATATATATATGTATATATATATATTATATATATATATATATATATATATATATATATATATATATATATGTATATATATATATATATATATATATATATATATATATATATATATATATATATGTATATATATATATATATTATGCCTTCTTTTTACAGTTACTGGATAAATGTCAGTTTTTTTTATGAAAATTGAAATATTTTTTATTTTACGAGTTGACAATGAGAATAGCTATTCTAGACGGAGCTTTAAGTTCAATTGTTATGACTAAAAATTGTTTATATTAATTATGTTGATTTCACTGCCTTGGTGATCTAGTGGTAGGGCCCGGAAACCCGGAGGTCCTAGGTTCAAGTCCTGGATCGGCTAAGTTCAGTTACTGAGTATTTAACTCTAGCTAACCGGTCGTGTCGAATTATCATCCCATTGGACTTTGAGAGTGACAGGAATAGAGAGTGCACGTTGTGTCTGAGCGTACACTTGTGCACTATAATATCTCTTGCGCATCTGGCTAATCTCAATAATAAAGACCGTCGTGGCCGGAATTGGTCAATAGGTTATTATTTATAATTAAACAAGTTGAAAGTTATGCTTCAGAAAATGAAGATATTTACTAATAATTTGCATAAATATCCAACTAAATTTCATTTGAAGTCAATTAAACGATAGTTTATATTAACTTTAAATTACGGTTGGTCGAAATTCACAGAGATTTTGTTTAATAATATTATTATTAATAATCAATTTCATTGAGTTTAAGTACGAGATCCTTATTACAAATTTAGTTTCTCAGAAACTTAATGATATTTTACGCTATAGTAAAATAAATTTTCAATATTAGCTTTTAAAAGTTTAAACAATATTTTTCTAATAAATAACACCTCCAGGTAAATTTCTAATAAATTAATTAAATTTCTAAGAAATCTATTGTTAACTGTAACGCCGCGTCGGCGTGTCCGCGGTCGTGGAGGAAATAATCTATATATATAAAAACCAATTGCCGTTCGTTAGTCTCGCATAAACTTAAAAATGGCTGAGCCGATATAAATAATATTTTTTTTATTTTGCTGGGAGTGTGTCAGGGATGGTTTTTAAGTATGAAAAAAATAGGGAAAACCAAAAAAACAGCTGAAAATTCGAAAAGATTGAAACTGGTTTTTTTTGTACCTATGTATATAATATAATATATAGTCTGTCTATTCCATACTAACCGTTAAAACGTACCATGGGGCGAACCCGAGCGAAGCTAGGGTGAGTCGCTAATGTGTGATAAAATTTATATTATTTTAATGTAATTTGTTCGCAGTGGAAGTCATTTTTCTAATGTGGGGTATACGCCTATGCATCATGGTACGGAAAGCACCATCCGAGTTCAACGAAAGCAGGTTCATATCCATGGCCATATACAACGAGTTCCTTCTCTCCGTATTTCTTAATATTTCTATGTGAGTATATTTCTACATAATTCTTGATATAATAGTACATAAGTCTATCCCATATTGGCACTCACTTTCAGCATTCTGTACACACGACTGTAAAGAGATTAGATCAATGAGATATCTAGAACAGCTGGATAGTACTAGATTCTCAAAGGAACAGATGTGAAAAACCACTTAAAATTTCCTAAATGACTTAAAAATTTCATAATAAATAAAACTTAGCTAAGAACATGCTCAGGAATGAGACTTACACAAAACAAAAAACCGTTTCAAAATCAGCCTAGCCGTCTTCGAGTAAAATGATAACAGACACACACACACAAACACCTCTTGCCCCAAACCCATATACCGTCTCGGTAGCTGTCGTAGGTAAAAGCACCTACCACGTACATACATATGTACATACATATCAAGTACTTAGACACATAGAAATTATAATTTTTTTGTCCTGAAATTATTAAATACTAGCATTACCCGCGGCTCCGCCCGCGTTCAGGTGACCAAAAACCAAATTCTTAGGTTTTACATATTTAGTATACTCTTACGTTGCAGTTTTTGTATTTTTTCTCAGAAATAAGATATTTTCCCGCGGTAAAAAGTATCATGTATGTTGACCCGGATAACCAGTTATCACCATACCAAATTTCATCAAAATCCCTCCAGTGGTTTTTCCGTGATGCGGTAACAGACAGACAGACACACAAAATTCTAAAAACTAAAGATTCGGCCTCTGTATTGATAATAATGTCTATTACAATAACATTTTCCAAAAAATATTTAATGTACAGAGTTGGCTTTGTTACAATTTTATTATATGTATAGATTATGTTTGATATTAGCCCAGTCACCGTAAAAAGAGATCGCGAATTTCAGTTTGGCATAACGTTTTTATAAATTAAATAACAATTTCATGTACACTCTATCCCGCGGGGCATGTAATAAATTTAAAATATATATATACTACGATATAATGAAAATGTCGTCAACAAAGACTTCATCCCCATTGTATCACATCACAGGAGTTATAAATTATTTGAAAATAAAAAACACATTACATGATTAAAATCTAAGCTTTGTGAACAATATCTAATCAATGTAATGTCTATAGAAATAACAAAATCACGTAAATAAATTTGATGATATTCTAATGGTGGTGTCACATGATTAAAAGTAAAACCACTTTGTACTATAGCATGTACATATATTGTGCTTGTTAACCGACTTCCAAAAACGAGGAAGTTCTCAATTCGTCGGAATCTTTTTTTTTATGTATGTTCACCGATTACTCGAAGACGCCTGAACCGATTTGGAAAACTTTTGTTTTGTTTGAAAGGGACACCGACTTCGAGAATATCTGATTAGGTATCTATTCTAAATGAAAACCCCCGTTTAGTTATTTTTTACATTTTAGTGCCTGGAAGTCGTTTTTTTTTTTTAGTTTTTATATTATTATATTAAACTAGCGACTCACCCTCTCTTCGCTCGGGTTCGTTTCTAGGTACGTTTTAACGGTTAGAACAGATTTCCCAGAGTTGAAATATTTTCCCGCAATAAAAAGTATCTGTAGACACGAATAACCAGTACATGTAGGTATAAGGTTAAAAGCATAGTACAAAATGCTGTCTTTAGTTTTGACAATGACTCTTATGCCCGATTTCACCAACAACCCATAAGCTACCACCTACCCCTAGCTTAAAAGTCCCCTAAACTAGCCCCTAAATTAAATTTCGATTTACGATCGTCTTTAAGCCCATATTTTGAGCACCTAAGTTTAGGGGGCCTTTTAACATTTAGGTGACCCCTAACTGTCGGTGAAACAGAAACTGTCTCCTAACAGCCCCCTAACCATGCTTAGGGGATCCTTTAAACTTAGGTGACGTAGGTGAAATCGGGCATTAGTCTATTAGCAAGCTTTCAATTTCTAAATAGTCACGATCTCATTTATTTCAGAAATATTAAACAGCTAATTACAAATTGTCTTGAAATCAGACCTAACCAAGGCTTTTGCATTTTCAATTATGATAATTATCAAAAAGAACTACTCCTTTAATCGAATACATGGATGAAAATGATAATAAAAATATCATACTTTATTTATATTGTTATATAATATAACTTACTTATTATAAGTTGTATATTATTAATAATTTATACTAATATTATAAAGAGGCAGGCTTTGTTTGTTTGAACGAGATAATCTCAGAAAGTACTAATCCGATTTGAAAAATTCTTTTTACATTAGATAGCCCGTTTATCGAGGAAGTTTATAGGTTATATATCATCATGCTACTACCCAAGGGAGCGGAGCAGTAATCATAAATGTCAACAAATCGGGCAGACTTCCATATATTATTGTAAAACTGATGTTTAAATCGGAAGTTTGAACGTGGGCGAAGCCGTGAGTACTGCTAGTATATAATATAACAAGTATTTGATAGCTAATAGACTAAATTGTGCCCAAATGACACTTCTAGAAGCCACGAAACAAAAGAATTTAATAGAATAGCCAAGGGACTAGGTTTGCTTTTCTTTAACAAATCAATGGAGCAACGAATCGACATGATTTTTGCATAGATTTTTGAAACCAATGACCCGGAAAGTGAGATAAATTTTTATCCCGGAACATCACGTATTGCTCATGTGATACTAATGCCTTGCAAAAGTTCAGAAAAGCTCATAACAAATAGACAAAAATATAAAAGAAAGTTATTACATAAGAATTCTTTCCAAATATTAATTTAATAATGTAACATAATATTATTAGTGTTGATTTCAGTATCTAAAACAGTTCTGTGTAAGACGATATTTCTTAATTAAATATATTTGTCGGCTATTTTTATAGAACATAACTTTAAAAAGCTAATTTTAATATTTTGAATTTTCTCTAAAGTATCATTCAAGTACATATTTATTAATACTTTCTTAGATTTACGCGAATATTTGACATTTTAAATCTATACTAATATTAAATCATTTGAAACGTCGGGAAGCAAAAATCTAAATAAATCCGCGGAATAATCCAAAAGGATAGTTTTAATTAAAATTCATATTTATTACTTTAATAACTTTTGACTCAGTTGAATACTTCTCTGTGACTTTAATATATTTTATATATTAAAGTTACAGAGATTTTATTGTATACATATTTTAGCGGTAATCGCATATGAACCAAATAAAACTACAAAATGGCAGGTAGACAAACCCACAGGCAACTGCTTGTTAAGTATAATTAGAGATTTTCAATTCTCTGACCTTTTCATTTCACAAGGCACGAAGGATTCTTGACTTTTCTCTATTCGAATTTTCTCGAGCTACTAAGGATTTTTTCTTTTTTTTAATATTTCATTTTTATTTATTTTAAATTATTTTAACTAACGTATATTTATATTGCTAAATTTAAACTTGATTGGTAAATAATATTATTAAAACGGCTTTTTAACTACATATGTGTACATAGAAGGGTTGTGTTTTTTTTAAATAAAGCAGCTTTATGGTACCTAGTCATTAAATAAAAAATCGGTCACACGAAGAATTCCTCACCATTGTACATGTACATACTTTTTATAACTTCGATGATCGATTACGAATGTTAAAAAAATGTTTTTTGTATTTTTATATTTTTTTGTTATAGCGGCAATAGAAATACATACTCTGTGAAAATTACAACTCACTACCTATTAAGGCTCATGAGATACAGCCCTCTGAAAGAAGCTTAGTAATAGGGTTCCCCTGGCACTCTTCGGATACGGAACCCTAAAATTTTTTATAGAAATGGAATTACAATTTTCAAAGAGATCGTGTAACATACACAGAATAGATACACCCCAATTGAGTATCTCCACTTTTTTATGTCAGTCAGGTCTAAAAGAAACATTTTATACCCCACGTAAACTAGGAATGCACTTCATATTGAATTTATTTAGTTTGGTTATCTTTCAAATGAAATTCCCATATAGTAACAGCTATAAACAAATAAAAAAGTATAATTCATAAAACACACACTAAGCCCCCAAATACCTCATTAGCCCGAAGACTTTTTTGTCGTCTAAGTAACTTAGATTTCTTTTGTTGGCCAGATTTCTTAAAAAAATATGAAGCAAAAATCTTACTTGTAATTTTAATAGAAAAAAAATTTACAGTATCGTTTTACACAGACGTTAATAATTCCTTTTCTATAAAGAACTCGTAGGCGTATAATTCAGGTTGAAATTGAAAAGGTAGTGACAGTTTAACAGCCCTCGTGAAATCTAATTTCATGGTCTCACTAAATTTATTTCGGGACCTAACATTCAAATGCCAGTGAATCTTTTTGGTGGTAATCGGATTGTTGTAAACGTGTCATTGTTTTATTTTTAACATCTCAAAGGAAATGTCAAGGAATTTACTTGAAAAAGAATTTGGCTATTTTTGTCGTACATATTTTCCTCAATATTTGAAAATATAAATCTTTAAGGACAAAAAGTAATATAGGTATAACTGGCAGAAAATACTAAAAAAAAAGCTAAAAATCCTACTAATATTATAAACGCGAAAGTTTGTAAGAATGTATGTATGGATGTATGTTTGTTACTCTTTCACGCCAGAACGGCTGAACGGATCTGTATGAAATTTGGCACAGAGATAGATTATAATCTGGAATAACACGGAATAACACTTTTCATCCCGGAAAAATATATGGTTCCCGAGGGATAGATTAGTGAGGGTGAGCCGCTAGTAGATTATAATTAGTTGATTATAATACGGGCCATGAGCGCAATATGTGCAATAGGAAGCAAAAAAAAAATTAAATCTGTGCCGAATCTAATTGTTAATTTTCAAAAGGACATTATTTACAACAGTTTAAAAATAACAAAGAATATTGGTACTAAAACATTGAGTTTTTCTTTAACATGTATTAAAAATAATAATATTAGATTAGCATATTTTCTTCATGACATTGGCAGCATCATTCTTCAACGACAGTTCTATATTCCCCATACAACTTATGGTCTTAAACCGAGTAATGAAATAGTATTTTTTGACAAGATTTCTTAGAGAAAATACCGAATAAATATTGTATTTGTAATTTATGGAGTTTATCCTAAACCGTGGGGCAACAAAACGTCCCTTTTTATGTTTTTTGTCGTGTATCATTATTGGTTTACCAGGATGGGTAAGTAAAATGTGTTTTATGCCTATAAATCAAACATTATGAATATAAAACGTCATATGTCAAATATCTAAATAAAAAAAATTCTAACTGAGTCGAATCTGTACATAAATATTTTTTTTGGAAAATCTTATTGAAATGCTCAATATTATCGATGCAGAGGTTGAATGTATAGTTTTTAAAATTTTTGTAAGTCTGTCTGTCTAGGAACGCTTCACGAGAAAACCACTGGACAGATTTTGATAAAATTTGGTATGATGTTAGTTAGTTCTCATCTCTGAGAAATCTATACTAAGCGTTAAAACGTAGGGTCGAACCCGAGCAGGGCGAGGATGAGTCGCTAGTTTTCATATAAAATAAAAAAGTTACAATAAGCAATTATTTTCAGAATATTTATTTAGGTAACTATACTAAAATGCCAGTTTGTTTGTTTTGGCATCTCTTCCAATAGATTAAATATGTTGATAAAAGCTTTCACCATGTTTGTCATGACATTTCCACATTTTATCACAAAAAGCTCACATAAGACTCAAAAATAAACATTATAATTCAATACTACTAAATTGTCAATACCAAGCAAAGCATAATAAAGCCTATATGATTTCTTAAACAATAAGCCTTACTACTACAGACACTTATTACTACAGGCAGTGGTAGCCCAGTGGTAACGCGCTCGCTTGGGAAACCGAGTGAAGCGGGTTCAAATCCCGGGTCTCGCACCTCTGATATTTTCATGTGCGAATCATTTCTAATATGATTACCGCTTGCCGTACGGTGAAGGAAAACATCGTGAGGAAACCTGCATGTCTTAGAAAACCTTGCAAGTTTTCGAAAGACATGTGAAGTCCGCCAACCCGCACTTGGCCAGCGTGGTGGACTATGGCCTGATCCCCATCGTATGAAGGGAGGCCCGTGCCCAGCAGTGGGACGTTAAAAGGGCTGAATACAAGCCTTACTACATATAGGTAGTTTTAATTACTTATTGCTTACATTTTAAATAACATATTTTTGAACTTAGTATACTTCTTTTGGCGCGCTATGAAAAAATTATGAGAGTGATTTTTTTTACGATACGGCAGATTTAGACTACAGTATGAAGTGAGTCGTTATTAGCTACAGCAAGAAAAAAGCTTTTATTTAAATGCTCTAAAACGAAACAAAGAAGTATAACTTCCTACGTGCGTACATAAGTACACATACGCTTTTATTTTTATGTTATGAAAGTATTTAATTTTGAAAACGCGAAAATTATTTAACATTTTACAGAATTTCACTTGAAAACAGCACACGTTGTTATTACGCACTATTAATTAAGGGCTGCGATAAAATTACTAATTACTCTTTGAATCTCGCTTTACAGTCATTGCCTTATTTAATAATATGATTCAGAAACAATTGAGACTAACAAAAATATTATTAATATATATACCAAATTCTGTATCCATTAAATAAAACATCAAATCTATACATATAATAAAATTGTAACTAAGCCGAATCTGTACATTAAATATTTTTTGGAAAATCTTATTGAAATAGACATTATTATGGATACAGAGACTGAATCTAAGGATTTTAGAATTTTTGTCTGTCGGTCTGTCTGTCTGTTACCTGGTCACTTGGCGTCACTGGAGGGATTTTGATGAAATTTGGTATGATGATAGCTGGTTATCCGGGTCAACATATAGGATACTTTTTACTGCAGGAAAATATATCACCTCTAAGAAATCTACACTAAATGTTAAACCGTAAGTAGGGACGAACCCAAGCGAAGCAAGGGTCCATAATAAAAGCTTAGCTGCAGGCTTACAAAGCGACTGAGCTTTTTTATTTGAGCTGATTTATGCAGCTTTTATGACGTTATATTTGTTAAGGTTGTTTAAGGATTGTGACGTTTTCGGCTTATAAAGTGCACCTCGAATATTTTTTATTTATATTTTATAAAAATGTTTATTTAAATTATAGCTTATGTGGGAATAGAACAGATAATATAATCTGCGACTTTACGTGCTCTCCTGAGCACGAAGAAGATCGACCAACTTCCCTGTAGCTGATATTTCTTGGCAGAAAAATTTAATAACTAAACTTGGTCCGACCCGGGACTCGAACTCAGGACCTCCGGATCTACAACCATATACATATGCTAGCTAGACCAACGTAGTCAAGAGATAACGCTAGTATAATAAATGCGAAAGTTATGTTTGATTAAATGTGTTTTAACTTCACGTTGTAACGATTCTATATTATGGATTGATTTATGAATGCAGGATAATATATATCCTGTATTAGCTTAAAAGTTACTGTTTATCCACTATTTATCCCGACCAAGAGGACTCCTTCTCTAGATTTATATTTTTTTTTTTTTTGGAGCTTTCATAATTATTAAGATTATAATTAAGTCTATATTGCAGGCTATTCCTCCAGTCACCGGCAAACCCTGACCTCTTGTACATAATATTCTTCTGTCACACACAACTGACTGTGACGTTATTGCTTTGTTTCATATTTGGTAGTAAGGTAAGTGTTTACTTATTTTAAATAAAACTATCAAAAAAAAATTTTTTTTTTTGATAAAAAACAAAAAAAAATTATTTATTTTGATAAGAAACAAAATATTTTGACATTTGGTTCCTGACATTTCGAATGCCTTACAGCAATCATGGTTACAGGACGCATGATTGCTGTAAAGCATTCGAAAAGCGGTACGTTTTAACGGCTAACATGAAATAGATATACTATGTATTATAGAACATACATATTTTCAGTTTCACAATTCTTACTTAAGATATGATTGATTCTTCATAGATTCTAAATAGGTTCAGTAGTTCCAGAGATTACTTCCGACAAACAAACTCACAAACTTTACCTCTTTATAATATTAGTATTAGATATCAAATATTCGCGTAAATCTAAAAAAGTATTATTTTACTTATTCTTATACATATCTCATATACCTACTGTAAGAGTTATTCCACTAAAAGAAAATTGCCAGATCTTTTTTCTATATTCGACAGAAAAAATTCTCGTTAACAAATATAGAATTTTGAAATGGTTTATTGAAGCGATCGTTTAGTCGACATTGTTAGTATAAAATAAATATGTATGTAAGCACAACATATAATTGCTTGTTAGCCAAAACTTTTGCTTTTGTTTACCTTGACTAAGATATAGCGATGTGTTAATACATAACTATCGTTAACCCTTTTAGAGGTCAAACAGGAAATTATTTCTAGCACATACTCGTATCTTTAATTTCGAAATTTTAGATTTTTGTGGCCTCTTTTTAGTTTGGGCGACATACAGTTTGAATTAATTACGATTTGTGGAGCTTAAATTGAGATTTTTATTTGGTAAATAAAACTATCTTTTGATAGTTTTATTTAAAATTTCAAATATTTGGGTAAATCTAAGAGAGTAGAGATTTTTAACTAACAACAATAAAAATTATCACGACTAACAATTCTTCTATTAAATTTTCAAAAGAACCTTAGCGTGGGTATTTACCTTTTTTTTTATGTCGGGAAATGCATTTACGCATACCACCTGATCCCCCAGGTGGTGATGTGGGGCTCACCGGCTAGAAGAGCCGGTACTACCCACTAAAACCCGACATTCCCCTCCCCTCCGCCTTAATGGGACGCCGCAGGATCGCTTGCGCATAACTACTACGGCGCCCCGGCGGCAGGTCTGCCAACGGCTGACCACCACACCGATGGGGCTGCTCCACAGTCAACTCTGCTACACCAGAGAGGTATCCGGAGCAGCCTCATTAAACCGAACCTCCGCGCACTGAAGTGGGCCACCTCCAATCGGCTGCAGAGGACAAGGAGAGCGGCAACGAAACACCGACACTCCTCTTCCCCTGCAGCCCCACCGCGTCCGCCATCAAACGGTGGCGGCCCCGTCTAGGCCGCGGAAGGTAGGGAGAACGGCGCACCGAAATACCGGCACTCCTCTCCCGCCGCGGCCTACCCCTCCGCCGGATGCGGGCCTGCGACCACAGTCCTGCAACCGGCACCCATCATCCGGTTGTGGGACAAAGCGGTCCCACCACCGGTGGCCGCAACGTCTTCGGCTTGAGGCCTAGACGAGCGGACCCACCCAAGCCATTTGGTCCGCGCCGGATTTCTCCGGTACCACCCGCCACCCTAAGCGGGTGGCATTCCCCTATCCGCCACCTGGGGACGCGCCCGGTAGGTGTTGGATTCTCCCCCGGGAGCGTGGGTATTTACCTACTCCAGTTATGAATGTGAACTGTTATCCTTGTATATTGACATAACCAAATAAGTCAAACATCATGTAGGCAGTATAAATATTCTATATATGTATGTATGTCTACTGTTAAATAACAGGTGCGCAGTAAATAAAGCCACTCTGTCTTTATACTTTATAAATGCGAAAGTAACTCTGTATGTCTGTTTGTCTGTTTGTTACCTTTTCACACTTAATCCGCAGAACCGATTTAGATTAAAGGTATGGAGATAATTTGAGATCTTGGAAAGGATATATGAATTTTAGTGAAAAGAGAGGTGGAAGTTTGTATGGAGAATCAATCATTTCTCAAGTAAGGGATATAAAACTCATCATACCTGTTATATATGTATAGTCTATCTGTTCCATACTAAGCGTCAAAATGTACCTACGAGTATACATAAAATGAATACGTATTAAAACAAATTTTATTTTTTTATAATTCTTTTCATATAAACTTACATTGGCAATGTTCAAAATTCTTATTTAAAGTTAAATAATAGGTAAACAATTCGCAACAAATCTCGTATACAAATAAAATTAATAGTTCAACAAATTTGATTGTTAATTTATTACTAAAATAAATCTCTTTATCTACACAATATTTTTTGTTGTTTTTTCTATTTCCCTTGACATACAATACTTTTTTAATTAAATAATTTAATAAATCTAAAATATTATAATAATATTTGTTTATTTTTTGTTATTAGGCATATATGGTGATTAGAGGTCAGGGAAAAGATGATAGGGAAAAAACAGGCAAATTCAGATCGAGACCTGCTGAGTCCACGTACACAATGACTACTAACCGCAGTACCCGCTTCTGTGATAACATGACGGAACGAGATTTAGAGGTAAATATACATTAACATAATATATTTTTCTATTTATAAAATCATGTAAAAATGTTAATATAATAAATATATACGTATTATAAATATAAACACCTATGAATGGAGTGCAAACATACGTGCTTATCACACAAATGAATGCCCCAGCGGGACTCGGACCCGCAACCGTTGGCACAGTAAGTAGGGTCAATACGAACTGAGCCAAACGTGTCGTCAAATGTAAATAAGTTTAATTTCGATAACATATTTTGCTCACAAAATTTATCTTTCTTCAAAGGAGGAATTTAAGAAAATCTGCAATCAACTAGAAAAACTTCGAGAGCGATGTGGTTCTGGCGCTCATCTCTCAAAAATAATATCTGCAATGCAAGACGCCGCCACAATACATGAACGAAAACCTGGTGCTACTGACTCTGCACCACTCAAACTTAATACAGTATTTAGTGCAGTGGCCGGAAGACTAATGTGTACTGTTACACCGGGGGAGGAATCGAGTAGTAGTGGAAGAGATCTGCCGTTTGAAGCTCCACCTGCATACAGACAAAAAAACTTTACACCAACAAAAAGTACCGAAAATAGTAACGCAGAACAAAGCCAAACCGACATAACAACAGATTCACCAAAACGTAGAACAGATACAACCGAAGAAACCAAAGACGAAAAACAAAATGGTGTGTTCAAAATTTCCGGTGAAGCCGGCTGCAGTGATATACGGCCACCGGAGTTGACAAGAAATGGCATAAAGAATGATCGAAGCGAAACTAGATCTAGTCCAAGCAGTTCAGACACTATTAGGGGTGTCAGATCAGGACACGCCAGGACCCACGCGATCGTCATCAACTTAGACGATAAAAGCCGATTCACTGAAGAAGTGACCGTTTAAAGACTGTACTTACATTCCATTTTAAGCAGTTTTTAAATCTTCGTTAAATCTCAACTTTTTCTTTGATTGCTTTAAGTTTGGTTGCAAATTTTTAGGGTGACCGTTATTTTTCATTTATATAGCATAAAGAAAATATAATAGCTGACAGGTTAATTGTAAAACTTTATCGCGAAATTTAAGGAGCAATTATGTCCAGACTTTGTATGTTGGTTCCATTTATAATATCGTAGACTCTTACAATTGAAAGGGTTCTTCGAAGAGATATTTTAGTTAGTTAGTATTGTAGAGGAGATAACGACGAAATATAAATGCTTCTTAAGTAAAATTTTCCTTAATAAGATATAATGCGCTGTGTTCATACAAAATTGTCTTTAAGCTGCTCCAGTATTATAGGTTTTCTGTAATTGCTAGTCTGTACTGTGATTCATAGATTTAATACTAAATAAATTAAAATTGTTAAGACGTTTGTTAGTTCTAAAAATGCATATCAAAGTTACTTCCTTGAAATAATTTAATATACATAGTTTTAAATGTAAATAAAGTTTGACTATTTTGTTGGTGTGTAAATTCATGTCGTGTTTGATTTTTGATATCAACTTTTCATGACTATTTTAAACTTCATTATACTTAATGAATATGGATGAAAAAAAATATAAATCTTTCACTATATTATAGTTAAACTGAAATAAGAACGTAAAAAATATTCAAAATTATTTTTTCAAACAACCTAACTATAAAAAACTAACAATAAATGTTCTCACCATATCGTTTTAATTTACAAAATCTCACTCGAAATGAATTTCACATTTCTGCTACCATAATAGAAATAGCTAAACAGTTTGTGTTTAAATATTGACGTGACTACGAATTTCTTTAGAAATTAAAGGCACGATGAAAGGAAAATTGCAACTACGAAACGAACTGTACCGCAATAATAGTACTTTTGTTGTGCCGCATGATGATAATAGTCGAGGAGCCGTAACACAAAGGCTCGTCTTTGACTTTGCATTATTAAAACCCATTATTTCTAATGGCTTTAATTTCAGTATACTGACTGTTAAATTTTACGATATCTTGAAGAACATGGAATTTCTAAATAATAATGCAATAAAGAAGTAAATAAATTTCTATATTATACAAATTTAGCAATTTCATACAGTATTCAAAATACTCTGCCTGTGCAATATTGGTTAAAAATAAAAATAGCATTTTTTTTAAATACGTTTTATAGCTCTAGATTCAACGCAATCGAATTAAATAGAAATTGAAATGTTATTAAGCAAATTGGAAGTTTTCTTATTATGTTTCTTTCTTACTCTCTTTCTTACTCAGTTTCATGTCAAACTGTCATTCCTTGTTTAACCCTTTAATGGATATTTTTTTTAATTCAACATTTTTATTAATCATTAAATTATTACATTTTTTACAACCGTACGTCACGATTTTACCGAAAATTCCGGAAGAATAAGCTTCAGTCCTGAAAATTGGTCAACGAAAGTAAAATGTCATGTTTTTTATCTATTTTTAATAAAATTATGAATAATAATAATTAATTGAACATATAAATAGCCTGGAGACGGTCACATCAATCCCAAAATGTGTTATCTTCTATAAAATAATTTATTATATTAAGCGCAATAGCCCACAATCATTGTTAATATATATTTTTTTTCGTAAAAAAAAACTCTTGTACTTGTCTATGCTTTTAGACCTAACAATTTAAATAGTAAATAAATAAGCAAAGTAATAATTACCTCTTTGTAATAAAGTAAGATGAAAAAGAAGTCACATAAAAACTTCTAAAAACATTTATTATATTAAAAAAATAGTTGAATTTTATAAAACATAGCTCTTAGCCTATAAAGAACATTTGGCATATCAAAAGCTTTCACTGCATATTTTACCACGAAACCACCCTTAATTGATATATGTACAATGTATATACATACATATTTATGTTTGCTCCCACGAAATGGAAAGCAAATAGCATTTCTTAAGAACGACTTATAAGCGGCGTCCGTTTCGAATAACTTATTTAACACACGAATATTTACAACGTAATACATTTTCTGTGAAAATTATGTAATGTTAGAATTAAGTATTCATGGTATCGACATTTTACCAAAAATTTACGTGTTTTTTGAATCCATTGAAATACTAGTTTTTCCGAGTCTCTCCGCCTTTTATACAAACGCTTTTCAATAGCTTTTCAAAGTCTATAAGCTATAGGTACAAATAGATAAAGACATGCTAATCTATAGATCTACTGATCGGATATGTTTTTTTTTGTAGCTTTTATAGCTTATTTATTGAGGAAGGTTATATATAGGCTATCTTCTAAATATTACATTACACTTAACCTTCAAGAGTGGCCTAAAAACTTAAACGATGGCGGAGCTGGAGGAAAACGCTAAAACAGTTTATAAAGAATCAAGCTATGCTGTTAATAGTTAGATTTCGACGTAACTGAGTCAATTTAAAACAATGTTCACCAAAAAACCGATGTATGTCCCATCATTCACGCTTCGTGCGTCGATGCAGATTTCTGTGGTGGGATTGATACTCGATGAACTAATAATTAATGATTAAATTCCTATATATTTTTTCCAAATGTGACCCTAAATTTATTTATTTTGTACTTAAAGTATACTTTTTTTTTGTAATGCAACATTTTACAAAAAAAATGTTTAAATGCAAAAAGACATTTCAATTTTATTTATATTTAAAATCGATAATTTTCCGATTCTTTTAAGAGTAAGAGAGATAGCAATAATAATAAAGATAATATCTTCTCTCTCTTTTATACGACTAAGCTTTATTAAATTATTAGTTACTTTGCGTTAGCTACCATTTAATTATAACCAAACAGAAATAAAATATATCTGAATATGAAAAAATATAACTGTATAGTGCATAGTTTATGCTACCTCATGTGACAATTGACATGCTCTAATTAAAGCATCGCAGCGATTGTGTTTATAGAATCTGTAATAAAATTCAAAACGTAGTTGCAATTTTCTATAAGAGTTTCTTATGTAATATTTATAACTAACTTGACTTATAAGTATCGGACATTACACGGATTACATTCATAATTTCATTTTTATTTTTTTGCGCGAAACCCTGATTCTTTTTTCAAAATAAAAGTAGCCTAAGTTATTTCCTTATAACATCAACTATCTGTCAGTGAAAGTCCCGTCAAAATCGGTACAGATATTTTGGATATTAGCCAGAACAAAAAAAAAATTAGAAATAAAACGTTTTCCTACAAATGCTGTATATACTTTCACACGCATTTAGTAAAAAGCTGTTATTTGACGTTACAAACAAACAATCCAATTTTATTTATCTGTATAGATAATGTCACTAGTATTGAAAATTTGCCAGTATTTTTTAGTAATTTATAATTTAAATTTTTATAATTCTAAAAGTTCGATTTTAGAGGACATTTTTATATAACAAACTCATAACACTTAATAATCATATTTTAAACATTTAAAAAAAATATTGTAATAGAAAATTAGGTAGTTGGAACATATATCAAATTTTTAGAATTCTACGCCAAATGATTCTTTCTGTTACGTTGTTATATCTAAGTCACAATGAAAGACATTTAGTGAAGTATAAAGTAATGTAAATATAATATATTGTACAGTTTGATTATAAAATCTTATATTATAAGTCGCTTTCTTGTGATCGCTGAAATGGTTGTATAAAAAGAACTAAAATAATGTTAACACTCTGTATTTCTTATACGAATATGTGACTTCATTTGAAAATTGAACATTGACAGCTATCTAAAAGAGCTTAAACATCAATTTCCATACCGCTTCCTAATCTTCGAAAATGACAAATGTGTAAGTTATTTAACTAATAAATACTCGTACTAAATATCCAATTATTGTATTTAATAGATTTGATCGCAGTAACATTTTGAAGAATATAATGAAAATTAAAGAATATATTACCGAATGGGTTCGTTTTTTCGTTTAATTTACAATGAATATTAAAATTCTTTACAATTGTTAGTTTTTCCATCAGATATTTCTCATAAGAAACACATTTTCAGCCTATAGAAAAGTTAATACACATATTAAAAGTGTAACTAATCGCTGCCTGTACATGGAAGATTTGAAAAAAACTATTATATTTGGTGGTCTTTATTAACGCAGTAGATCCCAAAACAATGATTTTTAGTTTTTTTCTCTGTTTGTCTGTGCGTTTGTGCGCACTAATTTCAGAAACGGTTTAGCCGATCTAATTCCTCCACGACCGCGGACACGCTGGCGTGTCGGTTAACAATAGATTTTTTAGAATTTAAATTAATTTCTTAGAAATTTACCTGGAGGTATTAAGTGCCGTTTTACCTAAAGTATTGTGGTAAGCTTCACTTAATATTTAGTATTTGTTTTATTTCAATAAAAAAGTTATATCAATTTAAAAACCATCTAGGGACAATCCCGAGCGAAGCGAGGGTGAGTCGCCAAGTAAGTGTTGTAACAAAACCGACTTCATTTTATATACGATTATATAGATGATATCAAACTTTTCACATTTACGAGTAAACTTTAAGAAAAGATACAATCAAATAAGTCCCTAACCTCTAACATAGAACATTAAATAATTCCAGCACACCATAAAGGTCTACAAACATATTTCAAAGTCTTCATAATAGTCATCTTAACTTACCATGTCCCATACAACGTTCAATAAACTTAGAAACAATTTACCACAAAGCGGTACGAAGTGCCGAACTCATAGATACCAAGTTAGTTAATAACTCTTGACAATGTCCGTGAGATTCATCGTTTAACTTTACGTTCATGTTAAAGCTTGTTAATTTATGGCATGGGTTTTTAATCTATACATATAATAAAATTGTAACTAAGTCGAATCTGTACATTCAATATTTTTTGGAAAATCTTATTGAAATAGACATTATTATCGATACAGAGGCCGAATCTATAGTTTTTAGAATTTTTGTCTGTCTGTCTGTCTGTTACCGCATCACGGAAAAACCACTGGAGATAAAAACCACTGGAGATAGAATACTTTTTATTGCGGGAAAATGTCTCAATTCTAAGAAATCTATACTAAACGTTAAAACGTAAACAGGGACGAATCCGAGCGGAGCGAGGGTGAGTCGCTAGTTTCAAATAATTTCTGTGGTAGCTATAACTTATTTCCATAGTCCATGGTGTGAACAGACATTTATTTCAGATGACTTAGTAATTGTAATCTGTATAGTGAAGTGAACTTTAGTAACGTACGTTGAATATTTTTTGGTACCATTCCGCCATTTTATATTTTTTTTAAAAGCATACCCTTTATTTTTCGTCGTCGTCATATTCAGCCTGCTTTCGTCCACTGCTGGACATAGGTCTTTACTATATCACGCCACTGAGTTCGATCTTCTGCTCTACGGCTCCAACCTGCCGGCCACTTTATCGTCAGTCCACCTAGCTGGAAGGTGTCCTTACACTACGTTTGCCGAACCAAGGTCTCCATTTTCAAACCCGTTTGCCTACTCCATTGGTCATAGGTAATTCTTTCTTAATAATCAATTTACATTTAGATACGAAACATGATACCATTTACCTTATCATCCGTAACAGTAAATTTTAATAAAATGTGAAAAAATTGAAAGTAAAACGGGTGTGTTGAATTATCTGTATAAAAATCGGTCAAGTGCGAGTCGAATTTGCACACGAAAGGTTCCGTACCATCGTATACGTACTTTTTATTAATATGACTTTTACTCTATGTATGTAGTATATTAACTTCGATGAAAATGGTTTTTGTATTTTTATTATATTTTGTTATTATAGCGGCAATAGAAAGAGAAATACATTCTCTGTGAAAATTTCAACTCTATCTATAACGGTTCATGAGATACAGCCCTCTGACAGACGGACGGACAGCGGAGGCTTAGTAATAGGGTTCCGTTGGCAGCTTCGGAACCCTAATAAAAACAGATCAATATATAGGGTATTAAATGTCTGGTGAATAAAACTACATTTGAACACCTTTTATAACACATGAAAGAATATTTAAAATATTCTTCGTGAGCGCGAAGCATACGAAATTTTGAATTATTTCTTATATAAATCGTAGAACGCCAAGTTTTAAATCACTATAATATCGTTTCTGCTGAAATTATTATAGTACATTACACGCTAGTTTTTGGATTTTTCGAAATCTAAGCACTGGCTCTAATGATTTGACCAGTTTTATTAATAAATAATAAGCATAAAAATAAATATACTTCAATGGGACTACTATGATAAATGCGGAAATTTGAATGTGTGTGCATGTTTGTTACTTTTTTACTCTGTAACGCCTTACATATTTGAATAAATTTAAGGAAATTGGAAGCTCTAAGCTCCGGAATGGATTACCATATAGGATATTTTTTTGAAAACGACCGAAGCCATGGGAAAGTTCGTAATGTTTGATTTCTATTTAAATGAAGACACATATTTAAGTTACTTGTATATAATAGTGCTTTGAAAATTTTGCAATAAAATAGTTTGTAAGTATTTAATTGAAAGAATACAGCGTAGGAAGGAACATTCCACTTAGCAGAAATTGTAAGGTTTGATTCATATTGGAAGTTATTTTTTTAATGATATCATGTTTACATATTTAAATTTATTTATTTATTTATGTTATCTGATAAAATAATTAGAAAAATGAAATGAAAGAAATAATCATGTAAATGATACAAGGAAAGAATTCTATACATATAATAAAATTCTAACTGATTCGAATCTGTACATTAAATATTTTTTTGGAAAATCTTATTGAAATAGTCATTATGTTATTATCGATACAGAGGCCGAATCTATAGTTTTTAGAAATTTTATCTGTCTGTATGTTGTCTGGGAATTTATCACGAGAAAACCACGGGTTAAACTATAATGAAATTCAGTATGAGGTAAATGGGTATTTGTGTCAACATATAGGTAGAATACGTTATATTGTAGGAAAATATCTCATCTCTGAGAAATCTATACTTAACTAAAAACTTAAAAACTTATACTTGTGAACTTTAAACTGTTATAATCTTTCTTAGAAAAGAACATAAATTAAAATTAGATATATTGTATCAGTTAAATTAGGCAATGCATAGTTTGAAATTGGCCGTTAGTCCATATTTAAATTTAAAAAAATATCCACAAGAGATAAAGAGTTTCCCTATGTACATACAAGTATATTATATTCTTTTAGGATACTTTTTCCGAACATTTCATTTAACTTTAAAAATATTTTGTTTATATACGAGTATTTTACCAAAGCAATTAGAAGAAAAATATTTTTTCACTACAATATGAATCGATCCTTACTCTCCCAACAGTATGTCCATCAAAGGAAAGATAAACAATTTTTTCCATCGCTGTAGGTTTTTCATAAAACATCTATTGTAATGTCGATATATAAATAAAACAACGTTGACAATCTCAATAAACAAGTTTACAAAAACTGCTCAGACTTTATTGGATGCCTATTTCATTTAAAACGCTTTGATAAAATGACCTTGAAGAATAGGCTTTCAGGTAATAATGTCATTTTCTAAGCCATTACGTTATGCTAATGGTATACGTTTTATGAAGTAGTTTAGTTACTATTTCAGATACTAATATTTCGTTTCTTTATATAATACTATCTTTAAACGCGAATACTTGATGTTTTAAATGTACTGAAATATATTTTATTCAGCATTAAAGTATTACAATTTTTCACTGAACGTCATGAGTCTACTGCCAGTTGAGAAAGAAGAAGCGTCAGACCTGAGAAGAACTGGCGAAAGAAACTCAGCGGAACTAAAATTATTTTTCAATGAGATTGACCGTCGTGGCCGAAATCGTTCAGTATGATATTGAGATGTTGTAGTGTACAAATATACACATACAGGTGCATGTTCCCTCTATTTTCCCAATTTCAATATCTAATAGGCCATGGCTATCAAAAGTGTCTAATTAATAGAAAATCGATATCAAATTTGCCATTTTTGATAAGTTTTATTTGTTATTCGATATTCCTTAAAAATTTAGAACTCACATGTTCTGATCACATTACAGACGCTTAATACGTTATTTCCAAAAAAAATTCTGTTTAAAATAAAACTATCTTTTCGGATTTTTTCGCGGATTTATTTTGATTTTTGGTTCCCGACGTTTCGAATGCTTTACAGCAATTGTGGGCACGGAGAGACCATAAGATAGTTTTATTTAAAATGTCAAATATTCGCATAAATCTAAGAAAGTATCATTTTTCTATTATTATAACAGGGTATCATCTTGGCTAAGAGTCTTGGTCAGACCACTATTGTCCGTATCGTCTTTTTCCAGTCAAGGACCTCGTCATAATTTTAATGATCTCTCGTGCCATTCACAGAGCCTGTGATCCTGACGTGACGAGTTACTACAAGAGAACAACGCGCTGGCAGTGTTCCAAACACTGTAAAGGCTCTAACAGACTTGTTTGCGTATACAACCTTTTAATAATGTAACCAATTCAGCAAATCTAAAACTACTTAAGTAAAAAATTAAATATGATGGAACATAATACTAAGTGAGAAATTGTATATATATATATATATATATATATATATATATATATATATATATATATATATATATATATGTGTGTGTGTGTGTATGTGTGTGTAAATTTGTTTCGTGTATCTTGGTATTGGAACTAACGATTTGTATCAAAAGTTGTATTTAGATAAGGTTTTGCTTTTAAAGCCTTTATGCTGATTCGTATTTTTAAATGAATATATTATTTTAATTACTTTTTAATTATAAAACTTTTTTATAATACTCAAGAGTAAAAACAAAGGTACATCACTAGGGTGAGAAGAATTTGCGGTCTTGTGAATCTGCTAATTGAAAACATTTATTGGAATATACTCTTCAAGGTTTTAGCTTTCTTAAATTTTTTTTTTGTACACATATACGATTGTTTTTACATAGGGAAGATTTTTATCTATACTAATATTTACAGAGGAAAGTTTTTTTTGCTTGTTTCTTTGCTTGTTACAAATAACTACTGAACCGATTTAGAATAAATTTGGTAAGAAGATAGTTTGATAATCTGGGAAGAACATAGGACAGTTTTTATCCCGGAAATCACCCCTTAAGGGGCTGATAATGGGAATGAAAGTTAGTATTGGGAAGCAACGAACCCAATCGAAGCGAGGGTATGTCGCTAATGGTATACATTTTGCTACTGTCCACTAAGTAGTGCTGCCTCGCATCAACTTTTACGCCATTTAAATCACCTAGGATATTAGAATATTTTTCGGCTTTATCCATTTTGCTTGAGTGATTTGATTAATTTGATTTAGTGAAGACTCAAAAGTGTTCACTAAATCTAACCCCTGGCCTAAATAACTA
Organism: Brenthis hecate; assembly: GCA_951806755.1. NCBI lineage: Eukaryota > Metazoa > Arthropoda > Insecta > Lepidoptera > Nymphalidae > Brenthis > Brenthis hecate. Next base: position 1,523,113 of record OX638270.1, read on the forward strand.
GAAAGAACTGAAAAATATCAATAAAAAAATATATTCAATAAGTATAAATTTGGTTTGAATAATTTTTATCCAAGTATAAAAATTACATATTTTGTTTTTTTTTTTAACTTTGCACATTTTTTATTATAGTAACGATATGGAAAGATAGTACGAAGCGAAATAAAAACTAATGATGACATTTCTGTAAAGACAGTGGAAAGATGATTTAATCTTATCACTACATATTATAAAGTCCCCGCCGCCACGTCTGTCTGTCTGTCTGAACGCGATTAACTCAAAAACTACCGGATTTTCATACGGTTTTCACCAATAGATGGAGTGATTCATGAAGAAGGTTTAAATGCATAATTTATTAAGGCTTTGTGTAAATTGGCCGATGTATGACGACGATTATTGTATATGTCCAGAAAAAATAATGCCGACTGGAAGCTTTATTTGCCTAGGTAAGATACCCGAGTCAGGCGAGGGTAAGTGACTAGATAATATTTTTAGGAACCAGAAGTGAATTAGATTTAAAATTTATAAAAGTAATAAATTAAAATAAAGGTAATTAGTATCAATAAATCACAGAAATAATAACTATCAAGAAACAGTAATAATATTATAAATTTACTATAAATTTGTATGGATGTTTGTTGGTCAACCACGCCAGAACGGCTGAACAGATCTGGATTAAAGGCACAATTTTAGATTATAGTCTGGAATAGCACATAGGTTACTATTTATCCCGGAAAAATGTGGAGTTTTCGTGGGATAGATTAGTTTTTTTTTTACTAGGGACGACCCCGAAAATTGAAATATCTATTAAATATATGAGAAAAGATAGCAAACAATTTACATGGGCCCAAAACGTACGCTCGAGACCTATTACTATAATAAGTAGGAATATTAAATTTTCCCCTCGAGCGATTTCTTTTTTATTTATCAAATAAAACTGCTCAGCAGTATCTTTACTTCATTTAATATTTATGGAACAAAGATAAGTGCCAATAATAACTTTCAAAATATATTTCAAAAGGACTTTCACAGAGCTTTATTTTATAAGCTTAGTACCTAAAGAATCAAAATGGTACAATATTTAGTAGTCTACGCTGTATGTCATAGAAGTATCCTTCCATCTTCCTATATTTTAAAGGTTTTATCTATACTAATATACAGAGGTAATGTTTGTGAGTTTGTGACGTTATAGGGGGTAATCTCTGGATCTACTGAACCAATTTAGATGTAATTTGGTAAGAACATAGTTTGAGATCCTGGGAAGGACATAGAATTTTTATCCCGGAAATCATCCGTTAAGGGGGTGAAAATGGGGATGAAAATTTGTATTGGGAACCAAGCTAGGGACGAACCCGAGCGAAACGAGGGTAATTCAGTTGTCTTAGATAAACTACAATACATAATTGCTCATCAAGAAATAAAGAATTTAAGAATTGTAAATTGTTATATAAATAGATACATTAGACGTTAAAAATAACCAGGCATCATTCATTCATTCATAACAGAATTTTGATTACAGTATTGAAACAATGCAGGAAGAACAACTACTAGCCGAATGTAAGGCGCGAAATCAACAATCATGGAACTGACATCGTCTCCCATGCATTATTCATTGATTTGAGATATATTTATTCTATAACTCAGTGGCAAACTATACAAAGTTTCCCTCGACATTTATAAAACTACTAACGAGTGTTATACTAGTTCAAATGCTATAATAATTCAGTATCTGGCCCACTATTGAAGATATATCATAGATTCAATATATTATGTTTTTATTCGGGCTTAAAACTGCCTCGGTGGTGTAGTGGCTAGCTGTACGGCTGCACATCCGGAGGTCATGGGTTGGAGTCCCGGGTCGGGCCAAGTTATTGAGTCTTTCTGTTTAGTAAGCCTCAGTAACAGCACGGAGCTGAAAATTGGCGGTGTTTCACTCCCGTGCCTCGGAGAGCACTGCTAGTCTCAATGAGATTGGCCGCCGTGGCCGAATTCGGTCAAGAGAACTTATACATTACTCAAAGATGAGATATTTTCCCGCAGTAAAAAGTATCCTATATGTTGACCTGGATAACCAGCTATTATTATTCCAAATTTCATCAAAATCTGTCTAGTTATTTTCTCGTGATGCGTTCGATGTCGTTACAGACAGACAGACAAAAATTCTGAAAACTTTAGATTCGACCTCTGTATCGATAATAATGACCATTTCAATACGATTTTCCAAAAAATATTTAATGTACAGATTCTACTTTATTAAAAATTTTATTACCTAACCTAACCTAACCTACCTATAGACTATAGAAAAAGTTTATTCAATATTGTCCTAAAAATATATAAAAACTTTAACAAAACAAAAAATGTCTAGATAAAAAAATAAAGTTGACAAACACGTGTCATAACTAACGAGATTCAATGCAAAATCAATGGGGTGTAAATTAAAATCAAAAACGAAAGCTTTTATGGATCGACGTTAGCGCTATATATCAGAAAATGGGGAAAAAATACATGCTGTAATGTCCCGGAGGACTGGTTAGTTTATTTTGTGTTCAAACAATTTTACGTGTTAAAATCAAACTAAAAATATGTTACAGCACTCTGTTTGTTTTATATTTAATAACTATAATAATGCCATGTTGTATAATTATATAATTGCTCAATAAAAAATTACACTAAACGTATATAACATTAGAAATAAACCTATATGTTGTTATATTATATTATATATATATATATATATATATATATAAATCAACTGCCGTTCGTTAGTCTCACTAAAACTCAGAAACGGCTGAACCAATTTGAATAATTCTTTTTTTTGTTCTGTTGATGGTTAGTCAGGGGTGGTTTATTAAGAAAAATAGGGACAAAGACCCCCAAAAAAACCACGTGATAAATCAAAAAGTTCAGAATTATTTCATTTTGTATCTATGTATATTTATTTATTTATATATAATATAAAGTCTATTCCATACTAACCGTCAAAACGTACCTAGTTGCTAGTCTTAGATATAAAACGTTATTATAATCACCATTCTGTATTTCACTTAAAGCCGTTATATCATGAAGAAGTAACAAACAGACTCACTATTTTTTACATTTATAATATAAGTGAAAGCTATACTACTAAATGTTCTATTTTATTATTTGAATTTCATCCTAATCGGTTAAGCATTTATCTAAAGTGATTAGGCAGATTCTGAGAGTGACATAAGGAGATTTAAATGTTAATATATGCTTAACATGATAAATACATATAATAAAATTCTGAGTCAAATCTGTCCATTAAATATTCTTATTGCAATAATCATTATATTATCGATAGAGACGCCGAATCTATAGTTCTTAGGATTTTTGGTCTATCTGTCTGTCTGGGAACGCATTACGAGAAATCCACTGGACCGATTTTGATAAAATTTGGTATGATGATAGCTGGTTATCCGGGTCAACGTATAGGATACTTTTTACTGCGGGAAAATATCTCATATCTAAGAAATCTACACTAAAGTTAAAACGAAACGAAAAGCGAACCCTAGCGGAGCGAGAGTGAGTCACTAGTTCCTGTATGACGCTTTGTTATACTAAACTTTCTCCAAATGAAAGAATATATAGACTCAGTTGACTTTAGAGTCAAAGATAAATAAATGATGCCTCGCTAAAACACTATAAGATAAAGGTTTTATTCTCAAAATCTCAGTATTTTAAACTTTTCCACTAATTTTTCAGGTTTAGAAAAGCAATAGATTAATTATTATTCTAGTCATTTTTTTTCACTTGTTTGTTTTAGGAAAAAAAATTGGAAACAGAAATTTGTTAAGCTCTTTGATATTAGCGACGAATGTGATTGACACAATTGCCTTGGACATGTACGCGCCTGAAAATTATCACTGGCAGAGAACAGTACTTGGGCATAAGGTAATATTTATTACTTACGTTAATATATACCAAGTTACAGATAGGCTACTTTTTATCCCGGAAAATGTATGGTTCCCGCGGGATAGATTTGTTTTTATTTTTCTAGAGGCGAACCCGAGCGAAGCGAAGGTGAACCGCTAGTTTATATGTATGTATGTATATAGATAAAGCGACAATTTTATTACGGTAAAAGTTTGATAAAAAAGTTTTTAATTACAAATTTTATCTACAAATGGATGGAGATCCCACTGCAAGATTGCTACGTTCATTGCGTATTTAATCGGAATCAATTTTTTATATACAATAATAAAAGGGACAATATGTTTTGACCGGGGTGCCTATTCAAATGTGCCCGCTAGTATGTTTAATTAACTAAATAATAGTTGGCTTTTTGGAATAAAAACGATGCAATTGTTATTACAATGAACTATATTCCACTTCACAGAACTATACTTCTTATTATTATTTATTTAATTTTTGCTATTATTTTTATAATTATTACAATTTTAAAAATATTAATTAGTAATCTATATTTAGTGTTGCTATTATTATATTTATAACCATAAAGAAAATTATAAAATATAGTATTAATTATTTAAGCCATATAATTGTTCTATGTGTAATTTAAAAAGTTAAAGTTAATTAAGGATAATCATTTTAATTTAGTTTGCTATTATTTAAAACAACTTACTAAGCAACACTATTACTATATACTTTTACAAATTTAAAATAATATTCCATATTTAATTATAATTAATATTATAAAAATGTTTAAAGTTAAAAAATATTGTAATGTAATTGGTGCATTTTCATTTTGTTAATTGTGGGTAGGCTGTCTGTAACAACTATACCTCCAAGACATGTAACACCTCAGTCTCTCCCGTGACCATGGATGCTGTAAAGCATTCGAAACGTCGGGAAACAAAAATGCAAATAAATCCGCGACAAAATCCGAAAAGATAGTTTTATTTAAAATGTCAAATATTCGCGTAAATCTAAGAAAGTATTAAGATAACTAACGAGCTAACTCTCTTTCACTTCAATCTAGCTTTGCCATGATAACCGTTCAAAATTGTTATTTCGTCCGTGATTCATTTAGAGGCATTTTTTGGAGTAAAATTATAATCGTTTTCAGATTTTTCTATAGAAAATAGTCAATACATTACCCAAAAATGTACTATTAAATAATAAAAAGTACACTTACTATAAAAAGCTTATATGTAACAATATACAAAATCAAAGAAAATATCATATTTAAAAATGAACGTGAAGAACGGTCGGGACGTAATAGAAGCCACATCGACTTTGATTTTTCATTTCTTTTACTGCTCAATAGCGCATCTTGATGCGGTAAAATTCATTTAAAAACGCAACTTAAATTCATTTCAATCAGCTGATAGATCTACAGATATACCTTTTGCTTCATTTACTAGGCGCTCATATAAAGCGGGTAGCATAATGAGTCGTTGTGACCTAGAAGTTTTGCCAAGATGAATTTCTACTATATTTTATTTTTTTATATTTAGTTGACATTAATATGTCAGCGTTAATTGAACGATGAGAATATGTCATTCTAATACATTTTTTAAAAGAGTATCTTTAAGGGTTTTGCCAGTATTCCGTCATTTTAGGGTTCCCTATCCAAATAATATGAAACCGTTATAATTTCGCCATGTCTGTCTGTTCGTCTGTCACAGCTATTTATTTCGAAGGCTATTGTAGATAAATTGCTGAAATTTAGTAGGTAGGTGTCTCATGTGAACCACTAGATAATACCATCAATATCTATTATAGAAATTTAACCTATCTAAGAAAGCCAAATAGAGAGCCCCATATGTAATACTAGTGACTCACCCTCGCTTCGCTCGGGTTCGTTCCTATGTATTTATATAATATTAAATTATTTGGATATTGTTCATACAAAAATACCAAAATCGCGATTAAAAAATGGGGGACAGAGGGCAGGAGGGTGAAAATACTTAACTACCTATTCTCATACCTACCAAATGTACAAAAAAATTTCATTAAAATCGGTCGAGCCGTTTCGGAGGAGTGCGACCATAAACACCGTGACACGAGATATTTATATATTAGATTATAAACGTATTACAATAACATTTTAGGTTAGTATTTTTTATTCAATTCAATTATTTTTTATTTGGTAGTTTAATTTAATCGAATTTCGTCACAGTTTACGATGTCACACGGCTCGTGTGCGGAGGTGTGCGACAGTGACACTAAAACACTCGTTACCGCCTTCAAATCGTGGCTCCAAGCTCATGAGGACGCTCAAGTAAGTAAATGAATAAATATGTTGGGATATTAACACGCAGCACCATCTATGTAGTTCCATGGTAAGCTACGAGGCTTGTGTTATAGATACCAGATAGTTGATACACTACACATATATAACTTTAAATACATACATATTACAAATATAAACATCCGTGACTGGAGTACAAACATTCGTGCTCATCACACAAATGAATGCCCTCAGCGGGACTCGAACCCGCGACCGCTGGCACAGCAAGTACGATCCCTACAAACTGAGCCAAAAGTGTCGTGTGTGACGTAATATGATTCTAATCTTACCTTAAATGGTTAGGTTTGTAAAATATTATTTGTTTTTATATTTGTAATTATAAACTAGTGTGATATGATACCAATAAATAAGTATCTAAATCTGAATATGATAAATGGCGCTGCTCTGTTATGTTGTATTGTGTTTGACCCTCATGATCCCTTCTAATTAGTTTAACGGATTTTGCAGAATTATTCGTCGTTAGATTCGATCGTTATAACGATGACAAAAGCTTTATCACATGTCTCACCATAATCTATACATATATTAAAATTGTAACTGATCGCTGCCTGTACATGGTAGATATTTGAGCAAAACTATGATGTGATAGGGGGTCTTTATTAAGGCAATAGAACCCAAAATAATATTTTTTAGAATTTTTGTCTGTTTGTCTGCGCGTTTATGCGCGCTAATCAGAAACGCCTTAACCGATTTGGGTGCGGTTGGTTTCACTAATGTATTATGGTAAGCTTCACTAAATATTTAGTATTTGTTTTATTTCAATCGGTTCATAAATAAAAAAGTTATGTCAATTTAAAAAATTACATAGGGACGAAGCGAGTGTGATTCGCTAGTATTAAATACATATCGAAACGAATGTTACAAAAATGAATAAGATTAAAATCTTGGGGCAAAACATATTGTACAAGTAATATAGAGTGGCAGTAAATCAAATTAGCTCAAGGGTCGAAGGGCTATATGATAAGCAAAACCGTAGATTAGATCCCCTTAGGCCATTGTCGTATCCACTCACACAAAAATAGTTGGTTGGAAAAAGAAATTTTATTAAAAACGGACGAGTGTGAATTACACTCGTGCAAAAATGGTTCCGCACGTCATATTATATTTTTGTTATATTGTATCTATACATATAATAAAATTGTAACCAAGCCGAATCTGTACATTAAATATTTTTTGGAAAATCTTATTGAAATAAATATTATTATCGATACACAGGCCGAATCTATAGTTTTTAGAATATTTGTCTGTCTGTTACTGCATAACAGAAAAACCATTGCAGGGATTTTGATAAAATTTGGTATGTTAATAGCTGGTTATCCGGATCAACATATAGGATACTTTTTACCGCGAGAAAATGTCTCATTTCTGAGAAAAATTACAAAAACTGCAATGTAAGAGTATACTAATATGTAAAACTCATCATTCAAGTCATCTGAACGCGGGCGGAGCCGCGGGCAATGTTAGTGTTTATATAATTTATTAAGGATGAGGTAAAATAACATATTTAGGTATAACAGTTGATATATTATACATACTGGGTCAATTTCCTTTTTGACAACGGAACCCTAAAAAGAAATTTTAGATATACAGTGATGATATATACAGAATATCAGTACCTATATCAGTATATGTATGTGTGGTTTAGCGAACAAAAGCGTTTTACATTGATGGTAATAAAAAATATAAAAGATTTACGCTACACTAAGTTAGAGATAAGTAAGGCTTCGATTCACCTGAAAAATAAAATATAATATCCGTTGAATCGTTAAAATTTTGTTTTGATTCTTTACAAATAACATCGTTTTATTTTGGTCCACTTATTGCGAGGTTATCGGGGAAAATATATATATATAATAATCAATACATTGTATGTATGTTAAATCTGTCGGCGCATAACTAATTTGACTTTGAGGCAACTTTTATGAAAAATTAAGGACGAATGAGCAATTTTCATAAATAGGAGTAAACTAAGTAAGTGAAACCGTGGGCAATAGTTAGTGTTCTGCAAAGAAAGAAAATTTCATTCGCTCATGGCCCATTTAATACTTTTCTATATTTTTACGCAGTAACGACTGAAAATCTGTGACAAGGTAAGTGGAAAAGGCAATTCACGCAAGGGAACTTTTATAAGATTCTGAAAGCTAAAACTAAGTTTCAGTACATCGTATCTTTACTAAGTGTTACTGGAATAGGCCATTAGATACCTTCTTTTTATACAACTGGCTGAGACTCAAGAATTATTTAGACGGAATCCCCCAAAATAAATGTCAAAGTCAAAAATTGTAGCGTGATTTGCTGTGTATGCTACTCTTCCCGATTTTGCGATACAGATCGTTTACTTTCTATAAAGAATAACAGAGATTTTATGTACATACATACGTATAAGTTCAATTAATATACAGTTTTGTGAGAATAAAATACGAATAATAAAAATAATCAAAATCAAATTTCGCGTGTTTAGCGAGCGAAGCGAGGGTGAGAATCTAGGGACGCACCCGAGCGAAGCGAGAGTGATATGCTAGTCTTTTAAAATATGAAAATATATAAATTACCATTAGCAATAACAAAATTCATTCCGCCTTGTGTTCGGAATCCACAAATAAACATGTATTTACCGCCAATTCTACTCACACGATATGTAATTTATTATTATTACACCAGCTAGTCAGGGTTTTCTATTCAGTGAACAGATCTAAACGTTCTCGTAGCTTTGGTTTTATATTAGCGAGCGATGAATGTGGCCTTCAGGCTGTATATTTTAATGTTCTTGACACATTGTTAGGTTTACCTGAGTTTTTAATTCATATATGTTCAAATAGAGATATAAAAACCTAACTAAAATTATTTTTACATTGGTGCCATGTTTCTTTTTTTTTATTATTGTATAATTTTGCTGGTATATACCGTTTAATAATAACACAGATTATATAACACTAGCAGAGCCCGCGAAACTACAAAAAAATATCTAAAAAGGTAGTTTCTTACAAACTTTCATCCCCTATTCTACCCCCTCATAGGATGAATTTCGAAAAATGCTAAGACATATATTTATTTAATTGTATTGAAGAGCATGTATGCCAATTTTCTAATTCTGATCAAAAATATTTTTATTTTTTGGATTTTATTATAATGTGTTATGTCGCGGGAATTAGATAATTTCCCACGGTAAAAAGCCTATATCACTCTCCAGCCCTCCAGCTATCTCCACACAAAGAATCACGCCAATCCGTCACTCCCTTTCGACGTAAAAGAAGGACAAACAAACAAACAAACAAACAAACAAACAAACAAACAAACAAACAAACAAACAAACAAACAAACAAACAAACAAACAAACAAACAAACAAACAAACAACAAACAAACAAACAAACAAACAAACAAACAAACAAACAAACAAACAAACAAACAAACAAACAAACAAACAAACAAACAAACAACAACAAACAAACAAACAAACAAACAAACAAACAAACAAACAAACAAACAAACAAACAAACAACAAACAAACAAACAAACAAACAAACAAACAACAAACAAACAAACAAACAAACAAACAAACAAACAAACAAACAAACAAACAAACAAACAAACAAACAAACAAACAAACAAACAAACAAACAAACAAACAAACAAACAAACAAACAAACAAACAAACAAACAAACAAACAAACAAACAAACAAACAAACAAACAAACAAACAAACACTTTCACATTTATAATATAAGTATGGAAGTATGGATTATGCTAATAACTAAAAGTTCTGAGACGTCAAAAGCTTTTGGTCTCTTACGTGTCGAAGTTAGTTAAGCCGGAAAGCCGTCGGGAATAAAAAAAAATCAGAATATCAAATATTCACAAAAATCTAAGGAAATATTATTATAAAAAATGTCAATTAATTTTTCTATTATACTTAACTAGCGACTCACTCGCTTTGTTCGGGTTTGTCCCTAGTTTCATTTTAACGGTTAGTATGGAATAGAATATATATTATATCAAGCCATCATGGTCAAAATTCAGTTTGGATTTAAATAATAATTATTATTTTATATCTAAAATATTAGAATTGAAAACGTAAGCCGATAATATGATTTGACATCTCTACTGTCTTGAATGATTTCAATTTTGGAGAACGCTTACATATAATTTATATATCCATACTAGCACTGCCCGTGGCTCCGCCCGCGTTCAGATGATCAAAAACCAAATTCTTAGGTTTTACATATTAGTATACTCTTACATTATAGTTTTTGTATTTTTTCTTAGAAATGAGATATTTTCCCGCGGTAAAAAGTATCTTATATATTGACCCGGATAACCAGATATCACCATACCAAATTTTATCAAAATCCCTCCAGTGGTTTTTCTGTGATGCGGTAACAGACAGACAGACAGACAAAAATTCTAAGAACTATAGATTCAGCCTCTGTATCAATAATAATGTTTATTTCAATAAGATTTTCCAAAAAAAATTTTATGTACGGATTCGGCTTAGTTACAATTTTATTATATGTAGGTATAAATTGATGATGTTCTCCTGACCGATTCCGGCCACGGCGACCAATCTTATTGAGATTAGCCAACTGCGCAGCAGATATTATAGTGCACAAGTGTACGCGCAGACACAAGTGCACTCTCTATTCCTGTCACCCTCATATTCCGGTGGGACGACTGCTCGACACGACCAGTGAGAGTTAAGGCGCAGGACCGTTGGCTTTACCTGCTCTCCGAGGCACGGGGGTGAAATACCGCCAACTTCCCAACTCCAGGCTGTTACTGAGGCTTACTATACAGAAAGACTCTGTAACTAAACTTGGCCCGACGCGGGACTCGAACCCAGGACCTCCGGATGTGCAGCCGTACATGCTAGCCACTACACCACCGAGGCAGTTAAGGTATAGATTAGTACTATTATAAAAATATTAATATTTTAATGGCTCTATCTATAAAGAATTCATTCTATTCTCCAAAATAAATTGATTCAAGTAGGTATATCTACAATCTACTTATAGATAAGCCAATCGACAAAAAAATATGTCACTAATATTGTATTTAATATGCTCCTGACATATATTATGTTTAGACAAGTGTAAATACTAATTTTACATGTTTATTATTCACCAGGTGATGTTAGCTAGCATCCTGGTAGTGGTGGGGCTGTGGTGGCTTGTGCGTGCTGTCCTCGCTCTCGTCATAAACCTCGTCTGTCCCATCCTCGTGGTTTTACTAGCTGTGGTAAATATTTATGTACCTATCCTATAGCTTTAAGTCTGCTAACCCAAATAAAAACTATGAAACTTTAATGCCCGATTTCACCAACATCCCATAAGCTACCACCTACGTATGGGATCCCTAGCTTAAAAGTTCCCCTAAACTAACCCCTAAATTAAATTTTGTTTTACCATCGTTAGAGCCCGAATTTCTAGTACCAATATTTAGGTGGCATTTTAACATTTAGGTGACCCCTAACTGTCGGTGAAACAAAAACTGTCCCCTAACAGCCCCCTAACCCTGCTTAGGGGATCCCTTAAACTTAGGTGACGTTGGTAAAATCGGCCATTAGTCTGCTAACCCAAATAAAAACTATAAAATGAGACTCTTCTCTTTTCATCGTTTTTTATTTGGTTTTAGGCCTCTGCATAACAATTGGCCAAATAAACCTATAGAATAGTATACAAGGATTGAATTGCTTTGTTTCTTATAATTTAAAATTACATTAATTTGCTATAACTTGATGTACGCACTATAATCTAGGCAAAATTAAATGTTGTTGTTAGTGCGTAAAATAAAGATATTTTTAGCGTTTATAACCTTAAAAGAATATACGATATAACACAATAATCCATAACCAAGCAATCGGCTTTAGACAATTTGCACATTTAGGGACCAATTTTAGCCCATGGCTCCGCTTGCCTAGTCATCAAAGCAAGAATAAAAAGCAGCTTATTCCCATACCCAAGATATTAATCTATCTCTTTGTCTCATCAGAATCTGTTCAGCGCATGAATATGAACAGAAAGTTTTAAATTTACTTTTCTCGTTTCAAAATATCACCAACATGTTATCAGACTTACTCCCTGTGGAACAGTATAATTAATTAAATCGAGTGCCCTACATTTTTCAATTGCCAATCGAGATATATTTACTTAGAAAAAACGCATATAATTGGTTCATTGTTAAAAAAATGTATGTATATAAAATTGTGCGTAATATAATTTAAATTAAAAAATAGTTCTAAAAATTTTTCGCTAGTTCGCTATCTCGTTTTAGACAGCGCCAGTGTCATACATGGCACGACAGACTTTGGTATCACGGAGGGTAAATATTTTATTTTAAAATTTAAAGTATTAAAGTAAAATTGTTCGCAAAATTAAAGTTTATGTACCGTAAAATGTGAATACAATACTTGTACATACATTTTCATTATTGCATACCTCACGAAATTGTTAAAAGACATGTCAAACTAAACGCCAGCTTCTCCAGATTTTTAGAATGTCAAGATTAAAATACTTGTATAGTGAAACTGAAGTTTACCGTTCTTTATTTTTGAACAAGAATGTTGATATTGCGGACTTTTTAAACGTTTCTGATCATGGCTGTTTTCCTTAAAATCAACACCACCTATTGTATACCTAAGTCTACATTCTTAAATTATTTTTTGAAGAATATTTTGAGTGTTTATCCACTATATTAACAATGTTCAAGAATAGGAAAGAATAGGAAAGGCAGTGGTAGCCCAGTGGTGACGCGCTCGCTTGGGAAACCGAGTGAAGCGAGTTCAAATCCCAGGTCTCGCACCTCTGATATTTTCATATGCGAATCATTTCCAGCATGATTACCACTTGTCTTAACGGTGAAGGAAAACATCGTGAGGAAACCTGCATGTCTGAGAGAACCTAGCCAGTTTTCAAAACACATGTGAAGTCCGCCAACCCGCACTTGGCCAGCGTGGTGGACTATGGCCTGATCCCCGTCGTATTGAAGGGAGGCCCGTGCCCAGCAGTGGGACGTTAAAAAGGGCTGAATACATACATACAATGACTGCTAAAAACCTTTTTTTTTTAAATTGGGAAATGCATTTACGCATACCACCTGCATACATACAGGTGGTTATGTGGGACTTACCGACATAGCTGGTACATCTACTAAAACCCAACAAAACCTTCCCCCGTCTTAATGGGGCGTCGCAGGATTGCTTACGGACTCAACCACGACACCCCAACGGCAGGTCTACTGAAGAAGACCACAACAACCATGGGGTTGTACCAACAGTCCACTCTACTATCAGAGAAGTACCAGGAGCAACTCGCATGGTATACCGCCCAACGAGGTGGATCGAACGGTTTAAAAAGGCCTTATTCCAGTTTCCAACTATTTTTAACTTTCGTACGTCCAATCTATTACTTATCTTTCACTTATGCATTGTTTCCACCTACCTAAATCCTGCCCAAATAGAAATCAGTTGAATGACGCTATCTTTCCGATTTTTTTATTTAGACATTGTTTAACAGATTTAAGGCATTCGTTCGTTTTTCTATAATATTATATACTAGCATTGCCCGCGGCTCCGCCCGCGTTCAGATGACCAAAAACTAAATTCTTAGGTGTTACATATTAGTATACTCTTACATTGCAGTTTTTGTATTTTTCCTCAGAAATAAGATATTTTCCCGCGGTAAAAAGTATCCTAGGATCGCGCGCTACATCGCCCGGTTTATATAGCTTGAGCAGGCGGTCGAGCGATGCGGGGCAGAGGGGATGGACTCGCCGTAGGCATCTCAATGCTCGCCAAGCATTAAAAATGTTTCGCTACTAATTACTTCTAACAACGATATCTCAAAAACTATTCATCTGATTGATTTAGTGTAAAGAGCAATTTTAATCTGCATTAAATGACTAAGCTAACTAAAATATTCATTTGGATAAGGATTAATACCGAACTAAAGAAAATAACTTTGAAAATAACGTAATGTTTTTAATTAAAAATGTTAACATAAAAGTGGTTATTGTAAGTCAACCGTAAGAGATAGAGATATGCTATCGCGGACTTTTTTGTAGCATTTTTATAGATTTTGAATTCTCTAGTACATTACTTAACTGTATCTTTGCTAGTTTACGCGGCGTTCGCGTGGAAAGTTCCCATTTGGCGAGATTTTTTGCGACCTCTTCAACATTTGTCGCCGTATTTCAGCTAATTTACATAAAAGCATAATAAATTATATACCTAAACCTTCCTCAAGAATTACTCTTTCTATTGTTGAAAACCGTATAAAAATCCGTTCAGTAGTTTTCGAGTTTATCGCGTTCAGACAGACAGGAGGACAGACAGGAGGACAGACAGGAGGACAGAAAGACGCGGCCGGGGGACTTATTTTTATAATAAGTATAGATGAGTGAAAAAAAAAACTAAATTGCGTCGGACGACTGTAATAGTCAATTTAGTTTTTTTATTTTTGTTTTAGTGAAAACACGCTTTAAATAAAACTATCTTTTCGGCTTATTTCGCGGATATATTTAGATTTTTGGTTCCCCACATTTCGAAAGATTTACAACAATCACGGTCACGGTAGAAACTCCTGTGACCAATAATCCGAAAAGATAGTTTTATTTAAAATGTCAAATATTCGCGTAAATCTAGGAAAGTATTATAGCAACACACGTTGAAACTAGCATATATGGATACTGGACACTTAATCTAAAAATATCAGAAATATGGTGCCAGTAAATCGCCATGTGGCGATCAAAAATTCCAATTAATTATCTCGGAAACATTAGACAAGGGACCTCTATCCATACATACCAGAATCATACGCCGCAAGTTTGAAAAAAAAAACCAAATTGGCGTTTGGTAATGTCACTATAGTTCCATTCATGGTAAAGTAAAAACAATTTGTATCCCGCGGTTCCATCCCACATATGTACATATGTACGTGTACTAGACCTTCGTTTTCGTTTGATATATTTTTTATGTAAACTACGTTTTATTGGCAATATAACTTATTTTCCACAAGATATACTTTATAATATATAACCGATTAAGCAATTATGGTATTATAATATTATAAATGAGAAACCAACCAACCAAGCGATATTTGGCGTGGAATTAATTGAAAGGTCAAGGAGTATTTATCTTAACTTTACAACCCTTGAATCCTTGAAACTAAAACTAATACATATCTTAAACGTGCTATATTGTATTTATTACTGATTTCTATTATAAAGATTTATTGTAGAGCAATATAATTATCTATACATATAATAAAATTGTAACTAAGCCGAATCTGTACATTAAATATTTTTTGGAAAAACTTATTGAAATAAACATTATTTTCGATACAGAGGCCGAATCTATAGTTTTTAGAATTTTTGTCTGTCTGTCTGTTACCGCATCACAGAAAAACCACTGGAGGGATTTTGATGAAATTTGGTATGGTGATAGCTGGTTATCCAGGTCAGCATATAGGATACTTTTTACCGCGGGAAAATATCTCGTTTCTGAGAAAAAATGCAAAAACTGCAATGTAAGAGTATACCTATTAATCTGTAAAACCTAAGAATTTAGTTTATAGTCATCTGAACGTGAGTGGGACCGAGGGCAATGTTAGTGTGTATAATGTATATAATATACTACCAAATAAGTTCGCTTTCCTTCGCCTGGACAGTATTGACTTTGTTCAAACTAAAGATTTCATTAAAGCTTTTCAAATAACAGTCTTATTTACTCTCAATACAAATAAAAGATTGTTATTGTCTATGTAATTGTACTTTGAAACAATAAATAGACAATTAAAATTTTACTAACCGAATTTCAAAAAGGAGGTGGTACTATGAAGTGTATATATATGTACTTTAAAAAAATATTATTATTTTTCACTTTGTCGTTGTTTATGATTTTTAATTATTATTAAAATTGAATTATTTTTACGTTAATTTTGGGTATTTTGAAAGTTTATTTCGTAAATGAGAAATGTAATTGTTGGTTCCTTCTTTTTTCACGAAGCAAATATATTGAGCAAGAAATATATTGAGTATTTATTTCAAAAAACAAACTCTTCTTTCCCATCCCTCTATAATAATGTATGGAAGTCTGCCCGATTTGTTGACTTTTATGATTACTGCTCCACTCCCTTGGGTAGTAGCATGATTATTTATAGCTTATAGCCTTCATCAATAAACGGCCTAATAGAGAAAGAATTTTTCAAATCGGATTAGTAGTTCCTGAGATTAGCGCATTCAAATAAACATACAAACAAACTCGGTCTCTTTATAATTGTATAGATTATATTACTCATACATAACATTGATATTCGACATAAATGTTATTATAACATAGATTAGTCTACGTTAAAAACCTATTCTTGCAAGAAATAGTTACATATAATAATTACATATTTTATTACGTGAAGGTAGACAAATTTAAAAAAAAAAACAACCCAAAAGATTGATATAATAATTACTTTAGAGCTTTTTTGAAGTCGAAGAGTAGAACCTTTCTGAAAATAATTAATTGTATCGCATTACAGGTCTGTGTTCCGCAACTCCGAGCGCCTTTACTGGGTCAGAACTATCCGCTTCTAGCGAATCTTATCAAGAGCATATTGTTAAAGATGGCTGAAAATATCAAAACTTGATATTCATTTGTATTAATAACTATGTTTTGTCCAAAATTTGTTTTACTTGAACCATTTATTTTATGTGCAATTAATATTGTATAATGTACTTATATATGAATGTGACATTTTAGTGATGTGTGAGTGAGAAAAATGAGTGAAAGTGAATTTATTGGTTACTTTTTAGTGATGTATTATATATTTTAACGGGTTTCGGTGACATTATATATCTTATATTCTTTAAGATAATTGCTACGTTTATATATTTACTAGCAGGACCCGCGGCTGCGCTCGCGCTAAAACTACAATAAATCTTTGAAAAGGTAGTTTCATACAAATTTTCATCCCCTATTTTACTCCCTTATACAATTAGTTTTGAAAAATGCTAAAACACGTATTTATTTAATTTTATTGAAATGCAATAATAGCAAGTTTCAAGTAATTCTGATCATATATTTTTTTTGATTGTATTATAACGTGTTTTTCCGAAGGAATTAGATAATCTCCCGCGGTAAAAAGCAGCATATGTCACTCTCCAGCCCTCCAACTATATCCAAACAAAAAATCACGACAATCCGACACTCCGCTTCAACATGAAAGAAGGTCAAACAAACAAATAAACGCACTTTCACATTTATAATATTAGTATGGAT
This sequence comes from Brenthis hecate, assembly GCA_951806755.1. Taxonomy (NCBI): domain Eukaryota; kingdom Metazoa; phylum Arthropoda; class Insecta; order Lepidoptera; family Nymphalidae; genus Brenthis; species Brenthis hecate. The sequence continues at coordinate 1,540,606 of OX638270.1, forward strand.
TTACATCCACCGGTGACAGTTACATTTTTTTTGCAGGTTTGTGTGTGTGTGTTCCGTGTCGTATTTGTGTGTGTGCAGGTTTTAATACTTCATAATTTTAACAAACAAACTGACATGATAAAAAATTCGAATAAGCAATATTCATTAAACTACGAGTAAAAATATCAAAAGAGTATTAAAATTAATATTTTTAATTATATACATATAATAAAAGATCACTGTCTGTACGTGAAAGATATTTGAGAAAAACTATAATTGGGGGTGTTTATATTATTATATACCTATTGTGTTAAAAATAGAACCCAAAACAATGATTTATTGAATTTTTGTCTGTTTTTCTGTGCGTTTGTGCGCGCTTATCTCAGAAACGGCTTAACTGATTTGGGTGCGACTTTCAATCATTTATTGTGGTAAACTTCGCTTAATATTAAATATTTGTTTTATTTGAATCGGTTCATAAATAAAAAAGTTATGTAACAATTTAAAAAAATCACCTAGGGACGAACCCGAGCGAAGCGAGGGTGAGTCTCTAATTTTAATCATAATATATTTACTTAAACATAACTTTACATTTACCTACTTACGAGTAGTGCCGCGGGAAAATATTAGTGTAGTACTCGTAGTCTTCTAATTAATCACTCACCCTAAAATTTTAATTTTAGTTTGATATTTAGGGATTTTGAAAATGGTAAAACTTTTTAGTTACAAAGTAGTTGCTACATTCATATAATCAATCAATAAGCAACACGTGTGTCCTATGTGTCACATAATATTAGTGATTCCTTGATAAATACACAATTAGGCTTGTTACACACTAAATATAAAAAAATGTTAATATCTATATCTAATTAGAGATTAACTTAATCTTATGTTGTTACGTCAGTGATTAGCGTATTGAGCGCCAAATAATACCATAAATGTAATGGTGTATATAGGAAGGCTTAAAACGTATTTGAGCTGTATGTTGATCTTTTTTACCAATGGATCAAAAAATAAAATCTAAGTGTGTTTCTCAATTCAGTGACTATGGGTAATTATAATTTTAAACAAATATCCTCCCTTGTACTCTTTACGAACATTCATAAATAGTCCAATACAGTTAAAAAATAAACTTCAAAATAAGTATTCCAGCTTTAGAGATAGATTTTTCTTTACTTATTGTCTCAATAATATAAAAGGGGTCTCGAATGCATTACATCAATTGAGATGATGATGGAGAGACTAAGGTTTTAGACGTATATATGAAGCATTACATACTTATTATAGGCAGTGCCTACCCACAAAATAACAAAATGAATTCAAAAAAAAATTAAAAATGGTACCAAAGTACCTTAGAATATTTCTTAATTTTAATTTTAAACATTTTTATATATTTTTTAAAATGTAGTTTTCTTTAAAATGTCAAATATTCGCGTAAATCTAAAAAAGTATTACTTGAACTTTATTATTTTCGAATCTTTTATAGTAAAGTAAACAGTAATTATAATAATTTAAGCGAATGGTGTGCATCGAGCTTTCTATCATATCTCGTGAACGGTTCGTGATGTTATTACGAACGTTGTCGGTTGGCAGGTGGTGTGTTGAGCTGTAATATATTAGATATTAATTGGTTACATGTGCCAATTTGGTTACTTCCTCTACTGAGTTAAGCTTTAATTAATCTGCTTAATAAACATTATTGTACTTGAATTAGATTGGCTTTATTATATTCGAATTTGTCTAATTAGGGTGAGAGAAGGCAATTGAAAATTATAATCGCGTAACCGGTTGCTTCTGGTACTTCTCTGATACAAGCTTAGGATGTAAAAACCACTTCCTGGTTGTGGTAGGGGTGGAAGCAAACTCTTTTTTTTTAATGTTGGGAAATGCATCAACGCATACCACCTGTAGACATACAGCAACAATACAAAAAGGACAAGCAACCTAAATTTTACTTAGTTGAGAGAAAGCGTGGGTGGTCGGAGGCTCTAGTGTCGTAGAGCCGCAAGGAAAGTAATCCCATAGTATAAAAGTAAGACTTTAGTTAGAAAAGTAAGAAGATTTCGTATTTCTTATGGTGTTTTTTTATAGTAGTTCTAGCTTTTTTACCACATCAGGTCATTACCTGCATATACATAGCTAAGTGATTTTTATAGATTCAGAAATATCCACATCGAATCTGAGACTTCCAGGTTAACAAATAATACGTGTCAATTTTTATACCATTCAACTATACCACGTTCTTATGGAAGCAAAATTTAGTTTTTTGGGACATAACATGTAGAATATTAACATTTTGCCCTTCAATTGTGTAATACATAATAAATTATCATAAATTTGCCATAGACCAGAAAACTAATAAAGCACGCAGAAGTGGCGTAAATCCATCAAAAACACATCGTGTCATTCGTAACATCTGTCAACATCCCGAACGTGGTGTTATTAGACTGAAGTCACTTTGTATTACTTATTATTCTGTACACATCTCTGATCTAAGGATAGAATATATTTACTTTTTTGGAGATTTGTTTTTAATAGATTTAGCACGTGACGATATTATAGTCGATTACATAATTTTTTACATCTAGGATTGTTAGATGATATGGAAAACGGTGATAAGTTGCTATGTATGAAAGTTGCTAGTTAAAGTCAAAAAAATCACTGTACATTGTATGTACATTGTACATATTATTTATGTACTTTTTACAATAAGCATTTCTACTTTCCTTTAGCTTTACTTATTAGCTATTATAATTTTCAAGTTATAGTAGACTAATTAATTTTAATAATTATTATCGATTTCTCTTTAAAAGTAAAATTGTGGTAGTATTTCGGAAATATTCGTATTTAACAAGCTCAAATACATATCTTCATTTGCTAAATTCAAATGTCAGAGAGGTCAAATAACAATTCGAAACGGTTTACCTATTAATTGGTACTGAAATCTGATTTTCGAGTATTTATCAACTACTCGTGCACTTTAATTGTAAGCAGTATAAATTTACGTTTATTAAAATAATTACCTTATAAATACACTGATAAGCAACTGACCCACGCTTCGCTCGGGTTCGTCCCTAGTGAGAAACAAAAACAAATCTATCAAACGGGAGCCGTACATTTTTCCGGGATGAAAAGTAATCTATGTGTTATACTGATGTATGAACTATATTATTGTAAAGTTTAATCAAAATCCATTCAGTAGTTTTTGCGTGAGAGAGCAACAAACATACATCCATACATACATTCTTACAAACTTACGCGCTTATAATATTAGTGTAGAGGGGATTAATAACATTAAAATATGTAAGTTAAAGTAATAAGACTTTGAAATCATTATAGCTATTAAGCTCTTCAAACTTTTCACATAACGAAGCCAATAATCGTGCAAGATTTTTTTTGTTAGGTATAACTGCTTAACATTCTTACCATCATAATGGCTAAGCCGATTTGAATATAACTTCCAAGAAAAGAAAGAGATTCTGTGAATTAAAGAAGTAAGTACGAAGTTACGAATAAACTTTTATATAAATACATAATTAATTTTTATTTTATATAAGTACAACAACTATAACATTTAATATAGGGTTATTTCATATTTTTAAATTTGATATTTTACAAACAAAATAATGGAACAAGACCTGATTTTTCAAATCAGACAAAAGTTTCTAACTTTATAAAAAATTAAATAATACGAACAATTTTTTTAACAAAAAGTTTTTCTCAGATATGAGATATTTTCCCGCAGTAAAAAATATCTTATAGGTATGTTTCATGCAAATTTGTCCAGTGGTTTTCTCGTGATGCGTTCCCAGACAGACAGACAGACAGACAGATATAAATTCTAAAAACTATAGATTCTACGACTACGACTACTCGGTACGACCGGTGAGAGTTAAGGCGCAAGACCGACCTCTTTACATGTTCTCCGAGGCAACGGGGTGAAACACCGCCAACTTCCCAACTGCGGGCTGTTACTGAGACTTAATAACAGAAAGATTCAGTAACTAAATTTGGCCCGACCCGGGTCTCAAACCCAGAACCTCTCGATGTGCAACCGGACTTGCTAGCCACTGAACTACCAAGGCAGTTTTTATATGTATAGATAATTATAATCATTAATAAAATAAGTATTTAATATAATTATGAAAAGACCTATTTTTAGAAATTTTATTTGAGAGACTAGCGTTTTCTCACGGTTCTGCCCGCGACCTTTAAATTTGTAGAATTATTCGCTCTCAAAACGCAAAAAGGGGTTTTCAAATCGGACTAAAAGATCAAGATATTAGTAGGTTCAAACAAACCCTTCAGCTTTATACAGTGTAATACATATAAAGTAATATGACTGATGGATCAAAGATCGTAAGACGTAAGGGGTCGATGACCTCCGATACCTATTTGTACCATATATTTACAGCTACTTTTAGTGGTTCGACAGTTATTTTACATTTTAAAAAATATCAAGAAAAATCAAATTTTAAAATAAACTTCGCAAATATAGGCGAAATAATAAAGGACAGGTTTGTATTTTTTCGAATTCGTATTTACCAAATTCTTTTATAAGTCCAAATAAAAATTTTACATAAGAAAGTTCGATAATTTAATTTGTATCTTTACCTTTCCGTCTTTTTTTTTATGAACTGTATTTAAATTGACCAGATGCAAAAATAGTATATAGGAACTTTAAATACTTAGTGCAAAGTTCTTCGGAAATTCGCTATTATAAATTAAATAGAGTCAGAAAAGCAAGGACTGAATGTCATGCCTCAATAAATAAATTATTATCATATCATTGCTAGCAGAACCCGCGACTTCGCCCGCGTTCAATCTACAAAAAAATCTCTTTATTACCCTCTCTTCGCTAGAAAAATACTTTACGTCCTATTCTCATACCTACCAAATATACAAAAAAATAATTATAATCGGTCGAGCCGTTTCCGACGAGTGCATCCACAAACACCGTGAAACCAAATCCAACCAACAATCAAAATAAATCCGCGAAATAATCCGAAAAGATAGTTTTATTTAAAATGTCAAATATTCGCGTAAATCTAAGAAAGTATTAATCGTACTAACTATAGTAAAATATAGCATCTGATCTCAAGATCCATTGAGCTACATAGTATATGCTCTGCATTACAAACTAGACACGATCGTTACATCTAATGTTTAATCTATTATCAAACTTTACCCAATCAAGCGAAGCATCGATGCCGTGCTTTATCTCTTGTACCCGTAGATGCAATAACAAAATGGCTTATAAAATTCATAATTTTATTTTATGATCTAGTTTATAATAAAAGCTCTTCTATATGAATAATTAATAGTAAAAAAACACACAGAAGCTTTTATTTAAATGTTCTAAAAAAAGAAAATATACTTTAAATTAAATCAAACCCGTCAATTTATTACATTACACAATTTATCCACCTATACCTAGAACTATAAAACTGTAGAGGTCGAATCTCTGTACATAGAAACAAAATGCTAAAAACCGTGTCGGTTGTCGGTCGGTTGTTGTTGTATCATAATTCCTCATAAACTTGTCTGCACGTCCGAGACAACAGGTATTAACTTAATATATATTTACACCGTGTTAGTTGTCCTGTTAATATGGCAGTGACACCGACCATTACTCATAAGACTTGGGTAGAATTTTATCATCTGTTAACAAGATATTCTAGATACAACTGTGGGGTTAATTAAAATGGTATACTAGTGATGTTATCTGTCTTTTTAAAGCTTTCAAAAGCTTTTTAAAGCTTTTTTTATCGATGTTTAATTAAAATAGCTTTGCTGCCCCAATGGTCTTGTGGATAACATGTACAGCTGCATCAGTTCCTGGGTTCGAGTGCCAGAAACGTCACAAATACGTCCAGGCCTCGTGCAATAATGAGTTTTTATCTGTTAAGAAATTCTCAATTAATTTCGAAGAAGAGCAAGCAAAGCTGTCTCTTACCGATTGTGTCGAAGTATCATCCCATAGAAGTTTGAGAATAAAAGGCATAGAGAGTAAATTCAATCGTGTTTGCGCGCATTCTTGTACACATATTTTTGCTATTATTTTTATGTTTGTGCTATTATTTATAAGGTTTTGTTTATATAAGAAAGACTATTGAGTTGTAAAAATTTTAAGAAATATTCTATGGAAGAGCGGGACATCCTAGCACAGGTATATATTTATTTAAAAGGATGTCTCAACAACGGACTTAATGTATTTAAAAACTCTTTTTATTAATAAATCATTTTTCATTTTTTCATTTTTCACATATATATCTCCTGCGCATATCATCATAGCATATCTCAGTAAGATGGATAGCCGCCGTCATAAAACATACAAAAAACAACATACACCCCTGTATTGAGACCTCCTTACTCCTCCCTAATTAAAGTCCGTATGGGAGGAATAAGGGCACTCTTTACACATTTAATCCAAAATCCTTTCATATTATAACTAACATAAAAAACTCGTAAAACTTGTATTTGTTATGAGGTTGGTACTTAATTTATGACTACGTAATAATAGTTTAACAACGTTGTTAATATGTCAAAGGAAATATTATAATTAGCTGTTAAGGAAATTAATTGCGAAAAAAATAACTTTTCCTGTACCTAAATATTATATACCTACGTTAAATTATATTATACTCGCTGAACCCGCGGCTTCACTCGCGCTAAAAGCACGAAAAGTCTTTAAAAAGGTAGTTTCATACAAACTTTTATCCCCTATTTCACCTTCTTATAGGATGAATTTCGAAAAATGCTAAAACACGTAGGTATTTATTTGATTTTATTGAAGCGCGTTAATACCATGTTTCAAGTAATTCTGATCATAAATATTTTTTGTAGATTCTATTATAACGTGTTTTCCCGTGTGAATTAGATAATCTCCCGCGATAAAAAGTAGCATTTGTCACTGTCCAGCCCTCCAACTATCTCCACACGAAAAATTAGGCCAATCCGTCACTCCGTTCCGACGTGAAAAGAAGACAAACAAACACAAACAAAAAAAAACAAACAAACAAAGAAACAAACAAACAAAAAAACAAACAAACAAACAAACAAACAAACAAACAAACAAACAAACAAACAAACAAACAAACAAACAAACAAACAAACAAACAAACAAACAAACAAACAAACAAACAAACAAACAAACAAACAAACAAACAAACAAACAAACAAACAAACAAACAAACAAACAAACAAACAAACAAACAAACAAACAAACAAACAAACACACTTTCACATTTATAATATTAAGTACGGATATCACACCAATATTATATTAGCGTGTACGTGTGCGCGTGTGTGTGTGTATTGTGTATGTATGATTGTTACCTCTTTATGCTGTATATTATTCTTACTGTTGTCGTTCGATTTAAGTATTACTAGCAATAGAAATTGCTTATACTTCAAATTACCACAGATACTAGTATATCTTTAAAAATTAAAATAGTCGTCTGTAATCTTGTATATCTACTATGCCATAATTTGCTCATATAATAGGTACAATATAGTCAGAAGAAGTGATAAGCTTAAAAAGAAATTTTTAAAGGTGTATTCCAATTGTGATTTTTTAACGAATAAAGTATATTAATTTCTCAATGCTTTTATTATTGCAGTTTAGAATATGTTACCTATACTAGCGACTCACCCTCGCTTCGCTCGAGTTCGCCTCTAAAAACAAAAACAACTCTAACTAACGGGAACCGTACATATTTCCATGATAAAAAGTAGCCTATGTGTTATTCTGATGTATGAGCTATTATAAAGTATTTATTATAAAGTTTCATTAAAATCCATTCCGTAGTTTTCAACAACATCAACAAACACCCATACATCTATGCATCCTTACAAACTATCGCATTTATAATATTAGTAGGATAATATCCACTTCCGTTGCGAGAAATTAGGTAAGTAGAACAAATTATTAAAATTGCTCATTATGGTCTTTATGTCTAATGAAACAAGGTTCAATATAAACATATATAAAGCACTGCCATTCGTTGCATTTATAAATCATGTGTAAAAAGAAGTGCTTGGGGTTTTCACCTTATATACTCACATGTAGATTAAAAATGTCGAAGTCTCGCTGTTCATATTTTCTAGAAAAATCTATTGTTCAATATATCGGCGATTAAAAATGATCTTAACAAAAGCTTTAGTTTAAAGTACGATATCTGCCTTTCATTGGTTAACACGACAAATATTACAGGTTCAATCCAGGTATCTTACTGGTACAACACATTACGACCCTCATGAGCAAAAACTATACGTATGTATACGAGAGGAGCCGAAGGAAATACATCGTATATTTGTTAATTAATTGATGTAATTTAAAGGCCAAAAATAATTAAATCTAATATTGCTAATTTGGTATAAAAATATCCTTTGAAATTATTAGTCTATTGCAAAAACATACCTATTTATAGTTACGAGGGTGTTTCGCTTTAAATGGGAGGAAACTCAACACGGAATATTTAGAATCTCAGGTTGAATTTTAAATGGACTCTACAGAAATGGATATAAACAGCGCTGAAATGATAAATGACTTACCCTAGATGATTATGGATGAAATTAATTTAGATTGTGAAATAATGATGCTTATATCTTTGCTTCTTAGTAACAGAGATTTTAGTTAGAGCAATTTATTTTTTTTATATAATTTGAATTATTATATAGGTAATTTTTACTTTATTAAAAAAATACTTTATTCATCTTAATACTTTCTTGTAAATTATTATTATAATTATATTAATTACTAGCGACTTACCCTCGCTTCGCTCGGGTTCGTCCCTAGGTTGATTCCCCATACAAACTTTCATCCCCATTTTCACTCCCTTTAGGGATGATTTCCGGAATAAAAAGTATCCTTTGTCTTTTGTTGTAGTATTCCCAGGGTCTAAAACTATCTTCTTACCAAATTTTATCTAAATCGGTTCTGTAGATCCAGAGATTACCCCCTACAACGTCACAAACTCACAAACTTTACCTCTTTATGATATTAGTGTAGATAATAATTGTGGGTAGGCGCTGTCTAAAACCTTAATCTCTCCCGTGACCATAGATGCTGAAAAACATTCGAAACGTCGGGAACTAAAATCAAAATAAATCCGCGAAATAATCCGAAAAGATAGTTTTATCTAAAATGTTTGTTCATTTCTCAGAAATCTTCTTCATTTTCTTTAAAAAATCTTTCATACATTATTAACCTAGTAAAAAAATCACAAGCAAGTTTGAAATCTCTTTTCACACTTGAAAGGAGATTTTACACTTAAAAAAACACCTGTAGCAGACAGAGGTATCAAAAGTATGTTGTTATGGATTTTTTTATAAGTTAAAAGTTTTACATTTATTTATTTTTTCCATTTCATATCATCGATAATTTTAATTGTGAATGGAGCAGTGTGCTTGTAGCTACTTTACATTGTAACGATTCAACTGACCTGATCAAGAAGGAAATTCAGAAAATATTTTACATTCTAATAAAAAATACAGTTCATATCCTTAATTTATCGAATAGGCTTTTTCTTATTAAGACATATCTATATATAGACTATATGCGTTATGTTTGGCTCAGTTTGTAATGACCCTACTTACCACGCCAGCGGTCACGGATTCGAATCCGATGGTTATTCATTTGTGTGATGAGCACGAATGTTTGTACTCCAGTCATGGGAGTTTATATTTATAATAGGTATGTATTTAAAGTTATATATCGTAGCTTACCATGGAACTAGATGGTGCTGTATGTTAATGTCCCAAGTGTGTTCCTATCCAAAGTTTCACTTTATAGTACTCCCACGTACCGTCTGCCGCAACCGAAATAAAAAAAATCTAAAAAAAAAGCAAAGTCTCAAAAGTCTCGATACTCCCGAGCCTGGCGGTGGCAGTCTCAAGTCTCGAAAATTCAAAAAAAATCGTTGAGCTCTCGAAATTTTCGAGACCGAGACTCCCGGGATGAAAGCTTTAGTCCCAACGTATTTATATTATATATTATAAAAAATATAGATACCAGGCGAAACAAGCACCGGGAAAACTAGTAGTTAGTAAAACAATATAGTGTTAGTTTTTAACGAATTTAGTAGGAAAATGGTTCTTTAAAAAAAACTTATTATTTATATTTAATTATTCTTTTATAATTAAAAAATCCCTGGCAAATTGTTAGCCGCCTAACAATTGGCCTTTGTGAGGTTAATTTAACAAATAAATAAAATGAGCAACAAGCAAATAATGATGTAATTTAATAGAGGTTAAAATGTGGTCACCAAATATCCGGGCTTAATTTCTGATAGCAAAACCAAACAATGGCAAAACGGAATACAAGACATAATAAATGAAGCCATTTTGGTTTTATTTTATCATGATTACCGCTTGCCTTACGGTAAAGGTCATCATGTGGAAGACTGTCTACAAGAACTTGTATCCAAAAAAGATATTGAGTCTACCATATTTTTTTTTGGGACATTAACACAGTACCATCTAGTTCCATGGCAAGCTAGGCCTGTGTTATGGATACCAGATAGTTGATACACTACACATTTATAACTTAATGTTTAAATACATACATATTATAAATATAAACAAACACCCATGACTGGAGTACAAACATTCGTGCTCATCACACAAACGAATGCCCCCAGCGGGACTCGAACCCGTTATTACAAACTGAGCCAAATGTGTCGTCTAAACATTTTGCCAGCGTGGTGGACTATGGCCTGATCCTTCTCGTATTGAATGTAGGCCTGTGCCCAGCAGTGGGACGTCAAAGGAGCCAAATTATTTAGTATATAAACAACTGTATATTTTTTAACTTTAGTATAACCACAGACGACACAATTCTGTCTCAGTATGGTGTCCCGTACAATACTAAGAAATAATTAAATACAAGTATATTATACAACTTATAAGTTTAAAATTAATTTTGGATGGCAAAATGTTAAATAAAACTTTAAAATTGTGTATATGACCAAAACTATATACGATAAATATAAAAAAATATTATAATAAAAAAGATCAAAAACGATCTAAGAGATTAAAACAAGTTGACGAAGGAACATAGTATTATGCAATCATATTTTTATAGGTACATATAGTATGTACAATGTACATACATACACGTAAGAAGATTCACAATAAGTTTAAAATATATTCTTATATATAAAATTTCCATGTCACAATGTTAGTTACCGTACTCCTCCGAAACGGCTTTACCGATTTTTACCAAATTTTATATGCGTATTCAGTAGGTCTGAGAATCGGCTACTATCTATTTTCCATACCCCTAAGTGATAAAGATAAGGGTGGTCCTCCCAGACCCCACCCCAGGGACGAACCCGAGCGGAGCGAGGGTGAGTCGCTAGTATTTTACATAAAAAGCACCACGAGTATGTTTCTTCGTAAACTTATTCTCGTTTTTTTTTAATTGTTTATACGCAGTCAGGCTTTTATACTATTTTTATTAATCAATTTTTTTTTATATTATTTTTATTAATAATATTTTTTTTAATATAATTTTACATCAATATTAAATCAATGCATGTAACGCCATCTATTGATAGTTATTTCAACTAATTTTTCTTTCTTCATAATGAGATTATTAAGGCAATTAATTTATAATGAAAGAAACATTTTATAGGTAGAATACTTTTATATAGTACGCCTATATTTGTTAGGAATTTTTAAGGATGTTACGATTATTGTAATTGGTCCAGAAGCAGTAAACAGCTTCAGTATATCAGCTGCGCTGGATTAACACTAGGGGCACCTGGGGTTAGTGCCCAGGGCGGCAAATTTTTAGGGGCGGCAAAATTCGGGGGGCGGAAAATAAGATTCTTCGCGTTATCGAAAATGCTTTTTTTTTTATTTTCAAAAAAATGGAAAATAAAAAAAGATTAACTAGTAGGTACATTTTTCGAAAAATCGATATTATTTATAAATTATTTAATTGCATTTTTCAAAAAAATTATGTTTAAAAAAAATTAAACTAGGTCAAAACTTAACCCATTTTGTGGAAAATTTCCATAATAGGGCGGCCTTTTTTTACTATGCCCAAGGCCTGGAGTATATTCGCTCTTCTACATAAAGTAGAGTCATTACTTAGAAACCATAATGCATGACGCATTACGATTTCTAAGTAATTAAAATTTAAAAAAAATCCTATAGAAGAAATTCTTTAAAATATAGTACGGATATATTAATATTCTGTATCGTAATATAATGAAATTAAAAAAAATGATATAAAAATGTAGAACTCCTAGGTAATACGTTGAAGAAATAGATCTAGACCGCGACCGATGGAGCACATTTACTATCGGCCTTGATTTGACTTCCATATTCATGAAAATATGTAAGCTTCGAAAAGGCCGGATTTGAACCCAGAACGCTCGGTTAGCATCTTATGTAGTACACCGTTGGACTGACGAGAGCGTTCTAACTTTTAACGAATTCGCGCATACTTTACAACCTGAGTAAAGTGAAACAAATTATATTTATTATGTATGAAATATGGAATATAAAAACAAAGATATAATACTAGTATAGTATTATGTGATCTGTGTCTATACTAATATTATAAAGAGAAAATAAAAAAAATATGTTTGTTTGTATTGGATAAACTAAAATTCCCTGAACTGATTTAGATGAAATTTTGTATGGGGAATCAATTATTTCTTAAGTAAGGGATAAAAAACACATCATACATATCTATAATAAACTAGCGACTCACCCTCGCTTCGCTCGGGTTCGTCCCTAGGTTGATTCCCCATACAAAACTTCATCTCCATTTTCACCCCCTTCAGGGATGATTTCCAGGATAAAAAGTATCCTATCTCCTTCCGATAATTTCAAACTATCTTCTTACCAAATTTCATCTTAATCGGTTCAGTAGATCCAGAGATCACCCCCTACAATGTCACAAACTCACAAACTTTACCTCATTATTATATTAGTATAGATGTATAAATACAAATATATGTGTAGTCTATCTATTCCATACTAACCGTGTTAAAGAACACATATACACACATTTTTAAAGAAATAAGTATGAAGTTACTAACTTAATCGAATATACTTAAAAGCCATCACTTGTAAATTTCATTTACTCGTACTTGGATCATTTGAACTTAGACTTTTTTAAAAGTGTGTGGAACTGACATCTTATGCTTTACACTTGTTTCTATTTCATAGTTTAAAATAAAAGTCAGATATTATATTTTTAATTAATAAATTTTTCGTCATTTGTAAATTATAATTTAATTAGCTTCAATAGAGTTTATTCTGTTTGTTCGTTTGTTTATCCTTCTTTCACGCCGAAACAGAGTGACATAGGCTACTTTTTACCACGGGGAGATTATGTCATTCCCACATAAAACACGTTATAATACAACCCAAACAAATATTTATGATCAGAATTAATTGAAACTTAGTATTAATGCTCTTCAATATAATTAAATAAATACGAACTTTAGCATTTTTTGAAATTCATCCCATAAGAATATGCAATAGGGGATGAAAGTTTGTATGAAACCTACCTTTTTAGAGTTTCTTTTTATAGTTTTAGCGCTAGCGAAGCCGCGGGTTTTGCTAGTTTATGTATAAATTGAAACCTCAACTCTAAGATTTATATTGACTTTCATACATACATATCTCTCCTTTCTCTACCTATCCTTTACAGTCCTTTTAAATGCTATTTAGTTAGTAAAAATATTTTATAACTAAACTTTCATATAAACTTTTCTTATAAATAAGGCTGGCAATTTGTCACTGCTGTTTTTTCATTTGCATATCACGCTTCCGGTCGGGCTAGAGTCCAAAATTAAATAAAACGCGGGTATTTCCCGTGCAATTTGCTAAAAAGTTCTAAAATAATGTTTTAGAACAGACAACTCTTAGTTTTTAAAGTGATAACAAATTCGTATTTAGGTCAAATTACATTTACTGCCATAATATTTATAATTATTTTAATATTATATAAGTGGTTTGCTAATAAAATACTGACTACACTTTTCATACTGAGCATAAATGATAACTAATACTTTTTTAGATTTACACGAATATTTGACATCTTTCTTCTATATATATAAAAGAAAGTCGTGTTAGTTACACTATTTATAACTCAACAACGGCTGAACCGATTTGGCTGAAAATTGGTGGGGAAGTAGCTTACACCCAGGAGACGGACATGGGATACTTTTTATCCCGTTCGATTGCGTTCCCGTGTGACGTGACATAAAACTCAAGAACGGCTGGACCAATTTTTATGATATTTGAATTTTTGGATTTCTCTTAGTCCGGAATAGGATAATAAGTATTAAAACATCAGAAAAATTAACGAAAAAAAATTATATGGCTAGCGCTGGCTAATAACTATTTATCTCTATTTAAAACGTACCTAGCGACGAACCCGAGCGAAGCGAGGGTGAGCCGCTAGTTTTAAATATAACTATCTTTCCGATGATGTTCGTGGGTTTATTTTACAAGTCTCTCCCGTGCCCAAAAAAAATCCGAAACTATAGTTTTATTTATATTCAATCAATTAAACAATTAAATCCAATACTTTGTATAATTATGCATATAAAAGCAAACACTACATACATAAATAATAATCACTCTAAATAAAACTCTACAAATGAAAATCTAGTAGAAAGTAAGAAGCAATTTACGTTGGACAAAAAAAAACTAGCTAAAAAATGTTAGACTCACACGAATTATAAAGATATTAATAAATAATAATCATTGTTTAGTTTTTATTTCTTTATCTATTTAAGGTCCTATACTTAAAATTAATGATCAAAGATCAAGTGAACATAAATATGTATGTATACTTTTTAATTAATGTGTAACCTAAAATTATAGATCGAAATGAGCCAATGATCTTTTGACTAAGTAGTGTTGCTTGATCCCATTAGATGGCGCTGTATGTATGGTATAAAGTTATTATATTTTATAATATGTTTGTAATAAAATTATTATTATTGTTATATAAGTTGTGTCATACTTTTAAAATAACAATTAAAGTTATTACTAATTATATAGTAATTACGATTTATTAAAGAATATCTACAATATATATCTAAAACTCTCTACAGATGGCGTTATACATAAAAATATGTAAGCCTTTTAACATGTATTCCTATCTTTTCTCCACCGTATTTCTATTAGAAATTCAGAATTAACATAGTAAGCCATAGTATCAGATTTAGTTACATATGTATATGGAATGTAACATCTGGTTAATATGTATTACTTTCACTGGCATATAGCTGATGTTATAAGAAGTAACTTAGGCTACTTTACTTTAGAAAAAGAATTAGAGTTCCGCTCAAAAAAATAAAACCTACCTAGAGACGCTACCGAGCGAAGCGGGGGTAAATCACTTATTTTAGGAATGCGCTTTAAATGTGAACGGTGCAGCGTCGGCATCGGCACGCTCTCTCCCAAGATTTATTATACTCATTTCGATATAGGGTATAAAGAATATCTAACACTGTCTCTTTATTGAAAATTCAGTTTATAATTAAAACATATTTTTTACACCGCTTGTTCGAAATCAATCTCATTTTGGCTTAAAAAATTATAAAAAAATATTTTTTGCCTGCACTCATAACGTTTAAGCGGTTATCAACTTTAAAAATATTTCCATACTTTTCCCTTGATAGCTTTTTAAGATTTAACATAGTTATCGCAGTATAAAAATTACATTTTATTTTCACTATTGAATACACAAGCGAAGCTCGTGGAATTTCTAGAATTTTTATAGAAATATTCATAACATTTTACCGTGAAGTGGAATATTGCGAAGGCTCTCTTTATAACAGGTTCCTTTAGATCATGGATAGTTTTGATTTAGATTTCCATCCAATATTTAAATACATTAATATATGAATTAACTAACAAAATCTCTCAAAAAAAGACTATAATACCCATATAACAATTCAAATAAATGGAAATTTTCAACTATTTAAAGAATTGTTATACATTTGCACTAGCAACTCATCCTCGTGTGGCTCGGATTCGTTCCTAGATTGTTTCCCCATACAAACATTCATTCCTATTTTCGCCACCTTAAGGGATGATTTTCGAGATAAAAACTATCCTATGTTCTTCCTAGGGTCTTAAACTATCTTCTTACTAAATTTCATCTAAATCGGTTCTGTAATTTTGGAGCTTATTTGGTACAAACCAACAAAAATATCTTCCCTCTTTATAATATTAGTATATATAAGTCAATAAGTAATACGTACGTGTAAGACCCCGTCTTAATTTTTCCATACAAATAAATTATATACAATAAAAAAATAACCACTACTTATAATAAACTTAAACTTCAGCTTTTGCCTGCTGCTTCATTCGTATTTACTCCCAAAAACTGTAGAGTTGTGGTAAATATATAGTCATATCTTTCTAAATAAATGGGTGCAAAAAAAATGTTCAAAGCTTGACTAATAGTACCAGAGATTCACACTTTCAAACAAACAAAAACATCAACAACAACATACATAGATATCAAAATTCAGTTTCCATATAGTAATAATGTCAATCCCTTGGGGACTCCTTTCATTTTCAAATTAAGTAGTCTATACATACCTTCATATAATAAAATTCTGAGTCGAATCTGTACATTAAATATTTTTTGGAGAATTTTATTAAAATAGTCATTATTATCGATACAGAGGCCGAATCTATAGTTTTCAGATTTTTTGTCTGTCTGTCTGTCTGTCTGTCTGGGATCATCACGAGAAAACTACTGGACAGATTTTGATGATAGTGATAGGTTATCCGAGTCAACATATAGGATACTTTTTACTAATCATAAATCAATGATCTCATTCCTGAGAATATAAGAATATACTAAAACATTTTCAAAAATATGTCACGAATTTACTCGACGTGTCACATGTCGTGATTGGCTTGTACAGTATTGTTTGAGTCTTAATTAAAAACTGTTTCTATTTGAAACACAATGTCATACAAATCTGTACATATAATAAAATTGTAACTAAGACGAATCTGTACATTAAATATTTTTTGGAAAATATTATTGAAATAAACATTATTATCGATACAGAGGCCGAATCTATAGTTTTTTGAATTTTTGTCTGTCTGTCTGTCTGTATGTCTGTTACCGCATCACAGAAAAACCACTGGAGGGATTTTGATGTTTGGTATGGTGATAGCTGGTTACCCGGTTCAATATATATGTACTTTTTACCGCGCGAAAATGTCTCATTTCTGAGATAAAATACAAAAACTGCAATGTAAGAATATACTAATATGTAAAACCTAAGAAGTAAGAATTTGGTTTGTGGTCATCTGAACGCGGCGGATTATAAAACTTTCTATATAAATATTTTCTAAATAATATTGTTATAAGGATTACACAATAAAATTGCTACGTCAGTCGTACGGCTAACATATACAGCTGCAGATCTGGAGGTCCGGGTTCGAGTCCCGAGTCGAGCCATAGCTATTGCGTTTTCCGTAAGAAAATTCTCAGTAGCAGCCTGGAGTTAGGAAATTAGTGGCCATAAGCCATCATTAGTACAGCTTGATCTCTCACCGGTCATTTCAAAATATCGTCTCACCGGAGTTTGAGTAAAACATAACATACCTATAATATGCAGTTTATCTCAGAAACTGTAGTATACGCGTTGTATTTTTTTTAAATCCACTTTTTGTACCAGTTTTTATGAAATGCATAAGTTCCAGAAACCTTACTTGCTTCCATAATTAATAAAAATCTAACTATCTTAACAGACCTTACGTTAAACTACATTAAAGGGTTTTAGATTAAAGAGCGTTCCAAATAATAAACATACATACATACAGACGTGTAGTGAACACTTTACTTATCCTGCTTCTTACGCAGACTTTTTATAAATGTGAAAGTAATTCAATTAGTGCAGCGAAAGTTTAAAATTAATGGCTAAAATTTACTAAAAGTTCGATTTGAGATATAAACAAAGTCATTTCAATTATACCTGAAACTTAAACAAGTAAGTTCGTTGGGAATGTACCGGTTATATCGGTAGCCCTTGACGTGAGATTTATTAGAAAAACTAGCGTACCGCCCTAACTTCGCCTTTATGTAAAATACTACACATAATAATATGTGCATATACAAAAACATAATACTCTATTTTAATTATTGGTTTTACTTATTTTTAGACTAATATATACTAATATTATAAAGAGGCAAAGTTTGTTTGTTTGTTCGTTTAGTTGTTTGTTTGAACGCGCTAATCTCAGGAAATTTATTATTATTATTATTATTATATGTTGGGTGTGGTGCCGTGATCGGCCCTACCTACGTCGACCAGTTTTGGTCCATTGTAGCTCCCTTTAAAATGAGTTCAAAGTTCTCCGCTTAGTCCTGTTGACTCCAGGAACTTCCAGATTTTCTGAGCGGGGAGCATCTGTATCTCTTCCGGTTGCATAATATGCTGCCCTAGATAGATACTTCTGCGGTGCATGAGTGGGCCGCACGAGCAGAGGATGTGCATAGCAGTTTCCTCTGTCTCATGGCATAGTCTGCACATTGCGGTCTGACTGAGGCCGAGGGTAAACATATTATGTTGAGTTTGCAGTGACCGGTAAGTATTCTGGTTACCGCACTGGTTTTATACTTGTTGAGTTAAAGCAACTCTTTTGTAAACGTTTTGCGATATCCCTTAATTAGCGCTTTAGAGTGTGTTTGTCCAGAAGTGGATTGCCACTCTTGAAGTGCTTAATCTCAGGAAATACTAGTCCGAATTCAAAAATTTTTTTTGTATTAGATAGCCCGTTTGAGGATGGTTATAGCTGTATATTATTCCGGAAAAATGTACGGTTCCAGTGGGATTGATTTGTGTTTGTCTAGGGACGAACCCGAAACGAAGCGAGAGTGTGTCGTAACCATGACTCTAAAATTAGTTAGTACACAATCTTTCAACTATGAATATGCACCAATATATTACTACAAGTACAATGAACTATTATAATATTATATACACACAACTGTTTATCCTAATAATAATAATCTATTTTATAACTCAAATTATCCGATACATCTCGGATCTCATCTTAAATTATATATTTATAATATTTATGTATTTAAAGTTATATATGTGTATTGTATCAACTATCTGGTATCCATAACACAGCCTACGAGGCTTACCATGGAACTAGATGGCGCTGTGTCTTAATGTAACAAAAAAAAATTACGGTATTATATCAGATATCTTTCTTTCTGGTACTGGCCTACAGGAGAAACATTTACTATCAGAAAAGTACCAGAAGCAAGCCGCATGGTATACAGCTCACCGAGACATGCCCTTTCCCAGTGTGTTTCTTGACTTCACGCCCAGCTGGATTGCCGATCGTTTGCGAGCCTCCCACCATGATAAAATGAACCTAGCGTGGGCAAAACTCTTCAAAGTTTCATTACATTCGAATGAATAGGATAGAAAAAAAATAATTTCGATGTTAATAATATTTTATGCACATCGTATGTTCGATTTTGCTTCCAGCCGGCTTGTAGGAATCGATTTCTATACCTTAAAATCTTTAGCCCTATAATTTAACAATTAAACCAAAAGGCAGTTATAATATAGCTACAGTAGAAAAAGATAATTTGGCGCAACATTTCGTTCCTTCTACGAGTAATTTAAATTTTGCGGCCAAAAGCCACTTGAGAGATACTTAAGATAGCACAGTGTACCCAATTTCAATTAGGTTCATCCTTCAGTACCTACTACAGACTTCGAAAATTTCCATTTCCATACAAATATAATTTTGATAACCAAATTATGTCCTGAGATCAAATTTAATCTGGCTATTGAGATCAAAGCCCTCATAGAGTTGTCGTTCCCTTCACAACTTGAATCGAGTTTTCGAAAAACGTTATCTGATGTTGACATTTTCAAATGTACTTAGACCTAAATGCATACATATAATAATAGGAGTATTAGATTTGTTTGAGCATGAGCTCCACAATTCTGGTTAAAACATGGTGAACAACCATAGACTACTTTAATTAAAAAATGAAATGGCGAAATCAAATCATTTAAAGTCAAATATCTGCCTATTTGATCCTCTTTTAATTTGGTTATCTCAGAAACGGAACTCAGATATACATTATAACATTAATTGGACTCAGTCCTCAGTTCAGTCATGTTTTGGACAATGACCAATTGAGAAGATTTATTTTTTTAACATTTCCCTCTCTTTTTAACTGGGAAAATTTTATCTAAAAAAGATGTTAAAAAAATTATGGGCCAATTGCACGTACAACAGAATTCCAAATATTAAGCTTTTTTATACAGGAACAATTTAAGTATTTAACTACACTATTTATAGTGTAGCCGATGCAAAGCAAATCTAATATATTTCGATAGATAAAATACATATTTAGGCATCGATTCAGGCATCTTTGTGTAACGGTGAACATACATAAAAAAAAGATTCCGACGAATTGAGAACCTCCTCCTTTTTGGAAGTCGAACTTCGTCTTTTTAAAAAGAGCAACTGTTGAGTTTTTCATTGGCTATTCTCAAAAACTGTTTTCATGTACGTTGCAGTTTCCTCAAGGACTTAGAATACTAACATGTTATTTGTTAAAATGTAGCATATTATTATTGAATGTTGGTTTTTTTTCTGTCATTCTGCCATTTGATCCAATGAGATGTCAACATCAATGACCTTATGAATAACTAAATATGACATCTATGAAAGAATCTAAAAACGAATTCTGCACTTTTTTATAATCGCAAAATAGCACATTCAAATTATTTTACACAAAAACCGATTTATTACGACCCGAAAAGTTTTGGAAATATCTGAGTTTTATTGTTTTGCGCATTTCAACTTTTTGCCCCTTTTGGATCGCAAGAAATAAGGCTTGAATCACTCTACCGTAGCAATTAATCATAATTATTTTTTTGATCGTACTAACATTTTGTACGTACTAGAAACACAATATTATGTATTTATTTAGATTTTTGCTTCCCACGTTTCAAATGCGTTTTACCAATCATGATCAAGGGAGAAAATAGGATGTAGGTCCTTTTATTATGAACGTAACACGTTCGATTCCAGTACAAGACAATGTGATTATTGCCTGCTTAAGTTTTTTTTGGATACTGCAACAACTTTAGAAGATTTCCACATACTTATAATACAGAAAAATGGAAAAAAATGATTGATTCACTTTTCTATTATACATACGGAATTTATATATACTATTATTATATTTGAAGACGCAGTTTTAGTTTTTTTTTTACTCACTCCCATATAAAATCAGGAATAAATAGAACAGGCAATACATCATAAATACTTTTTAATCGAAAAAGGCCGACATCAAAATCACCTTAAAACTAATTATTTCACTACGATAGGTAGAAGTTTGCACATTTCTCTATCATTTATTTTCTATTATAGCTAAAAAATAGATAGATTTTCATACAAATTTTTAGCCTTTTGTATTATTGTTTTAACATATTTATCTCGAGTTGCTCGTAAAATCGATTTCATATACAGACAAGAAGCCGCCTGAAAAAATTAAAAATCGATAGTGTAACTCAACCCTTAATGAGACTAAAGTTTTTGTTTTTCGAGCACAGATTATACCTTAGATTAACAGAAAACCAGAAAATTTTAACCTATTTCACACAGTTTTTATGTTCGGAAAATATGTTAGCAAGTAAAAGGTTTCCTTGCTTAGCTATTAGCAGTGATACACTCGAATAAAATATTAGTATTATTATATATTAATACATTTATTAAGCAAAATTCGTAATATTTTCTACGCCAGGAGAAGTTTTATATAGAAGACCTTTGAAAGGGTTTACGCATTTTTAAATAAAATTATCTTTTCGGATTATTTCGCGGATTTATTTTGATTTTTGGTTCCCGACGTTTCGAATGCTTTACAGCATCCATGGTCACGGGAGAGACTGAGGTGTTACATGTCTTGAAGGTATAGTTGTTACAGACAGCCTACCCACAATTAACAAAATGAAAATTGCACCAATTACCTTACAATATTTTTTAACTTTAAACATTTTTATAATTTTAATTATAATCGAATATGGAATATTATTTATTTAATTTTTACTATTATTCTTATAATTATTACAATTTTAAAAATATTAATTAGTAATCTTATATTTAGTGTTGCCATTATTATATTTATAACCATAAAGAAAAATATAAAATATAGTATTCATTATTTAAGCCATATAATTGTTCTATGTGTAATTTAAAAAGTTAAAATTAATTAAAGATAATAATTTTAATTTAGTTTGCTATTATTTAAAAACAACTTACTAAGCAACACTATTACTATATACTTTTACAAATGAGAAATGAAAAATATTAATCTGATAAGCTGTCATTTTGATCTACACAATAAGAACTTACTACATCTGCCTGTCTGTTATGTTTATATTTATTATTTGATTTTATTATATTAATAACAGGATCCCATGACGATGGTAGTACCCAGCCATCTTCCCTATTGAAATTTGGATGTTTTTTAATTTCAATGGCTTCTCGAATCATTCTAGGGCGATATCGGTTTTCTTTCGCCAGGATTTGAGGTCTATCGAAACGTATATAATGGCTTGGGCGGTCCTAGCTATGTTTGCAGACAGCAGATGCTGTATTGCGACGGTGCTTCATATCAGCTATGTGTTCTTTGACCCGGGTTCTAATGGATTGCTTTGTTTGTCCGATGTAAGAGAGCCCACAATCACAATCAAGCTTGTAAACTCCTGCATCTTGTAGAGGGATGTGGCACTTGACAGGTGGTAAGAACTGACTAATTTTCTTTGACGGCTTGAAGTAAGTATTAATTGAAGCTCGCTTTAGAATGTAGCCAACCTTGTCAGTGACTCCTTTCATGTATGGCAGGTCTGCAGGGACGCGCTCGACTGTGGCTGGTTTCACTCGGTCACTGTGACGCAGGCGCGGCACTTGCAGCTTGTTGTCACGCAGAACTTGCTTGACATGTTGCAGTTCTCCGGCCAGGTGTTGCTCGTCACAGATCCCGCGCGCTCTCTGAAACAAAGATTTTCCCATGGTAGCTAACTGTGAAGGTTGGTGGTGAGATTCACCGTTCAGGTACTTATCAGTATGGGTCTTCTTTCTATACACAGTATGACTCACAGTTTGAGTCATTTTGGTAATATATAAGTCATTTTGGTATAATAAAAGGGTATACTTCCCAGGTGGTCCCATATAAATTTTATCGAAATCGGTCGAGCGGTTTTTTAAAAAATCAATAATAAATGTTTTTTTAAATAAATTGTTTAATCGAATATGTTATTAAAAAACTTTCTTCTGACAAATTACCTGTTTATAACGTCTACACTAAAAATGGAAAAATAAAAACTTTTGAACCTTTTAGTGCCTGGACGTCGGTATTTATTTTTTGTTAAAAAATTTTTTATACTATGACACGTGCTAGAGCAATATTGAGCTTTCTGAAAGCTAATTGACGTAAAAGAAATCTCTTTATTTCACCATGTCTATTTCTTAAGTATGTTACAGCATTTTTATTCATACATTATTGGGACGTTGTAGCCGAGGACTTAGGTTAAGGTTTGAATGCTAGTAATAAATAAAGTATCTCGAACTAGATCTTTAAATAAAAAATAAATATTTGACAACTTTTTTTAATTCTAAACTATTAGCAATGGAATCATCCGTACGTATGCGTGGATGTACCTATATGTGTGTGTGTACGTTTGTTACATTTTCACGCTGAAAATGTTAAGAATCTAAAAGGGTTAAGATAAAATTTAAGATTATGTATACATAAAATCTATACCAATATTATAAAGAGGAAAGAATTTTTTGTTTTTTTGTACCGAATAAGCTCCGAAACTACTGGACTGATTTAGATGAAATCTAGGATAGTTTTTATCCCGGAAATCATCCCTTAAGGGGATGAAAATGGGAACGAAATTTTGTATGGGGAATCAACCTAGGAACGTACCCGAGCGAGGTGAGGGAGAGTCGCTAGTTATTTACTTAAGTTAAGCTAAGTTCAAATTTTATTTGCTTAAAATCAATGTATGGAATGAAAATTATATACCTAAATTAAATACATTTTTCATTCTTTACATTTATGTCAAAAACTTTCAAAGTAACCTTTAATAAGTTATCCCATCTGATGACCACAAGGGGTTCGTGTCTGAATCCAGTATCTAATAAATAAAGGTTGCGGATTCAAACTGTTTAATATTACCGCCTGTACTCGCATTATGTCAAAACACAATTGCTGCAGTAATAATGGAATAGTAAAAGATATAATTTTTAAAAACGATCAAATAAAAATATTGAGAGATTTTTAGCATAATTTTCTGGATGAAGAATTTTGTTGGTTACCACAATATTAAAAAACGAAATCTTGTAATGGGCATTGTTTCGAATAGTCATTAAAAATCTTCTTAGGCTACTCCTACCACTACTATTTAGGACTTTTTACCGTCCCACTGCTGAGCACCGGATTAAAGGGAGACCCCCTTTAAGACGAGGGGTATTAGGTCATAGTCCACCACGCTGGCGCACTTCACATGTCTTTCAAAAACTTGCTAGTTTCTCTCAGATATGCAGATTTCATCACCATAATACATGGTAATCATGTTAGAAACGATTCGCGCATGAAAATATTAGATATGCGACACGGGGGATTTGAACCCGCTTCACTCAGCTTCCCAAGCGATTGCGCTACTACTGGGCTAACACTGCCTATTAGGTTACCTAACAATTTTACATATTTTTTTCTCAAAGTGATCTATTTTATTCCAAGAGTTCCGAGTCAATGAAAAATGTATGAAAGTATATTAAAATAAACGTCTAAATTATGTGTCACATGGCCTCATAAGTCCATAGAAAGTGGGCTCGCTAAGCTCATGTCGTAAACCACAAGGAACGTGTAATTCCCATATAATGTAGGTGACGTTACAAAATTACAAAATATCATATAAATCTTCCGTCCAGAAACAGAAAAAGCTAATAATGTAGACTATAACTCGACTACAACAGTCTAACTGCCACTGAATTTATATTATAGCACAAGTGATAAACTAAGGTGATAAGGGGTATTTAAAAATATTTTACAAAGCTGTATATAGAAGGTTTTATTAACATACGCTTTTAGTTACGAGTATTCGATGTAAAAACGGAAAGCTTCAGGATTATTCGCGTGACTGTCAGTCCGTCTGTTAAATAAGAAAAATATTCTATAAACTACAAGCATTTTTTCGCAGCTTTGTACGTATAGTTTGATTGTTTTACGGTATCTTGAAAAAATATAGAATATGTTACTCTGATGTATGAGCTATATATATCACTAAAATTTCCCAAAATCCGTTTAGTAGTTTTTGCGTGAAAGAGGTATTTATTTTATTTACTTTACATCCATCCTTTGATCCTCACATACAATAAAAGTGCGTGTGTGTAATTCACACGTGGTAAAAGTGAAACTTAATATTATATATTTGTCAGACAATAACAACGGTTACCACTTACTATGGCAACACAGCAATGTGTTTTATATCATTTTCTCGCTGGCTTAACCCATACATATAATAAAATTGTAACTAAGCCGAATCTATACATTAAATATTTTTTGGAAAATCTTATTGAAATAGACATTATTATCGATGTAGAGGCCGAATCTATAGATTTTAGAACTTTTGTCTGTCTGTTGCCGCATCACGGAAAAACCACTAGAGAGATTTTGATGAAATTTGGTATGATGATAGCTGGTTATCTGGGTCAACATATAGGATACTTTTTATAGATAAAATATTAAACAAGTAAATGAGTTTTGATTTCGAATGTACTTTTTATTCTTCACTTTTGGAGATTACCTAATATGCACAAACAAGACACAGACAAAAAAGTTTTTAGCTTTTTTTATCTCATGTTTGACTTTGGCATAGTATGGTAGTATAGTATTCAGCCTTTTTGATCCCATTGTTGGGCACGCGCCTCCCTTTAATACAAGGGGGATCAGGCCATAGTCCACCACGCTGGTCAAGTGCGGGTTGGCGGACTTCACACGTCTTTCGAAAACTTGTTAGATTATCTCAGACATGCAGGTTTGCTCACGATGTTTTTCTTCATGCAATCATGTATTTTTTTTCGTCATTGTAATCGTGTTGAAAATGATTCGCAAATGAAAATATTAGAGCTGCGAGACTCGGGATTTGAACCCGCTTCACTCGGTTACCCAAACAAGCAAAATAATATGAACCTAATTTATAAGTATGAAAGTTAAATATAGTACATAAATTGGAAAGTTCACGAAAGGTAATCACAAAATTTTTTCAAGCGAAAATACCTGCTATTCAGGATTTCACGAATATTATAACGTGAATATAATTTTCTCTTATAATTTAGCCATAAAATACGTAGAAAAAAACACACGATTCTACTAATTAAATAACGTACTAAGCACATTTATAATTAACATGATACTAGCGTTCACAAATTCAATAGTACTCAACATTCACCATATGTGCCAAATTGTATTGTATTACCAAATTATTCAACAGATATGCCGATATCGAATTACAGTAATAATAAATGCGTAATTATTATTATTATTATTTTTGTATATTATGTTATGTTGTATATGTTTGTTACGTGTTTTCGTTGAGTCGGCTGAACGGATTTCGATGAAGTTAATTAAACTAACACATAGGCTAGAGAGGTTGGGTCCCCCCTCCCCAACGTGCGTTCACCTTGTCGTGGGGTTGCTCTTGGTGGTTCTCTGATAGCAGAGTGGATCGTGGGAGCAACACCATGATTGGTTTGGTCTGCTTTAGCAGACCTGCTGTCGTCGTGATTAAGTGTGTAAGAGATTCTGCGACCGTCCTATAAGACGGGAGAGGTTCTGTTGGGTTTTAGTAGGTACTACTGGCTTCTCTACCCGATGAGTCCCATATAACCCGTACGTATACAGGTGGTATGCCTAAACGCATTATCCAACATTAAAAAAAACCTACTGTTAGGCATTAGGGACGTACCGGTCGATTATAAAAACTAACCTTACTATCCGCTCGTAGCTTACAAATTACGCATTTTCTGTATAGCATCTTGCTTTCATTCTGTTTTATGACGGTTGCATAATTTAGGGAAAACTACGCATTTTTCCCAGTCAGCCGGCAAACAATATAAAAGACAGTAGTCCAGCAGTAAATTGTTTTATATAGTATTAAATGCTTCGTAACATTGTTATTAAGTAACTAGCGACTGTCTGCGGCTTCGCGTGCATTTTAATTTTATTTAGAAATGTAAACGTCTTAAGGGGAAGCGTGAAACCCAGGGTTAGATATTATGTGATAGTGAATTAGACTTCTTCTATATACAAACATTTATAAAAAAATAAAACAAAGCTATTTTTTTATTATAGTTTACAATACTTTTTTTAAGCACGATCTAAGTTCTCCCATAATAAATCTAATTCTGCTATAAAGTCGTAATTTACAGACGAAATTGTAAACAATGGCATGATTTTAAAATTGACGGTATATTATTATAAATTCGAAAATTTATATATGTGTATGTATGTTTGTTACCTTTTCACATTGAAATGGCTGGACAGATTTAAATGTTTAGTATACAAATAGTCCTGAGTAACACATAGTATACTGCTTAACACCTATCGGCGGGCAAATCGATGGTACGTTACTATACTCGACAAAATTAATTAGGGTTCCGTACCCGAAGGATGCCAAAGGAACCGTATTATTAAGTCTCCGCTATCCGTCCGTTAGAGGGCTGTATCTCATGAACCGTAATAGGTAGAGAGTTGAAATTTTTACAGAAAATGTATTTCTATTGCCGCTATAATAATAAATAATAAAATTAAAAAAACAAATATACAAGAAACATTTTTTTAACGTTCGTAAACGATCATCGAAGTGAGTATACTACATACTCGTACATAGAGTAAAAGTCATATTAATAAAAAGTACATGTACAGTAGTACGAAACACTCCATGTGCGTATTCGACTCGCACTTGACCGATTTTATTTTATATTCTTTATCTATAACCATTATCATTATTAATTCAATCACAAAACAAAAATTAAATTATAATCCTTCACATTTCTTCAAATAAAAGAATTTAATTAAAAAGTTAAAACCTGTCGTCGGTAAAACCCCTGTTATAATTACAGCGGAACGACATTATGGACTAACGTTGAGAGCGGCTTGTTAGAGCTGATATGGGTATAGATTTTATAAATACCACGACAAGGGTCGAGAAGGATGAGTGATAGCGCTAATTCCATTTGGTGTTGCCAGATCATAATATTAACCAAGATGAATATATCTACTTAGCAAAGGTGTAGATAAGAAGGTTTTATACGTCGAATATCGGCTTAAATGACCCGACTCCACAATATTTAACCACAAATAAACATTCTTAGATTTACACAAAAATTTGACATTTTAAATAAAACTTTTTCTTCTTCTAACAAGACTCAGTTTTTCAGTAAAGTATTAGTTAGTCTATTTATTATTATTAGTTAGTCTTTACAGTAAAGTATTCAAAAAGTCGAAAACAAGATCAAAGTAAAACCGCGACAAAATTCGAATAAACATATTTATAATTAAAATTGCATATGAGTTCTCTATCACTTCATCCATAGACCGATATCTCTGAAGCACGAAGTTGTTATGTCTTCCTTCCCTAAAATGATACATAACATGCTTGTATTACCCCATGTCTTGTTGCAAGAGATATGTAAGTTAGGGTCGATCCACACTATAGTACTGATCCCAGTCCGTTCTCGGTCCGAAATTGGTCTGGTAAAGTATTTTTATGCAAGAAACGTTGCTGAAGTGTGATTCGACCAGAACTTGATTTTTAATTATTTATTTTTACCTTCATTTTTGAAGTGAAACTTCTTAAGAATCTTTATGATCTGAAATTCGATGAAATGGAAATGCGACACTAAAAAGAGACAAACACATACCTAAATATGTATATAGAATTAAGCCAGCGAGAGAATGAGATAGTATACATTGCGGTGTTGCCATGGTAATCGTAGTTATTGTCTGACAAATATATAATACTAGCGACTCACCCTCGCTCCGCTCGGGTTCGTTCCTGGGGTGGGGTCTGGGAGGACCACCCTTATCCTTATCACTTAGGGGTATGGAAAATAGATAGTAGCCGATTCTCAGACCTACTGAATACGCATATAAAATTTGGTAAAAATCGGTAAAGCCGTTTTGGAGGAGTACGGTAACTAACATTGTGACATGGAAATTTTATATATTAGATTAAGTTTCACTTCTACCAAGTGTAACACGCACTTTTTATTTGTATAAAAATACTTTACCAGACCGATATTGGACCGAGAACGAACCGTGATCGGCACTATAGTGATGACAGTCTTTAATGTGATCATCAACTAGGCAACATGCATGTTTGCGACTTAAAGTATACGTAAACTGTAAATACTAAGAATATTAACTACCATCTTTATTTCAATTTTAGTCACTCTTCGATTTCTTTAATTCGATAGTATTTGGATTGGAACATATTTTCTTCTTCTAAATAAATACTAGCGAGTCGTAGTCCCTAGCTTGCTTCACAATACAAACTATCATCCCCATTTTCACCCCCTTAAGGGATGATTTCCGGGATAAAAAGTATTCTATATCCTTTCCAGGGTCTCAAACTATCTTCTTACCAAATTTCATCTAAATCGGTTCAGTAGATCCAGAGATTACCCCCTACAACGTCACAAACTCACAAACTTTACCTCTATAATATTAGTATAGATCATCAATTGAATCATGTATTGAACCATCAAATTATTTTGTCTAGTAGCTTAAACAGCTGCAGATCATAAAGTTCAAGGAATCGTTCAAAAGCCCATTATTATTTGCATATCCTCGAGTATCCTATAAAGAGCACTAGACTCTTCAATAAAAAAGTATTTTGTTTTGTATTTTAAAGTAAAATTTTGTTTGTAAAGTGAGCTTTTTCGATAGCAAATCACAGAGTGCATTACGAAAGAGACGTTTCACATTTTGAATTCACTGTCATACAAAACAGATAGAAAGTCAGTTATGCATTTTCCAATACATATTTGAGTTCATTTCACTTTTTGTAACAGATACAGCAAAATTATTAGCATTATACAGCATCTCTTTTAAGGTATCGTCAAAGACTAAAATTGATTAGATTTTAATTTTTGCCAAATCTGGAGTTTATAATTAATAAATAATAAAATATTTTACAAAAAAATCTTGACTACGTTTAAAGCGAACTAAAAAGATGAGAACTAATTGACAAAGGAACATAGTATTATAGAGTTTGTTTTTTTTTTAACCTGTATTTTAATACCTCATTCGATTGATTCTGAGTCATATTTCTGACTATAAGACACATATTAGCCAAGTATGATCCACCATTTTGATTTCTAATGATATCTATAAATAACAGTCGTATCATCAAGACGAATCTAACGAGATTTAAACCTTCAAAATCTGTTAAGCCGTTGTTTATTAATTACGAAGGAACATAGGATCGGACATACATACATACATACATCCATACATACAATACATAACCCTCCTTTAGGCGTCGCTACAGTCGGGTAATAAATAAGTAATAGTAAGTTCTAATAAGGCAGTTAATATAATATTTTACAGTGCCAGTAAATAGAAGACCTTTTCAAACAGTTTCTAAGCATGTATGTATATAGTATCTAGTTTAGTTCCTGATGCTCAATAAGCTGTTTATAATGAGACGATACAAACCTCAGAGGGGAATATTACGCTTCGTTAAAATAAACTCAGTCGTTCTATATTCCATTTCTTCATTAAACTAGTTAAAACCCTGACTTTGTCTACACTATACAAAAAATAGAGCATTTTGATTATTCCATGTTTGCTTGATTCCATTATATAAATAAATAAAATAAATAAATACGTCAGGACATTAACACACAGCGCCATCTAGTTCCATGGTAAGCTACGAGGCTTGTGTTATGTATACCAGATAGTTGATACATTATACATATATAACTTTAAATACATACATATTATAAATATAAACACTTATGACTGAAGTACAAACATTCGTGCTCATCACACAAACGTATGCCCCCAGCGGGACTCGAACCCGCGACCTTTGGCGCAGCAAGTAGGGTCACTACAAACTGAGCCAAACGTGTCGTCAAATATATAAAGTTGAAATTTATGATTTGTCTTCGACAACTACAGTACTTTTTGTATAATTTCTCATTCTACAAAATTTATTGCTTTCTCGAATTTATTTTAACACTCATTTAAACACACTCTCTCCGCTCGGGGTCGTCCCTAGTTATGTTTTAACGTTTAATATAGATTCTTAGAGATGAGATATTAATATTTTGCATCGTATATTTTTTATAATATTATTTTAGATAGTTTTGTTATTCCTTCGATTCCACAAATTTTTTGTGTTATCGTGAGAATATACATATATTTTTCGTGCTTAAGCCTGAAGAAATGTCAAGAAGTATGTACTGTATTTACCGTTTTTCCTTTGTGTAAAAGTTGCGGATGGCGCCTAACATCAGAGTTGCCACATGGAAAAACACGTAAGTGTTGTTGCTAACAACAACAATTACGAAATCCTTAAAAGATGAAAAAGATTATTATGTTACATCTTCCCACATTAAATAAATAACATAATTCCTTTTTGTACTTGAAAATAGATCATATACAGTGCCGGATTTAGCCTTCACGCCGTCCCTAGGCATAGTAAAAAATGCCGCCCTATAATCGAAATTTTGAATAAATTAGGTAAAGTTTCGATAAAGTTTCATTTCTTTAATAATATTTTTTTTAAATGCAAAAAAATAATTTGTAAATGATTTCAATTTTTGGATAAATGTACTGGTTAATTTTTTTTATTACTTTTTTTAGGAAAATAAGTATTTTCAATAACGCGAAGAAATTTTTTTTCACCCTGGAGGGTGTGTTTGGCTTTAGTGTCGGCAAAAGTTGGAACTTTTGCCGACACTAAAATTTGCCTCCCTGGGCACTAGCCCCGTAGTGTAAATCCAGCGCTGACCATGTAAAAACCCCTTCGATCCTCAAAATCAATATTTACTGATATCTTATACATACTCATATCTATGTACATTGTCTTATGTCTTAATGTAACCACTACATATTATGTATCTCTGTAGAATTGTTAATTTTCATGACTAAAATAAACATTCCAATAGTCTCTGAATAAAATAACTGTGACACGGACAGATGTAACTGTAAAATTATATATATATATATATATATATATATATATATATATATATATATATTTGTCTTCGGCTACGGAACCCTAAAAATGGCCTAAATAAAAATATTTCCAAGCTCTGAGCCCATCTTACGTTTTGATGGGATAATCAAAAAAAGCCCTTTGTTCAAAGTAATAAATAAACACAAGCAAAATAGTTATCCTGGATTTACTGTTCATACATTAAAGGTGGATACTAAATACCCCGCTAAAACACAGTATCACCGCAGGATGCTCTAACAATAGGGATAAGCTGAAAAGTGTGCGAATACGGCCATAAGGGCAGCTTTCCTTTCAAAACTTTACTATAAAAACTTTAAAGCTACATTTTGGCGTTACGTCTACGTACAGTTAGCTTTCCCTATTAAATTAAAAGAAGTAGATTCAATGCTGCACATGAAATGATTTTATGAAATATTCAAAGTTTACTTTTATAATGTTTTTTATAGATTTACGCTTCTATCTATACATATAATAAAATTCTGAGTCGATCTGTATGATAAATATTTTTTTTGGAAAATCTTATTGAAGTTGTCATTATTAATTATCGATACAGAGGCCGAATCTATAGTTTTAAGAATTTTTGTCTGTCTGTCTGTCTGGGAACGTACCACGAAAAATTCACAATACAGATTTTGATGAAATTTGGTATGATGATAGTTGGTTATCCGGGTCTACATATATCTCATTAAATGAAAATATCTCATCTCTCAGAAATCTATGCTAAACGTTAAAACGTAACTAGTTACGAACCCGAGCGGAGCGAGTGTGAGTCGCTAGTAAATTATAATTAAATCTTATGATATGTGTATGGGTGGTTAACTTTATGAACTAAAGGCCCAAAGAAATAACTGCTTAAATTGCTTAACTTTGTGATACACTAATGATGCCTTTGGTTTGTCAGTGAGTTGCGAGAAAACATGTTAAGGTCAGGAAAAATGTATAAAATAAATAAAAATAAAATAAATAAATAAAATAAATAAATAAAATAAATAAATAAAAATAAATAAATGTAATGACTTTGTATCTCATAATATGCTCATTTAAGTGATTTTTAAAAATTGTCCTATCTAAGTAATCTGTACTAATATTATAAAGAGGCAGAGTTTGTTTGTTTGTTTTCTTGTTTCTTTGAACGCGCTAATTTCTTGAACTACTTATCCAATTTGAAAAATTCTTTTTGCGTTAAATAGCCTGTTTATTCAGGAAGGCTATAGGCTATATATTATATAATATAATAGTCTATCTATTCCATACTAACCGTTAAAACGTACCTAGGGGCGAATCCGAGTCACTTATATAAGTATGTAATCATTAACGACTTCCCCTCGCTTTGATCAGTAACGTCCCTAGGTCCTCCAGGTTATAGCCTATCTGTGTACTAAATATTATCGAAATCGGTCCATCCGTTTCAGCGTGAAAGAGTGACAAACATTCACAGATACATACAAACTTTTGCATTTTTAACAGTAATACGATTACTGGACGAATTTTAATGGTATTTTAACAAAAACAGAAAATTCTTACTCGAATACTTAATAATTGAATATGATATCAAATATAAGATCACATATATCTATACAGATTAATAAAATTGATGTGTCTGTTTGTAATATCAAAATAACAGGTTTTTACTAACTGCATATGAAATTATATACGGTACTTATAAGAAAAACACAAATTTTAACATTTTTGTCTGTGTGTGTCTGTCTGTTTGTTCCGGCTAATCTTCGAAACGGCTGGACTGATTTTGACCGGACTTTCAATGGCAGATAGTTGATATTATAAGGAGTAACTTAGGGATGATCTTTTATTTTAGAAAAAGAACTAACGTTTCGCTAAAAATATAAAACGCACCTAAGAACGCACCCGAGCGAAGCGAGGGTATGTCACTAGTTTATAATGAATTTTTATAATATTTTAGTAATATAAATAACTTTGACACGCCAACCCCTATGGAGTCTACATCAAAATAATAATATTAATAACTTGTAACATTTAAAGAACAAAATAAACTCATCGGTCTCCAAATCCTTTATATTTGTTTCCCCGCAAGGAATATTATGTCAAAAAATGTTGCGAAGCTATTAAAACTTTCGAAGTGCTATCGCGTGTATAGTTGGACAGATTTTATGCTGGACTATTGAATATTATAGAGGATTTCAATACTAAAGTGGCGTTATAAAGTCTATATTAAAAAGAAAAAACTGCAAAGTGTAGGTAGTTTCTAAGAATTCATTATTATCAGATATGCCATACTTAGATCATGATCGATGTTAAAGTTAATTTAAGTGGTTTTTTTTTTAATTTGGAGTATGTTATGAATTTTAGCAGTGGTAGCTCACTGGCAACGCGCTCGCTTATAAAATCAAGCGATGCGGGTTCGAATTTCTGATATGTTCATGTGCAACTTATTTTCAATATGGTAACCCTCAGTTGCCTTATTTACTTACCTAACGGTGAAGGAAAACATTGTGAAGAAATAAACAAAATGTGTGAAAAATAAATTGTTTTGTAGCTATATGCTTTAGATTTTTTGTTTATTAGACAATTTCGTGTATAATATATGTATACCTACGTACTCGTATATAAAATATCAACATCAATACTAATAGTATAAATGTGAAAGTGTGTTTGTTTGTTTGTCCTTCTTTCACGTCGAAACGGAGTGACGGATTGGCGTGATTTTTTGTGTGGAGATAGCTGGAGAGCTGAAGAGTGACATAGGCTTTACCGCGAAAGATCATCTTATTCCCACAGGAAAACACCTTATAATACATCTTTAAAAAATATTTATGATCAGAATTACTTGAAACTTGGTATTAATGCTCTTCAATAAAATTAAATAAATATTTGTTTAAGCATTTTTCGAAATTCTTCCTATAAGGGGGTAAAATATGGGATGAAACTTTTTATAAAACTACCTTTTTTAGGATTTTTGGTAGTTTTAGCGCAAGCGAAGTCTTTTTTAATAACTTTCGTTTGAAATCGTTTTTAATAACTTATTTTAAATGAGTAATTTATGTATATGTTAAGTGGTTCCATATAAATTAGACAACATTTAACTTATAAAAGTAGAAGAATAACTATTACAAAAACAGAAATTTATTTTGAATAGCGAAAATCGGTTCACAAACAGAAGAAAAAGGTATTGAACTGCTTCGTCTTCCTTCCTCTCTTGTATATAGAGACAGAACTTATAATGAAAACTACCGATAACAATTTGATGAACATAAAAGAAAAGGTCGCGAGTTACAATGAACAATATTGTAGAGTTTTAATGTCATGTGACATACGGCTTCATTGAACATACTTTGATTTATTTCCATTTATTATATCTTCTAATTTTTCGTATATATTCTTAATATTTATGTCCCCACTGATTCTTGCCATGACATCGCTCACAACAAGCGGGTTGAGTTTCAAGAATAGCTTATATCCGATCTCAGAATGCAATCTATGTCTTTGCCAAATTTTATCGAAATCTGTTCAGCGGTTTAAGGGTAAAAAGGTAACAGACAGAGTTACTTTCACATTTATAATATTAGTAAGAATTTGTGTCTTTAGTCAGTTTGATTTTAGTCTATTTTTCTTTGAATTATTTTTAAGTCTACATTTTATGGTAACAGGCCCACAAAGTAAACTGAGGCCCGTGTTACATATGTAAATACAAAAACCAGCCACTCTTACGCAAACACTCAGGAAAATTTAAATAAAACAATATGAGTGCAGAAGCTAAGCTGAAACAAGCATTATTGAAACAACCTGTCTTTCTATCAAAATTATTTATTGCGTTATTTTTTACAGCAATTAGATATATGAATAGTTGTAAAAGTAAAATATATTTTTTTAATAAAAAAAAAATCTTTTTTTATTTATTTAAATTATTTTTTTATAATGTACCATAAATATTAATTTAAATAAAAAATTTAAAACTTGTTAACAATAGATAACTTCTCTTTTTACATCATATTGAGTTATATTTTATCGAATAAAAATCTGATAAAAATCATCCGTAACTTCAGCTTTCTACTCCAAAGGTCTGTCTGTATCTAAATTGAAGCGTTAAATTTTATGTAACTTGAAAACTTGTTATAGTGACGCGGTGATTCTGTGGAAACAAAATATTTGTTTAGTAGCTTTTTTCTATTTTCGCACAAAAAGTTCTTTAAAAGCTCATAACATTACTGTTTACGTTATATTTGTAAAAGATTTTGTACATATGTGGTAAGACTGTTTTTTAGAACTGTATTTTATAATATCTAAGTTACTAAGCTTACTTACTTAGTTGGAGATTAGAAACCAAAATAAAATTGAAATGACTAATTCAATCGTTTTTCCATAGTACAAATCTTAAAATATCAATCCCATACATTTTTTAAGTTTTCTGTTCTTCAAAATCTTGTCTAAGCTCCCAGTATATGAATCCGTACTAAATAATATAAATGTGAACCCAACTCTATCCTTTTTTTCATGCATAAGCAAATGGGCATAAGCTATCTTAGATCCCTACTTCAGTAACATGAGCGAAGCCGCGGGCAGTTTATTTTTACAGTTTTATAATCAAAAGGATGTTTTTACAACTATCCACAATTCCAGTTGAAAATATATCCAGAAAGTCCAATTTTTCTTCATATTCAATTACAGTACATAAAATATGAAAATAGTTTATGTATAAAGTAACGTATATACTCGTGCTGTATAAATAGTAAGCTAAAATATTTTAAAATAACATTGTAAAAAAAGTTAAGTTTATTCTGTAATAAAATCAATAGAGATAATAAAAATTATGACAGGATTTTGAGAAAGGAAAACGGTCTCATAAACTATTTCTATTATGTTTTATTATATTCGAACCGAATCTTAAGTTCATCCCATAGGGTCAGCGGGCAACCTGCTTTTGCCATACAAAGCCATAATATATTTTCACACAAAATAAAATCCGGCTTCTTTAGACGATTTGGTTGTCGGTATCAGGAGTCGGGCCATTACACTTGGGATTCAGTTTCATATCTATATTAAGGTTATAAAGAGGTAAATTTTGTGAGATTGTG
This sequence comes from Brenthis hecate, assembly GCA_951806755.1. Classification (NCBI taxonomy): domain Eukaryota; kingdom Metazoa; phylum Arthropoda; class Insecta; order Lepidoptera; family Nymphalidae; genus Brenthis; species Brenthis hecate. The sequence continues at coordinate 1,577,939 of OX638270.1, forward strand.
AGTTTGTGACGTTGTAGGGTTGTAATTTCTGGATCTACTGAACCGATTAAGATGAAATTTGGTAAGAAGATAGTTTGAGACCCTGGGAAGGACAAAGGATACTTTTTATCCCGGAAATCATTCCTTACAGAGGTGAAAATGGGGACGAAAGTTTGTATGGGGAATCAATCTATACATATAAATTAAAATAGTGCTGAGTTGAAACTTGCATTTTTAAATTTCTAGGATCTTAGGAATTTTATTATTACGCTTTTGCATAAGTATAAACAATAAAAAGAACACCAGAACCCAAAATAAGAACCTATTTAAGAACCCAAATAAGAACCTATTTAAGATTGTCTCCACTCACTTGATGAATATATGTTTTTATTATTATTATTCGTGCTCTGTGTACGGGATTGATTGTAGTTTTATAGCTTGCAACAGTGCCAAAATGTATATAATATTGTACCAGTAACCATAAAAGCTTAGAAATACGCAAATTAACTAAATAAAATGGAAATCAATAGCTGACCTCTTATCCGCGTATTTCCGAACTCCACTCGAAGTATTGAAGCGTGTTAGCAAGTGCCAATTGGACTGCTCGGGTCGCCGGACTTTACCGGAGTAGTAACGGGCGCTATTAGCACTAAACTAAGTGGAGTTCCCTGTATAGATTAACGAAAATGTACCTCCATTATAATAATGAAACATCTAAAAGCAATTTGAAAGAACAATAAGTGTAGCTATAGGTGGTGTAATGGGCTTCTGGAGCAACAATAAAAATGCCTAACTTCGCAACTCTTAATTTGGTAAAGGAAAAAAACATTTAAAAATTAACACTCCTGTGGAAATTAAGTTGTTGTGGTTCTAAACGAAGGTTTTCAATTTGGGTATGTTTTTTTGGAAATGTTACGATATCTTTGCCTGTTGTTTAGTTAATATAATTATTTGTTTAATTAATAGAACCTATCTAGGGGTTTAAATACTTTAAATGTTAAGTATTTTGTAGTATACTGCCTCACTGGTGTAGTGGCTAGCATGTACGGCTGCATACCCAAAGGTCCTGGGTTAGAGTCCCGGGTCGGGCCAAGTTTAGTTATTGAGTCTTTCTGTATAGTAAGTCTCAGCAACAGCCCGGAGTTGGGAAGTTGGTGATGTTTCACACCCGTGCCTCAAGAGCACGTAAAGTCGTCGGTCCTGCGCCTTAACTCTTACTGGTCGTGTCAAGTGGTCGTTCCACCGGAGTATGAGAGTGACAGGAATAGAGAGTGCACGTTGTGTCTGCGCGTACTCTTGTGCACTATAATATCTCCTGCGCAGTTGGCTAGTCTCAATGAGATTGGCCGCCGTGGCCGGAATTGGCCAGGAGAACATCATCATCATTTTGTAGTAGTGTAATGTGGTGTAATGTAACTTTTAAAAAAAAGATGTTATTATTCTGTAAGTGTATAAAATCAGACTTATTTTAAAGGAAGTTATGTTTTCAAGTAATGGGTAAAATTAAATGTGACTAAGAAATTAACTTTTTATTTATTTAAGTTATAAATTTATATACCGAAATACTAAAATTAAAACTTCTAACTTTGTCATGAAACTAAAGTAGCTATACACATATAATAAGTTATATATAATTTAAGCAAAGTTATACATAATTAAATTGGAGCAAACAGTTGAGGAAATCTATACGGGAGACTATTGCAACGTGGATGGCCTTAGCTCATCTAAGATACTTTAAGGTAATTGATCATTTTGATTTTATTTTTTACAATAAAGAAAATTACAAATATACTTAATTATATATACACTAGCATTGCTCGCGGCTCCGCCCGCGTTCAGATGACCGAAAATTACATTCTTAGGTTTTACATATTAGTATACTCTTACATTACAATTTTTGTATTTTTTCTCAGAAATGAGACATTTTCCTGCGATAAAAAGTATCCTATATGTTGACCTGAATAACCAGCTATCACTATACCAAATTTCATCAACATCCCTCCAGTGGTTCTTCCGTGATGCGGTAACAGACAGACGGACAAAAATTCTAAAAACTATAGATTCGCCCTCTGTATCGATAATAATGTTTATTTCAGTAAGATTTTCCAAAAAATATTTAATGTACAGATTCGGCTTAGTAACAATTTCATCATAATATGTAAAGAAAACAAATGTACACTTAGTTATGACTGTACAAGTCATGTCCGCGTGGAATAGTGGCAAGAATGCTAGCCGTTATATTCCACCGTTGAATGGCAATGCCGATTCTTTAGGCGATTGAACATAAAATATATACAAAATTTCAAATTATTTAAACATCTAAACAAATGTGAGTTATTCATTCGGTGAAGTCATTTTAATCAAAGGTGTTAAATAAGGCTTTTAAGAAAACAATTTTATTTTCTTGATTTTTCAGTAGTTTATTTCAAACGTCGCTCGTAAGAGACAATTGTTTCAATAAATATTCAACGGAATTTTACGTAGCTCTTCTAACGTACCTCAATAAAAAATAGTATACATTACTTAGGGATAGTAAAGCTAAAGTAAATGCTTTAGCTTTATTTGGTAGTTAAGTGATGTGGTAGAAAACTACAGGAAACCTGCAAGTTCAATATGGTCACGAGAGAGAACTGGTCTTTGACCGTGAGCACTGACCACGTTTGGTTTAACACCTCCAGGTAAATTTCTAAGAAACTAATTAAATTTCTAAGAATTCTTTTGTTAACTGTAACGCCGGCATGTCTGTGGTCGTGGAGGGATTAAGCATTCGATAGTTCAGGAACAAAATAATGGTATAAAACCACAACAAAATCGGAAAATATTCATTTATTCCCATTGTTTAAAAATAAGTATTAATAATCAAAGTCGGCTTAGCCGTTTAGTAATTACGATAGAACTTAGGGTCAGACATACTCGTACATACATACATACAGGTCAAATATGAAACCCTCGTTTGAGCTTCGCCGCAGTCGAGTAAAATAGGCTCTGCAGCACCATGCAGCATATTAACTGAAAAAATACAGACAGCCGTATTCTACGCCTATATACTTCTAAAAAAGACAAAATAATAATAAATATGATAAAATTTAAGAACTCGTGATATTAGAAATCTAAATAATCATATTTAGGTCGAAGCACAGTGCCAAGAGTGCTCTCGCGTTTGGCAACGTTATCAGTTCTAACCTGCCCTTACATTGCTAGCCAACTCGACTACTATGTACTCGTAACATGACATTCAAACTTTGCTTTACAAGTAATAAATTTAGTGAGAGCCACTGAAACAACGGTGAACAATGTGAACATATTATATACTAGCTCTTGCTAGCGGGTTTGTTCATATATATTGACAATATTTTGTGAATTAATTATCTATTATAGATGTACATAAATACTACATGAAGTATATATAAGTATGTGTGTAATTTAGGCAATTTTGTATGTACATAAGACTAATTATGAAGAAAAATATGGTGCTTAGTATTAGTTCGCTCAATGAACGAAACTCGACCAAAATTATTTTTTTTTATTTATTTGTTAACACTAAAACTCGTCAATAGCTACGACACAAAAACACGATTGACAAACGGACGAGAAAATAGTACTATTTTTAGTATTTTGTTTAACTTGTTTTCGAAAGACATGTTACATCTATATCTATGGCCATAACTTGTTAAACAAACCTGAATTAATTTATTATTTTCATGAATCCCTGACGAATCCCTTAAAAATTCCTTAGTATATATTAAACATTAAGCCAAATATCTCTCTACCTAAAGAAATAGCTTATAGTACAATATAATGTTTATTTTATAATTTGACAAAATAAGGCACTCAAATTATAAACTCTTTCCCTTAAAAATTCTTTCGTTAAAAAAAAGCTAAATTCCATCATAACATCCAAATACTTTTAATATTTTATCTGAAAATGTGATTAAAATAGTCAACTAAGTAAGTTCTGCTGTAGAAGTACCAAGAGTTAATTGAGTATCAAAACTTTTCACATACTAGTGCCCTGTAGTATAGTACTAAGACCATAAATTAAACAAAAAAAACAATCAAATGCGAGTAGGACCTTTTACAGTTCATCTACATAATTTATACTAGTTATTATATGAAATGAAATAAACTTTATTAAATTAGACTTATTACAAGTGCTTTTGAATCGTCAATTTAATGAAAGCGTCGTAGCCAGACCGTGAGGAAGCTACCATCGGCTCGGAAAGCAGTTCTGTTGAGAACAGGCGAGAAACTCAACAGTTGCTCTATTAAATATACACATATTTCCTTAAATAAATAAACGCACGAATATCATACTTTAGCGTAAAATTAATATAAATAATTTTATATTAATTGTTTGTATATACTAGCAGGACCCGCGGCAACGCCTGCGTTTAATCTACAAAAAAAAATTGGCTTTATTCTATACAACGATATACGTATCATATTTATATAATATTGTTAATACAAAAATACTAAAATCGCGATTAAAAAATGGGGGTGGGGGTAGGAGGGTGAAAAATACTTAACGACCTATTCTTATACCTACCAAATATACAAAAAAATCATTAAAATCGGTCGAGCCGTTTCGGAGGAGTGCAACCATAAACACTGCGAGATATATGTATTAGATAAACAAAACTACCTAAATACATATCATAATCACCACTTGTTCCCACTGTCTGTCTGTCCCTATGTATGCTTCGATCTTTAAAACTACGCAACGGGTTTTGATGCGGTTTTTTCATAGATATAGTGATACAATAGTAAGGTTTATATGTATAAGCCATGCATATTCTAGTACAGAAAAGCCGAAAAATTCAAAGATTTGTATTTCATACTAACCGTTAAAATCTACCTAGAGACGAACCTGAGCAACGCGAGGGTGAGTCGCTTGTAATATATAATTAGAGAAAGTTATAGGTTATGTTATACACCTTATGATCCTTGAAGCAGAGAAATTACGTGATTGGAGTCAGTGCCAGCAAGCTATGTATTCCTGTTACGTCTTTACCAATAAAATGGCTGAATAGCGGTACTAGGCACTTCCCACGAAACCTACTCAACTTAAACAGTATTATTACTCATATAAGTTATTTTACTTAAAGGATCGTAACATTTGTATGAGCTTGAATTAAACTTCTAAATCATGTAGACTTATGACACACATATCTTATACGGGGTCTTCTTAATTATTTTGTTATACGTTAGGAAATTAGACATAATAACATGTATTCCATAAAAATATCAGCCTATAATGTTCACTAAATTAAATTATCTATTATATTTCATAGATGCATTTTGTTAAGCAAAAGACAGACGGTCTAGTAGGCTGATAATAGTTTTGTCCGAACCTTAACCCGTGAAAAACTCTAATAATTAATCAAAATACTATAATATAAACAAAGAGTATGACAAACATTATAGAATATTTAATTATCTTCTGCCTTCAACTTTTCTAGCTTCTTTATCTTATAAAAATCACAGATTTATTTAACATGACCGACTCACCCTCGCTTCGTTCGGGTTCGTCCCTAGTTATGTTTTAAAGTTTAGTATAGATTTCTCAGAGATGAGATATTTTCCCGCAGTAAAAAGCATTCTATATGTTGACCCGGATAACCAGCTATCATCATAAAAAACTTCATCAAAATCTGTCCAGTGGTTTTCTCGTGATCGTTCCCAGACAAAGAGACAGAGAGATAAAAATTCTAAAAACTATAGATTCGGCCTCTGCATCGATAATAATATTTATTTCAATAAGATATTCCAAAAAATATTTAATGTACAGATTCGGCTTAGTTACAATTTTATTAAGATTATTATATGTAGATTTGTATAGATGTAGAAATTTCTCATTAATTTGATGTTCCGTTGAAAACCCCGAAGACATAATTCAAAACAAACAATGCCTTGTATGTTTATAGGATATTCTGTTCTGAGTAGTAATAAACTTAACCGAATTAGGAAGCACTTCTTTTATAGGAAACGCCTATTACTTGTAGGGTGGCCCTTATTTATATGATATATACAGATTTTAATAATAATTAATTTGTTTTTTTTTATTTGATTATTTTATTTAACATATTAACACAACAAAAAAAAATAGTTAAATCGGTCCAACCCTTCACGCGTGATGGCGTGACCAAGGGAAATACGAATTCATTTTTATATATATATATATATATATATATATATATATATATATATATATATATATATATATATATATAGATTACTCTTATAATAATTGCATGCTATCTAACTCTGCTTTGAACAAAACTTTAGTCCAGGCACCGTACATTCTTCAATGACTTTAATTAAAATACTCTCATATCCCTCGAGGATCGCTTGGCGTGAAACGGTAAAAAAGAAAATTAATATCGGGATAAAAATATTGGAAACAATTTTAAAATTATTTAAGAAAGTCCTACAAAAATGTTAGTTACCCTACCATAGAGGATCCCGCAATACATTAAATTGTATTTGCCTAAATAATTAACATACTTTTAGGCTTAGATGTAGATTATTCTGGTATTTTTGTATACTAAATGGATAAATTCTACAATTAGCACAATCCCTAGTTCATTTTTGCAATGAGCTAAAAACTCAGTTTATGTTATTATTTAGTTCATATATGATAGAAATAAATAGAAAAACAAAAACTAAAAACCTATTTTACAGACAGATATAAAAACACCTTCCATATATCGTAACACCATTTCTATATAAAAACTAACAGCAACTAAAGGATTTCTAACAAACAAACACATTCGCATTTATAATAATAATATTAACAAGTGTTTATATTGTAACTAGCTCCATACCTTTGCTTCGTTCGGGTGCCTCCGTCGATGCCTTTTGTATATATTTATTTTTTATTTATAATTATAATACTATATTTATAATACAAGTAGCATCACCTTATGGCAATATTTTTAATTTTTTTTCTAATATTAGCCTATATGTTACGAATTATAGTATACATATCTGTGTATTACATTTTATCCAGCCGTTACAGCGTTAAGGAATAACAAACATACACACACTATATTAAGTGTAAACTATAGCATTTATAATTGTGGTGTGATGGGTTTGGTGTTTGAATGGCACAACATATTATGTATTTAACAACCAACCAATAATGTGTTTAATTAATTGTATAATGTTTTAAAATAGTATAAAAATGAAAATGATAATTTTATTATAATAAAGAAAAAAAAAGAAAAAAATAAGCTAATATAATGCTCCGTCTCTTTCAAGGAGAAGAGAAGTAATGCTTAAAAATACAATACAATATAGTTTTATTTTTATTATCCATATCTTATTCCCAAAAATTGTATATAAACTTGACTATATATATATATATATATATATATATATATATATATATATATATATATATATATATATATATATATATATATATATATATATATATAATTCTTCTGTGAGTGTGTATGTCACTGAACTTCTCTCAAACGACTGGACCGATTTTGATGAAATTTTTTGTGTGTGTTCAAGGGGATCTGGGAATGGTTTAGATTCACAATTTTGTCCAAAAAGTTTGAAATTTTCAAATTAAAGACGTGTAGACAGGACAACGTCGGTCGGGTCCGCTAGTATATATATATATATATATATATATATATATATATATATATATATATATATATATATATATATATATTATATCCCGTATTCTTTAAAAAGAAACTAAACAATCTGTATGGTAAAATAGAGAATAATAAGTAGCTTAAACAGGAAATCACGCTAATATTTTTGATGTTGATATTCATTTTGGTGGACTCAGTCTACTCTATACTCGTAATTGTTTAATAAAATTAACATGTATTTTTCCTAAAGTGCTACCCAGTCTATGAATAAATTATTATTTATTTGTAGTACCCAGTTAATTTTCCCAATAGATTGTAAATTAATCTTTAAAGAAAGATTCAATATTTGATTACAAAACTTATCACTGCACTATGTCTATAAGATGGTTGTTCTATTATTTTGGTAAGATTTTAAACTATTGAATAATAGAAGGCCACAATGGCAATATCCCAAGTCTGCCGTCACACGCGTCACAGCATACGTGCCGGCATCAAAGTTTAACTACCCTTTAATAAAAATATCTGCATGATTTGTATGCTTATCTAGTTTATATTTTATTGTTCATCTTTCTGTTTTATGTTATAATATGTGTATTTATGAACACACATATTATAACATAAAACAGTGATGACAATATGTGTTGTACTTGCGACTCACCCTGGCTCCGCTCGGGTTCGTCTCTAGTTACGTTTTAATGTTTAGTGTAGATTTCTCAGAGATGAAATATTTTATCACAGTAATAAGTGCCCTATATGTTGACCCGGATAACCAGCTATCATCATACCAATTTTGATTAAAATCTATCCAGTGGTTTTCTTGGATGCGTTCCCAGACAGACAGACGGACGGACGGACGGACGAACGGACGAAAATTCAAAAAACTATAGATTCGGCCTCTGTACCGATAATAATGACTATTTCAATAAGATTTTCCAAAAAATATTTAATGTACAGATTCAATTCAGTTAGAATTTTATTATATGTATAGATGTGTTTATTTCATCTATATATTATATCAATATGCTACTATATATTTTGGTTTTTGCATTATACGAAGAAGACTGGTTCATCGTTATCTTAGAATGAAGCTTTTATGAGCCAAGAGTCATCCGCCATTTGAGAAAGAAAAAGCTTCAGTCCTAAACAGAACTACAAAAAAACTGAGCGGTACTAAATAGTACTAACAAATTATTTTTACAGATTAAATAAAAGTTCAACCCAAATAATCACAATAAACATTAATATTAATTAATATATTATAAATTAATTAACATTTATGTAAAAGCTTACATAGAAAGACTCCTTAAATTAATTTACAAATATAAAAAAATCAACTGCGTAAAAAGCGAACTAAAAAGAGGAGAACAAGTTGACAAAGGAACATTGTATTATATAGTCGGGAACATATATATATATATATATATATATATATATATATATATATATATATATATATATATATGTAGCAACACTTGCAGCTAAAACATACATACATATAGATCAAACACGTAACCCTCCTTTGGGCTTCGCCGCAATCAGGTAAAAAGAAAAATTAACGAGCTATTTGCTGTTTTATAAAAACCGCACTCGCTTTGCTTGCTACCTCTAGCAGTCATTTTGCCATATATTTTATTACTTGAGTACGCCAGAAAAGAAACTTCAATTAAATTCAAGGACTTCAATTAAAGTTCTTATGATTTCTGTCAATATTCACATTTTTACCATAAAACCAAAAAACTTAAAAACATATAAGCTACCTCATTATAATATTAATGTTATACTTTAATGAAAAATGATATAACTATTTACAAATTTTCCCAATAACTATCCTCTTACCCCATCACCCTATTGGGAAAGTCGGTTAAAAATAGCTAAAGATTTATAATAGGCGCCTTTGCCTATAGAAGCAGAACTAATTCCTTAATGAGGCAAGAATGAACATAAATAAAAGAAAGTCAAACACATTTAAACTTTATGCCATAATTATAATAGCGATATTATTCCCTGCGGTGTAATTTATAAATCTATGTTTAAACTTAGTCATAGGAAGTATTTAGGCTCAAGCAGAAGTTTTATAATGAACTAGCAACTCACCCTCGCTCTACTCGGCTTCGTTCCTAGTGACGTTTTAACGTTTAGTATAGATTTCTCAGAGATGAGATATTTTCCCGCAGTAAAAAGTATTCTATATGACCCGGATAACCAGCTACCATCATACCAAATTTCATCAAAATCTTTCCAGTGGCTTTTCCGTGATGCGGTAACAGACAGACAGACAAACGGACAGACAAAAATTCTAAAAACTATACATTCGGCCTATGTATTGATAATAATGTCAATTTCAATAAGATTTTCCAAAAAATATTTAATGTACAGATTCGGCTTAGTTACAATTTTATTATATGTATAGATTAGTAATGCAAATTCTCCGGATAATAGCAATAAAAGTTTATTGACATTACTAGGTACTCCCTTATTCTACGTTTTAAATCTTTAATTAACCGACTTCCAAAAACGAGGAGGTTCTCAATTCGTCGGAATCTTTTTTTTTATGTATGTTCACCGATTACTCGAAGACGCCTGAACCGATTTGAATTTTTTTATGTTGTTTGAAAGGGTATACTTCCCAGGTGGTCCCATATAAATTTTATAGAAATCGGTCGAGCGGTTTTTAAAAAAATCAACAATTTTTTTTTTTTTTTTAACAAATTGTTTAATCGAATATGTTATTAAAAAGTTTCTTCCTACAAATTACCTGCTTATTACGTCTACACTAAAAATATAAAAATAAAAACTTTTGAACAAAAAATAAAACCGACTTCCAGGCACTAAAATGTAAAAAATAACTAAACGGGGGTTTTCATTTTGAATAGATACCTAATCAGATATTTTCGAAGTTGTTGCCAGCCTACAATATTTTAAGATATGAATATCTAATAGGTAAATATTTATTTATCGTATCAAAATATATTTCGAAATATCCTGTACTTATATCTTATATATTATATGATACTTCGAAAATATCTAATTAGGTATCTATTCTAAATGAAAACCCCCGTTTAGTTATTTTTTATATTTTAGTGCCTGGAAGTCGGTTTTATTTTTTGTTAAAAAGTTTTTATATACACTAGCGACTCACGCATTATTTGTCAACCGATTTTCTGTTTTTACGAGCTTAGTGTTATAAATAAACTAGCGACTCACCCTCGCTTCACTCGGGTTCGTCCTTAGTTATGTCTTAACGTTTAGTATAGATTTCTCAGAGATGAGACCTTTTCCCGCAGTAAAAAGTCCTATCTGTTCCTAAAAAAAACATATTATTTTTAACTTTTTGTTTCTTGTTTATCTACACAGGTAAATCACGTGACAAGCTTTAATATCATATAAATTGTGTAATGTAATAAATTGTTGGGTTTGATTTAATTTAAAGTTTATTTTCTTCTTTTTAGAGCATTTAATAAAACCTAATTAAAAAAAATATATTTTTTTATTTTATTTTTTACATATTCGTAATCTTCTCAGCAAACCCTTCATCATATTGGTGCAAAAAAACGCCATATTAGATTCGCCATCGTTGTGAGTCCGCCATATTAGATTTAGAATGATGTCACTCAGCTAACCATGCATTCTCATCGAAACTTAACGTGTATCTAAAATTTCAGCTCAATCGATCGAGGATAACTACTTGAAGATACAGTTGCAAGATTTGACCCAAACTAACATATAAACACGGCAAGTAAATAAAAGCTTGTAAATTGTAATATTATAATCGTTTCACTCAACACTCGACGTCATCTTTATTACCGCACAATAGTTTTTTATATATTCAAAATTTATACATGTAATAAAATTGTAACTAAGTCGAATGTGTACATTAAAAATTTTTGGAAAATCTTATTGAAATAGACATTATTTTCGATACAGAGGCCGAATCTATTGTTTTTAGAATTTTTGTCTGTCTGCCTGTTACCGCATCATAGAAAAACCACTGGAGGGATTTTGATGAAATTTGGTATAGTGATAGCTGGTTACCCGGGTCAACATATACGATACTTTTTACCGCGGGAAAATATCTCATGTCTGAGAAAAAATACTAAAAGTGCAATGTAAGAGTATACTAATATGTAAAACCTAAGAATTTGGTTTTTGGTCATATGAACGCGGGCGGAGCCACGGGCAATGCTAGTCTGACATAATCTTATAAGATAAGAAAAATCTTGAAGATCTAGAACAAAACAAACGTTCAATACTTGTAAGATTCACAAAGAACTGACTTTATTTATATTTCATTTAACTCAGACATAGGACAAAGGCTTATTCGGTTTACATTATTCGAAGAAAGACGAAACTTCACTTCTATTTAGCTTGTAGTCATTGTATTACAATTGTAAAGAACTTGTGCATTAGATATCTATTTGATCTCAATACTAGAAGGAATTGAGTGAGAAAGTATATTTTATTTTTAATGGCGCCATAAAAAAATGTAATATAATATAACTAACCTAGTTCTAAGAATTATTGTTTACTAACCATAATGAGTCACTGGCCACTTGAATAAATATTATTATAAATTATGACCCTTAGGGTTGAAAAGTTGACATTCTACAATCGCTAACAAGCTGTGTGTGTGTCGAAATTGTAAATCTATGTCAACGCATTTTTCGCGAATTTATTTAGATTTTCCATTAAGTTCGTTTAAAATGCTTTAATGCAATTATGGTCGCGGTATTGAATGAGGTTTTTGGCTTTTGAAAAATTATACAGTTATTGCAGCCTGTACCCACAAAATTATAGAATAATTTTGAAGAAAAAAGTAGCCGTAAGGCAAGTGGTAATCATGTTAGAAATGATTCGCACATGAAAATATCAGAGGTGCGAGACCCGGGATTTGAACCCGCTTCACTCGGTTTCCCAAACGAGCGCGTTGCTATGTAATAAAAATGTAAATAAAACCTATGTAATAAAAATTTAAATAAAAAATTAAACTCATATCCATCGAAACAGCATTTTATAATTTATTTTGTTTTTTTTTATCTGTTTTCTTCTACTTAATATCCCTGTACATAAAGTTTATTACGTGGAATATCTGAAAGATACTGAAGTACTTGCAAAAACTAATTTTCAAGACATTAGTATTAAAATAGAATTATTTAAACTCTAAAATATAAAACCAAAAAACGTTTTAGTTTTATAGACAGATAAAATTGCAAATTTGAGTTTTAAATTCAAGCAAATCGTTAGTAGTTACAACGGTACTGCAATAGAATATCCGATATTGCTTTTTGCTGACACCTCGTGCTCTTTACTGCAGGTTCCTGCTCCAGATTTATGTAATATCTACTCGTAGATATAATATTCTACGAATGGAAATAAAATTGTCCAAAATTGTAAAGGTGCATTTGTTTTAAACTTCCATTTAAACGGCTAAACGCTTATAATAATGATTTAAATTTTTTGGCCTAAAGGCGAAAGGTCACACATTCATTAGTTAAGTGGGTACCCCCCCCCCCCCCCAACGTGCATTCACCGTCGTGGTGGGGAGGCTTATTAGCGTCCGGCAATCAAGCCGGATGGCAGAGTGGACTGTTGGAGCAACCCCATGGTTTTGTGGTGTGCTTTGGCAAGCCTGCCATCGGGGTGTCGTGGTCGAATGCAGAAGCGATCCGTTGGGTTTTAGTGGGTTTTCGTGGCTCTACCGGTGAGTCCCACATAACCACCTGTATATAGTCTGTATGTACATGGTACGCCCATATGCATTTCCCAATGTTAAAAAAGGTAGGCAATTAATCTACCCCACCAATTTATATGATAATCCTATGTTTTGCTACTTAAGACTAACTTAAGACTAAAGGCTGGAGGGTGAGTTGTTTATTATTGGTTAGAAATAAACCAATTAAAAATGAGCTGAGATGCGGGCAACGCTAGTTTAATATAAATTACTGAAAGATCATTTTTCCGAAAGAAGTAAAGAAACATGTTCTTATAAAATTGAAAATGATGCTGTTATTAACGCGATGGCTCAGAATGCCAGGACTCAACATTCATTTCCCTGCGTGGAATAAAAGCTAGAAAATGGTTAGGACGAATTAAACTGTTATTCATGAATAATAGCGTGCTCTATCTAAACTCTTTGTGATAAACTTGTACTAAAATTGTAATGAGTCAATGCTGCAAAATGAATATTTTACTGAAAATATACAGTTGGGGAAAAATATAAGCAATCTTTAAGATCTGTTTCCAGTTTCCTAATTAAGTTATTGATTTAAAAAAATACTGATATCCTACTAGTGACTCACCCTCGTTTGGCTTGGGTCTGTCTAGACAAAAACACCATCCCACGGAAACCATATATTTTTCCGGGATAAAAAGTAACCTATGTGCTATTCTAGACTATAATCTATCTCAGTGCCAAATTTCATCTATATCCGATCAGCCGTTCTGGCGTGATCGAGTAACAAACATCCATCCATCCAAACTTTCGTATTTATAATATTAATGGAATTTTTTCGTCAAATAGTAATTATTATATGCATAAAGTTACTAAAAAATGAGCGGATTATAGTTAGGACTAGAATTAGTCACTATTATAATAATATTTTGTATGTAACACAAAATATGCCACTTTCATTGAAGTCGGTCAAAAATAGAATCGAATATACATTTTAATATTTTTTTTTCTTTTTTTCTTTAAAGTGTAGCTCTAATGAAAGATATTTCAATATAAGAACGTGAATATATAATGAAGAAAACCTCATTCCCTATAAATAATAGAAAATATACACTATATATATATACGTATATACGTGTGATCTTAGTACTATATTGAATTATTTTCGATGGTGTGAACACCGTCAACATTTTGGGAATTTCTTGAAAATTTGCAAATTGTCAAAGACATATTTGCAAAAAATCAATCCGGAGAAAACTCGATTTAACTTTGCTCATACGAGGACCCTCGAAGATCCCTTCCGATCGGTCGCAGTTAACTGAATTTCGACAACTTTTGTCTAACTCAATGGATGCTTTCAATTTACCCCGATATGTTTTTTACAACACAACATTTTTCTATAATATACAATGTTATTTATATAATTTAAGCTATTTACATAACAGATATAAGGTGTTGGTATACGTCTAAGTAAATATTTTCATTTGTCCTGAAACACTGAATGTACCAAGATAATAAATGGCTTAGACAGAATAGCACATAGCTATACTAAAATGCTAGATACATAGAAGAACTTATACATAATATATATGTACATAATATATATGTACATAATATATAATACTAGCGATTACATTTTAACGTTTAGTATAGGTTTCTCAGAGATGAGATGTTTTCCCACAATAAAAACTATTCTATATGTTGACCCGAATAACCAGCCATAATCATACCGAATTTCATCAAAATCTGTTCCGTGGTTTTACCGTGATACGTTCCTTAACAGACAGACACACAAAAGTTCTAAAAACTATACAATCGGCTTCTATATCGATAATAATGACTATTTCAATTAGATTTTCCAAAAAATATTTAATGTACAGAATTGGCTCTGTTAAAATTTTATTATACATATGTATAGATGTAAAGATCATGTATCAAAATAAGAATTTCCCACTTTCACAAAAATAAAAAGAAAACTAAGTTTTCTGCAAAAATTTCACTTGAGCTGGTATCGCTTAGCCAAGTCCATTGAATTTATATTCTTTCTTGGAAAAATTGCATTTTACCTGCAAAAGACGTGTGTAATGTGAGTTTGAATGCGGTAGCTCAGACTTTGGTTACATGGAAATGATTCTTTGGTTTAAACCTACATTAGAGTTAGTTGTTTTCGATTCAATAATTCTATATAGTTTTAGATGTACTAGTTCGACTTATTTTTATATTAATATCACGTATATAAAGATAATATTAAAGTTTTATTTAACAAAAACTGGCATAATAAAACGTTTTTAATACATAAGTAAAATAGATTTATAATATTTAAAGGTCAATATTTTATTTTTATTTATTTTTTTGTTAAATAACAAACATAAATAACGTATAAATTTTTTTGAAAAAAATACTTTTTTAATATAGATAGGTAAATTCTATTCATACATGTTTTCGTCAAATTTTCAATAATTATTATAGTCGAATTTCGACGTCTAGACGAACTAGTACAAAATAGGTACTTTAATAAATGCTATTATTTCATTTCAATGCTTTTAGTTGCGAATGGCAATCGTGATTGCGATGCCCTGATGAGATAAAATATAAATACAAAACAGTAGCGTTACATTACGTTGAAGCGTTAGAAAAAAAATATTTAAATAAATAATGTCCAATCTATGTCGTTTATAAAAAAGTTACTTTGGGTATAATGCAATTCTTTGTTTGTAATAAGGGTATTGTGTTTTCTTATATCAAATCAATTTATCTTTAATTCTTTCTGAAAAATATATACGACTAGAGACTCACCCTCGCTTCGCTCTGTTTCGCCTCTAGAAAAACAAAAACAAATCTACGGGAAACGTACATTTTTCGAAGATAAAAAGTAGCCTATGTGTTATTCCAGACTATAATCTATCTCTGTGCCAAATTTCATCCAGATCCGTTCAGCCGTTTTAGCGTGATTGAGTAACAAACAACCTTACTCACTAACTTTCACATTTATAATATTTAAATACAGATTGAACAAGATTTCGGAGAAAACTTAAAAAGCTTCTATTACTAGATGTAAACAAATAAAATCACACTTAGTTTATTATATAACAAATGCTTTTATATTACACATACAATTTCTGGGAAACGAGTTTAGAATCTAGATCTTATTTTACTCGTAAATCTTGTCTTCTTACGTCGTCCAGACCACGGTGACGACAGGTGCTATCGAGTGGAACTATCGGGAGAAAATTATAAGACGTCATAGCTCTAGCTAGGTAATACAAAATAAACATATTCGAGTTTAATAACATTAGTAAAATAGTACCAGGGGGAATGGCGTTATTTGGAAAAGGTATAGAATTAGCGTTTTTTTTTCAGAACAGACTTACAGATAAACAAAGCTAAATATATCTACATACAAAGATTTAAATCGTTAGAGCCGTCTTCGAGATACACGAAATAAATGTACCTATATATAATATAAAGAACAGCTAATTAATATAATAAGATTGGTCTAATTATCCGTGTTTTCGCAATACCCCTAAGGTTTTCGCGAAAATTCGAATTATCAAATCATCTTAGACATGTCTAATATGTCGAAAGACATCTTTTTCGGATACATTTTCAACAAATTGTATACCTGTCTGATTAAATGTTAATAGAAGTAAGGCGGTAAGGTAATTTAGGAGCTTGTCACGTGTGGACGTGATGTAGGAATGCCAGAGGTATTATCTCTAGCTCAGTGTAGCAGCGTGAATGGCTGTCACTGCCTTTTGAATTCACTTATATGGTATGTTTTTTATTGTCTATACTGTGTATGGGACAATATTTTCGGAGATGAAATTTACAATTCATTTTACAAAGGAAATCGAGTTTCTTTAGTCTGAAAGTTTTACGTTTATTTAGTCTGAAAGTTTCAGCACAGTAAAAGTTAAACAGGACTATAAATCGAGACACAGAGGGACAAAAGTTTATTTTACCTACATACAAAATGAGTAATTTTGCGACCAAATAAAAAATTAAACGTGTAACGGAAAATATACCATATCTTAAAAACTACGACACATTAATAACAAGAACGCTAGTTTTTTCACACTAAGTTACTAGCATTGAATGATATATTATATATTCGTAATAGTATATATATATATATATATATATATATATATATATATATATATATATATATATACTTAGATACTTAGATACAAAATATATAGTTCTGTACTTTTGAATTTTCCCTATTTTTTATACTTAAACCTTACCTTACACATCCTCAACAAAACAAAAAATAAAGATTACTTAAATCGGTCCAGCTGTTTTTGATTTTTAGCGAGACTAACGAACGGCAATTGATTTTATATATATGTATAGGTGTATCAAAGCCCAAAGCAAATTGAGGGCGGAAATGTAAAGACGAACAAAAATCAAATATTCATTCTTCTATACACATGCAAGAATACCAAATGAAGACTTACGTTTCAACCGTTGATGTATCAATAAATTCATTTATTTATCCCTTATAAAGAATTTTATATGAACATAAATTATTTACTCCATTCCATGTAAGTGACATCTAACTTAGAGACGCCTTACACCAGATACTACGTTGTGGCCTTTTCATTCAATTTAAGATCATTGAGCAATAATGTTTTGGAGGTGGTAAATAGTCAACACACACACAAATATATGTTAACTAAACTAAACTCGGATTTTAAGGCTTAATCTTCATATTAGTACATAAAACAAACAAACAAACAAACAAACAAACAAACAAACAAACAAACAAACAAACAAACAAACAAACAAACAAACAAACAAACAAACAAACAAACAAACAAACAAACAAACAAACAAACAAACAAATCTTTCCTCTTTATAATATTAATACCTATAGATATCTGAGAAAATGTAAATACAGATAAGCAGACAGACATAATAGTAATCCTCTAAGGATAAGGTAGGGTAAGGTTTTCGGATATTTTAAGGGTTTCTAAACAAATGTAAACAATGACTTCCTATTCAGCTTATCTATATTTTATACTCCTTAAAGCTCACTTTACATGCAAAGTACTTGGCGCAAATGAACCATAAGTCTCCATTTACCTAAATGGAGTCAATCAAAGCTACGAGTATATCTATTTGATTGAGAGATTATGTCGAAAAGCTTATGTAATAATTGAGCTTTTACATACATAAACAGATATATCAACTCGTTCATCATCATTATGTAATATTGTGGGTTACAGCACAAAAAATGTGATGCAACTGGTAGTTTATTTAATTCTATTTTTTCGCATTCCTTTGCGGTTTTATTTTACTTTTTCTACGATTGAAATGCTTTAAAGCAAACATAGGGTACTTTTATTTTATAAAGATAACTAGCATTGCCCGCGGCTCCGCCCGCGTTCAGGTGACCAAAAACCAAATTCTTAGGTTTTACATATTCATATTCTCTTACATTGCAGTTTTTGTATTTTTTCTCAGAAATGAGACATTTTCCCACGGTAAAAAGTATCTTATATGCTGACCCGGATAACCAGCTATCACCATACCAAATTTCATCAAAATTCCTCCAGTGGTTTTTCTGTGATGCTGTAACAGACAAACAGACAAAAATTCTAAAAACTATAGATTCGGCCTCTGTATCGAATGTTTATATCAATAAGATTTTCAAAAAAATATTTAATGTACCTACAGATTCGACTTAATTAGAATTTTATTATATGCATAGATTAGGGTTACGTTTAACAAAATTAAAATGTCGCTAGTTTTCAATATGATTACTACTCTCTAACGTGATGAAGGAAAATATCGTTAGGCATGGCGTGGCATGAGGCGTGAGGGAAATAAAGTGAACCCACATGTCTGAGAGGTCCTGACCGGCTGTTGAAATATGATAGGAGTATGATTATCAGCACTTGACAAGCATACCTGTGAAATAATTATATAACAGTTTGTTTCTATACATATGTATAAGATATCAACATCCATTTCCGGCATTCTCTTATTAATATGAGCCCTTTTTTATTTAACTCTTTTTAACGTCCCACTGCTGGTCACGGTCTCCCTTCAATACGAGAGGGGTCAGGTCATAGTCTGGCACACACTGGTCTTTCGAAAACTCGATAGATTCTCTCGGTTATGCAGGTTTTCTCACGATGTTTTCCTTCACCGTAAGACAAATGATAATCATGTCGAAAAATGATTTATACGTGTCAATACCAGGGGCGAAACCTTTTGGTAGGGATTCGAACCTGGTTATGCAAGCAAGTGCTAACACTGAGCTACCACTACCTACTTAAAAAAATTATACAAACTTACATTCCGTAGTCCCTGTTTTTGGCGTATTTGCTTAAAAATCGAACCCACGATCAACCAGATACACTGATTTCAATTATTAACTACTTAATTCTTACAGTTAATTTAACCAAAAAAAGATTTCGATGTAGGATTAGAAGCCACGGGTAGCTGTGAACATAAAAGTCAGTTCGAGTAAGCATACCGATGCAATGCACTCAGAACCTTTCAAACTCTATTTCGAGCGGGCTATTGAATGTCACAGTTGTTACAAGAAATAAAAGATATATTTTCTGTGAAATAGAAATATTCTACGCCGGTTTTCATTTTATTTTAGTAAAAATATAATATGACAGTACGTCTACGAATTTAATTTTAATTTTACGCCTGAAGTAGCGAATACTATAGTTTTATTGCGATCGTTAGTTCGATATTTGCTCTAACACACGTAAATATGGAGTAAAGAAGTTTTTTGAAGTAAAACTTCTCTACGCACCTTGATTTGGGGGGTAAGCTGATGAATGCGTTACAAAAAAATGCACGTACGTTTGTTGTCATAGTAACCGTTGTTATTGTCTGACAAATGATAATATATATATACCAGAAAATGGACAGTAATTCATAATGAATAAAAAACAATATGTTATCAGCTCCGATGTTAGATGTATTCGTAGGGTCTATTTCTTTCTCAGGATAAAAAGTAGCTTTCATGTCTGTAGCCTCCAACGAAAGTCCTTTCAAAATTGTTTCAGTTATACCGGGCACAGTGTTTAGAAATTGGGTATTTATTATACGAATACCGAAATGGTTCCAATATAAGAAAATCATTCCGAGATCATAAACAGACACTTCAGCATTATATTTGAGTATGCAATTTACATAATATTATGGTTAAATAAATGTTACAGAGATCTGTATCTCACTCCACGTAATATTTATAGTGGCAATACTTACCTTTTACGGGCTGGACCGAGTTACCGAGTTATGCTTGCGGCAACGGAGGTTGTAATGAAACAATGTTATTCGTCGAAAGGATAGACAAAACTAAACTCTAACTTAACTGCCTTGGAGGTCTAGTAGCTAGCATGTACAGCTACAGATTTGGAAGTCCTGGGTTCGAGTCCCGGGTAGAGCAAAGCTTAGGTATTGAGTTTTCTGTCAAGAAATTCTAAGTAACAGGCCGGAATATGGGTAATAGTAGGTAGAATTAAGAGTGCCCTTGAGCGCTCATATACTTTTGCACTATAATATTTCCTGCGCACATGCCTAATCCCAGTGACATTGGACGCCATCGGTCACGAGTATTATTCTTATTAATATATACCGAACTAACTCCATTTTCTTAATTCATAAGCTTAAATATATTAGGATTTAAAACGAAGGTGGTCGAAAGAATTTTATCTGTGATCCAGACTCCGGATAAAACAATGTGCTTAATAATGCGCATAATCTTTTATAATGCGCACGGCCAAGAAGTGGAATGCCCTACCTGCGTCTGTTTTTCCGAATGCGTGTAACCTGAATTTCTTTAAGGTGCGTGTTAACAGGCTTCTCCTGGGCAAACTCGCTAGATCGTAGACCTTATCTGTGCCTTTCAGCTAAGATGAAGATCAAGAGTGAGCCCATTTCTAATAAAATATATATATATATATATATATATATATATATATATATATATATATATATATATATATATATATATATATATATCGGTGTGTGTACTTGCAAAGCTTTCTATCGTAAAATTAAGAAGCCGTCCATTATTAGACATAGGTACGTTTATTAAAATAACGAAATGTAATTTTTTACTTATTTTAGTAGATTTACGATAATAAGGTAATTTTTTTAATTAAACTATTTTTTGTGACTTTTAACACAACTTATAGATTTCACAATAATTAAATTATTAGAAGGTCCTTTTTAAAGAGTTTCTAATGAAATCTTAATAAAAACCTTAAAGATTACATTTTAAAATAACCTAAATTAAAAAAAACTATTTAAATAAATACCAACATGTACATATGTGTATATGAGGTACGCTACTTCCATTGCCTCAAGAAACGTATAAAAAATAAAATATACCAAACAGCAACATGATTTAAAAGCCCATTTAGAGTTAAATATCTTGAGAACCGTATGGGACCATATGAACAATTTACATTTTCATATAATAATTCACCCGAAATGTACCCCGTGATTGATCATTCGTTTATATTTTCCATGAAATTAATTTTATACTGGTTCACTTAATTTTATGGCACTCAAAAAAAATTAGGTTACATTTCACGTATGCTCTTGGTTTTTTTTTTTACATTCTGTAATACTGGTCAGTTTGGAAAACAGCTAGGCAAGCTGTTGTCAAATTGATTATACATTATTAATATAGTGGAACTGCATCTCTACTGCGTCTTAAAAATTGCAACATGTTTCTAAATGACATGTAAAGTTGTGTACATTTATTAATCGCACTGACTTGTTGTTGTAACTGAATTTTCCCTATCAGGTATATATTAAATTCTATTTAAATTTACAACTTACATATCCGAAATTTTATATAAAATATTACAAAATCAAACTGCCGCTCATAATTTTATCATTAATATTTGCATAAAAAAATTAATTCATGTACCAGCCGAGATCAAATATACGTAGTTCCGTAGCAATATTACACAAGTTAAAAAAACTAGATGTTACTTGTCTATTTTATTTATTTGATTATAATCAAATCCTATCTGTATATTAGACCAGGATCGATAATTTTTGAAACCAAAAAAATAAGAGTAGGATGATACCCATTGAAAAAGGAAGAGAATATAACCAAAATGAAAGAAAAAATAATTTACGGGCGATCTGAGGTCGGGAAGTGGGAGGGGGTTAGATTTTAAGGGTAAAAGACGGTTTATCTCGATTTCCGGCAAAACTAAAAGTCCTATGGAAAAAAGTTAAATGGCAAAGTAGTAGGTAATGAAAATATCTACAACTTTTGAGTTTACATTTTTTTCACATAACCTCAAAATTTGTGTGAAAAATTCAAATAACTAAGCTTTTGGTGTTTTATCTTTATCTTTTACAAAAAAAAATCAAACTCGGGGCAGAAAAACAGCTACTTTTTTACCCAACCCAGAATTTGAACCCATCATAAACAAATATAAACAAACAGTAGTAGTATCGTACAGCCGTTAATCAACTATTAGAAAACCAAGGTAGCTCACAAATGTACACTTAACATCCTATAACACTATAATATAATTGGCACAAGTTTAGTATATGGGACGCAGCCCCTGGCGAAGTGGGTGGTATTTTTGGATAGGGTAGGTGACAGGGAGGCCAAATATATAAAAAATATTTTTAGGAAACGTTAGAGTAAAAAGTTATTGAGAGTTAAAGTTACAACATATCTAATACATTTCCATACATTTCTTTACCTAACTATGTGATTACAAAAGATAAACATACCTTTAACGAATAGTAAACATCCTTTTTTATGTACAATACATATTTCCACCACAATTAAGACTTTATTGTATTTAATTTTTTAATAATTTCACAACAGTACCTATTGTAAACAAAATGATCTTCTATTCTATTCTTTTGTTTAGTGGCTTCCAGGAGTGCCAATTGGGCACAAAATACTTCGCCAATGTCGCGTAGAATGGAGAAAACACGTTATATTAAGAATGACTGGTAAAAGAGAGAAAAAAAAACATCACTAGATCTGATTACGTGTTGAAACGGAGCAATTCGTTGTAAAATCAGGATCTACAACAGACAACACAATATATATAAAAACACTAAGAAAAAAATTAATACTGGATGTTAGTACTAATAATAATCTAATTATAACTACATTTTAATTTTATTAATTTTAATATATGTACACAGAAATCTACATAGTGGACTAAACACAAACATTAACAAACAATTAACATTAATGGGGCGAGGGACTTTAGAAGGAAGAATGTCATAGAGAGGGTGGAGGAGTTTGGGACAGCTGAAAAGAATATGGGAAGGGGAGCCTTCGTCAAGGCCACATTCACACAAGGAGTGGTCCCTGACTCTAATCTTAGCCAAGTGTACAGGAGTACTTGCATGCCCAAGACGTAGACGACAAATTGTAGATACAACCCACCGTTCCGCCAGTTTGTAGCAAAAGAACCAGGGGCGTCTTGGAATCTCTGGCTGAATAGCAGCATAGTGCTTACCTTTAAAAGATTTTGAGGAGTTCCAGTCATCTTTCCACGATTTATCCAAGTACTTTTTAGCAAGATATAACAAATCCTGCGCCGAATTTGAGAAATGCTCTAATGAGCCACACTGTATGGCAGAACAAAATGATCTTACATTTTGACAACTGTCAATTTCTGTTTTACATTACCGCCTAAATGACAACAGATTATATTAATACAATTTGTAAACGTGGATAGACTATTTTTAAAATCTAAGTGTATTATTTACTTTTGGTTTTTATTTTGCGACATCTTGGTTAGTTTAAGATATAGGTCATTTATTTATTATTCTTCATTCTTCTTTGGTTAGGTTATGTTAGAATAGTTACCACAACGCACGAGCCGAGCGAGCGAAATGAGCGTGCCGCGGTAGCGGCCGGCGAGTGCCATTAAGGGGTTATTATATGACTAGAAAACTAGAAAATTCGAATTTCACGCAAAGTATAATTAAAAACATGACGAAACATAATATGAAAATAAGATTTTTAAAAAATCATAAAATAAACCTATGCATTTCCTATTTTTATTTTAAACCCAGAACCCTTGCTATTATAAGTGCTTTATGTTCATTTAAAATTCGGTGATAGATCTGACTCATCATCTGGAGATCATTTTGACAATTGAAAGTGACATTTTGATATTTCCAAGTGTCTAAATGGTAGTAATGTCTAAATAATGTATGGAAATGTTGTAACTTTAAGTCTCAATAACTTTTGACTCTTTTGTTTCCTCAAAATAATTTTTATATATTTAGACTCTCTATCACCTCCTCTATCTAAAAATACCACCTACTACACTCCACCACCTACTACACTCCACCACCTACTACACTCCACCACCTACTACACTCCACCACCTACTACTACTCCTTCAGGGGCCGCGTCCCATATAGTAAACTGCAGCCATATTATTTATCTTTATGAAGCTTTCGTAAGTAGACGAGGGTTTCCCATTGACTACGAAACGCTAAAAATTATACAGTACGTGACAAAGACAGATAAAGCTCTTGCATATTTATCGCAGTACTGTGGGTAGTAATTACCTGTATGCGCCTACGAAAATATATCTTCTAGTTCATTAACATACTTCCTTCCGTATCCTAAATGAAATTAACATTTTAATTTGCACGAAAAACTTTTACTTGATTACATTTTTTTTTAAATAAGAATGGTGTTTTAAAAAACATAAATCAATATAAGAAACTAATTACGGACCTCAGCTCTCCCATGGAACTTGCAATAGAATTGTTTTTAAACAAAAAAAAGGAGTCATGAGGGCTAAAATAAAGAAAAAAAAAGAGGAAAAAGTTTAAACTAAATTTAATTAAATATTGATAATATTTTCAAATAATTTTACAATTGTTGTAAAAAGTCAACCATTAATAATAATTAATATATGCTTACAAAAGATACACAAAAATACATTTATTCGATCAAATTAAGATTATACATATTTTAGACTAGCGGCTCACCCTCGCATCGCTCGGGTTCGCCTCTAGAAAAACAAATATAAATCTATCCCACGTGAACCGTACATTTTCCGGGATAAAAAGTAGCATATGTATTATTCTGATGTATGAGCTATATTATTGCAAAGTTTCATTAAAATCCATTCAGTAGTTTTTACGTGAAAGAGTAACAAACATCTACATATCTATACTTCCAAACATTCATACATCCTCACAAACTTTCGCATTTATAATATTAGTAGGATGATTTATTTTCCATACTCCATTCGAAATACATACATACATTCGACACGCTCGGGAAAGCTGTTCTGAGCTAGAGGCTTTACTGCTTCTAGATAATAAGGAAAAATCGCAAGTTTCTTACTCAGTGGATAGTCCAGCAGTTAATCCCTTACTCGTGCGCTAAGAACATACGCACACTGTAGACTTTCTCTAACCCGATTTCGTCGGGTTCACAATCAATATGAACATCTACGCAAGGACATACATTAAATAAATGAGTATTCAAGTTCCGGAGGTTAGCGCATTAAAAAAAACGAACAAACTCTTCTAACTTTATGTATTCGTATAATTTTATTTTCCAACGATTTTCATGAATTCAGTATACGGGGGTTTCGGGGGCGATAAATCGATCTAGATTAGTCTTATGTCTGAGAAATTTGTAAAAAAAAAAAGAAAATTGTACAGTAGGCCAAAAACTCCAAGCGAAGCTAGCTAGCCCAGGTACTAATATTTTAATAATATAACGTGTAACAATGTAATCTAGACCGATTTAAGCCATGCCGGCCATTCTCATAGGGACTATTATTGACAAATATTATAAGTACATTAATTAATGCCTGTGCAGAGTGCAGACCAAGTGCTTTCTCTATACCTTTCATTTTGAAGTCCGGTGGGATGACACGACTTTTGAGAGATCAGACACAGGACCGACCGCCATACATGTACTTACTTTAGGCACAGTTGTATAACACCGCCAACTTTTCAACTCCATTCTATTACTAAAAACTTTTTGACAGAAAGCCTTTTTACTTATCCTTTAGTCCCAAACCCAGAGTTTCTAGATGTACAGCCCTCTATGCTAGCGACTTAATTTTTCAATGTTGGGAAATACATTTACGTACAACACTTCTTAATATACAGATGGTTATGTGGGAATCACCGGCTTAAGAAAAGCCAGTACTAGCCATTAAAACCCATCAAAAACTTCCTCGTTTTAATGGGGCATCGCAGGATCGCTTGCGTACTCCACCACAGCGCCCCGATGGCAGGTCTGCCGAAGCAAACCACACAACCAAGGGGTTGCTCCCACGGTCCATCATTCTGCTGTCAGAAAAGTACCAGGAGCAACCAGTATAGTACACCGCACATAGAAATAGGCCACCTCCCAGTGTGTCTCTTGGCTCCGCGCCCGGCTGGATTGCCAAACGCTAATGAGCCCCCCCACCAAGACAAGTTGAACACACATCGAGAGGGATATATGCTAGCCACTAGACCATCGTGACAGCCTGTTATATAAAATGGAGGGGATTTTTATAATACAAATATACAATCGAACAGAGCCAAATGAAGAAACTAGTTCTAAATGAAATTATTATCATACCATCACCATCATATGTATGTCACTCAAACTTAACTCCCATAGGTCAGAATATATGAATCTTTGCACGTACGAAATAGATTACGATCCTTTTTTCTTAATTCGTCACGTAAAATATACCCTAAAATTCTATGACGATAATAATAATATGTAATGCTAAGAGTTATCTATCTGTACATATAATAAAATTCTAATTTAGCCGAATCTGTACATTAAATGTTTTGTGGAATCTATAGTGTTTAAAATTTTTGTCTGTCTGTGACTGCATCACGGAAATTCCACTGCAGAGATTTTGATGAAATTTAGTATGATGATAGCTGGTTATCCGGGTCAACGGGTATAAATAGGCAAAGACAAAACAGTTAGTGCAATACATTTTTCTCCTCTGTTTGTCTACAGATGTTCGTTTATTTTGTGTAGTAGCTATGGACCATCTTTAGTGTTATGAATTAAAAATTTTGAAAACAGTTTCTTTTAAACGACAGGTAAATACTCTTCATATTGTCGCGTAATGGAGAGTGTGTAACGTCATTACACCAAAAAATAATAATTAAAAAGACACGTCTGAAGCATGCTCTATGCATCCTAAAACAGTTGTCAAAACATTTCGAGAGAGGCATAGAAATTACTTTAATTTAGTCAAGAACATATAATTGTAAATTACCGTGTGTAAGAGTGAGAGAGGAAAAAAACATTCAAAATGACTGGAAAGGTTTCGAATTTTCGAATACTAGAATGTTCTTTGTTTATGCATATACAAAAACCGGGAGTGTGTCGAGAGATCAGTTGAATTTCGAAGTTCAGTGAAGATTGCAAAGAAGTACGGAAAAAGTGAAAAGGAAAGAAAAATTAACAAAAAAATAAAAACCGACTTCAAGCAAAAGCACTAAAAAGTAAAAAATAACTCATTGGTCGTTTTCATTTACTATACATACCTAATCAAATACTTTCGAAGTCGGTGTGCTTTGCTTTGTATGAGCTGGCACCGATTTCAAAAATATTTGATTAGGTATGTATTTAATAGGTAGGCTTTAATTACTTAGCCAAAGCACACCGACTTCGAAAATATTTGATTAGGTATGTATAGTAAATGAAAACGACCAATCAGTTATTTTTACTTTTTAGTGCTTTTGTTTGAAGTCGGTTTTTTTTTTGTTAAAAAGTTTTTATTTTTCCCTTTATAGTGTAGACAGTAGTAGCAAAGTAAGAATTCTAACGTGTTAGGCTTGTCAAATCAAACAAAATAAGCCCAAACTCAAAGTATCTATTATTAGTCGTTGAAGAGTTCCACCTATCCACCTTCTGGCCTTGCCATCAGAACAAAGTTTCAAATCAATATGACAATTAGAAGTAGGTTAAATTCATCATTAGCTATTTTTCCACCCTTAGGGGTGGTTTTTTCTTTTGAAATTTAAATGGGACCAATCTGGAAGTATACACTTTCAAACAACACAAAAATTGTCCAAATCGGTTAATAAATGACGGAGTTCTGAGGTAACAAACATAAAAAAAAATACAGTCGAATTGAGAACCTCCTCCTTTTTGAAGTCGGTTGATTAAGTGAAGCTATAGTGGAAGAGTGTCTAGTGGTGAAAATAAGTGTCCACTGACTGATTTTAACTAGAACTGTTTATACACTGCGCGTGTTAGTGAATCTCCAAAAGTCACTCTTGTTAATCAGGAGTAATAAAACATCGATAGTGCAAAATACATGCTTTAATTTCCGATCCCCGAACTCATACAACGTAATATATTACTATATTTTCCAATCGTGATTATGGTCGATTTTCGACCGCTAGACGGACAGTAGGTTAAATAATGGAATAAGTTAAAAAATTAAGGGACCATTTCTATTTTTTAGATCCAGGTAATAATATGTGGTCCTTTCCAGAATCTTTCATTGAGATTAATTCAGCAGTGATAGTAAATTGATGATAAGCTGTTAACAAATTCGCATTCGTAAGTAAAGTGATCTTTTCTAAACGCTTTAGACGTCAATTAAATTTTAAAAGTGTCAGTGTTGTCAGTCCGACCAAAAGTTACCTAGCTTAGAAAATATTTTTGCTGAGATGGAAATTTGAATTTTTATAAAATATTGCATATTCGATGATTCGAGTATGTAGCAAAAAATCTTATATTAAGATGGAAAATTCTTCTTTAATTTTATCACAGGTATTAATTACTTAAGAAAATTTCATTTTTCGGGACTTAAAAAAGACTAGGTACATTTGTGTGTTGATTTTTTGCGTATTGAACGCGATATTTTCGTCAAATCATTAATGAATAAATTATACAGGATGGCGAGAAAATTAACATAAATTTTAAGAAAAAAATTTGTAAGTGTGGTTACAAAATAGTTATATTAAAAAAAAAATATTTTTATTTTTTTATTTTAACCGATATAAACAATTAATGTGCGTTAAAAATTGATTCTTGTGCATTTCTAAATTGAAAGTTAACAAAGATGAAAATAGATAAATTATTATTAAAATAACAATTTTTAATACCAAGCTTTTATAACATACAAATCGTGTAATGTAATAAATGACTTTGATTTAATTTAAAGTTTATTTTTTATGTATTTTCTCGTATTCTTCCCAGCTATCCCTTTCATTTCATATATCATGGGAGTGCATAATAAAAACATAGTCCGCCATCATTGAGAGTCCGCCGTGTTGGATTTAGATTGATGTCACTTAACACCATGAATTGTCATCTAAACTAAGCGTGTATGCAAAATTTTCGCTCAATCGGTTTCGGATAGCGGCTTTACAATTCAGTTACAAGATTTTATCCGAACAAACATACATACAAACATTACAAGTTAAATAAAATCTTGTAAAAATATACTTTACAAAATAATATGAACCACATCTTCGAGCTTTTACAACTTTGAACCGACTGTCCGCCAACAACTACAACTCACTCTATATCAGTAGCCGAAACTAAGCTCAAGATAAAATAAACTTTTTAACAACATCTTAAGTAAGATTGTGCTTATCTGTACTTATAAGTACAAAGAAGTTTATTTTTAACCCCTGACGCAAAAAGAGGGGTGTTATAAGTTTGACGTCGATATCTGTCTGTGGCACCGTAGCTCTCAAACGGACGGATCGATTTCGACGCAGTTTTTTTCATTTAAAAGCCAGTTTCCTTGCGGTAGTTCTTAGGTATGTTTGGTTAATATCGGTCCAGCAGTGTAAGAATATCAGCTCTTTTCCAAAACGATGTAAGGCATTTTGGCGTATGATTACTCGATTAAGTACTTCACGCGTGCCAGTGTAATCGTTAAATGACAATTAATTTTCGTAGGGGGTTTTTTAATTTTTTAATTTATAATTATTACAAAAACCATTCAAGTCGTGTTAGGTAGGTATAGTGCTAATCCTCTCCTCATCTGTTGAAACGACTTAATACTAAACGACTAAAGCTTTCACAGAATCTGGTAATTATTGAGTTCAATCTAACAATTAGTAATATGTGACATATTAACAAAACATCATTTGCTTTGTTTTATTTATTCAAAACGTAGACAAATAATTTATTTTTATAATTTATTTATTATAGATAAATAATTTATTTTTAAGATTCGCATCTTAAAAATAAATTATTTATCTATATCTTTTTATAGTGATGTAGTAATTATAAAAAGATATAGGTACATACATAATTTATTTTATTGACAGTCAGTTGTTTCTTTATAGGGGATAACCTTTTTTATGCCACAGAACAAAAAATTGAATTGAATTAAGCCTTTATAGTTGACTGCGGCGAAGCCCAAAGGAGGGATATGAGTTTGATCTGTATGTATGTACATATGTTCAAACCTACGTTCCCTTGGCTTTACTAAACGTCTGGTACAGAGGTTTAGACAGATTTAGGCTTTATAGATATTATGAAAAATTAAAGTGGCAACTCTCAGGCGCCAATTTGCGTCTTTAATTATTTTTTTTGTTCCCAACCTTTCGAGTGCGGTATCAAAGTATAGGTTAATAGATGATCACAAAAATAAATACCTATACAACATGTTTAAAAATAATTTAGATAGGGCATTGTTAAATAAAATTCCAAATACCTAGGTAAAACTAAAAATTGCGCAAAAGAACTAAGTATTATGCAGTCGGAGACATACATACACTCGACTCGCATCAAGTATAAAAGAAGTACCTATATATACTCATATATCTCCGACTGATAATACTATGTTCCTTTGTCAACTTGTTCTCATATTTTGAGTTCGTTTTTTACGCAGTCGGTTTTTTTAATCTAGTACCTTTTACCTTTATATTAATAATAATAATAATGTCCTCCCGACTGATTTCGGCCACGACGATCAATCTCATTGAGACTAGCCATCTGCGCAAGAGATATTATGGTGCACAAGTGTACGCGCAGACACAATTGCACTCTCTATTCCTGTCACTCTCATACTCCGGTGGGACGACACGAGACACGACCAGTGAGAGTTAAGGCACGGGACCGACGACTTTACGTGCTCTCCGAGGCACGGGGGTGACACACCGCCAACTTCCTAACTCCGAGCTGTTAAGGAGGCCTACTAAACATATAGACTCAATAACTTAACCCGACCAAGGACTCCAACTCAGGACCGCCAGATGTGCAGCCGTACATGCTAGCCACTACACAACCGAGGCAGTTTTATACGTATATAGTTTTTCCTTTACACGAATTCATGCAAAGCGGTGATACCAGTGGGATACATACCACACTGCGATAAGCTTTGTGATGTTTTTTACAAAAAGCTTAAAGCATTCATTAGTTATAAACTCTTCAGACTACGAATTCAATTAACTTTATCTTATCAAGGCACAGATGTACGTACGTGATCTAAATACTAAACAGTGTAAAGGGCTTCAATGTAACATTTGCATACATTAAAGGTATAAAAGTAAGCTAAAACCTTCTTAAAGAAACATATTTGCAAGTTACAGCAATAATATTTTTTTTCAATAATCATAATTATTTAATTTTAAATTTATTATTGTTATATATTTAAATTACATTAAAATTAATTAGTCGCTTATATAAGAAATATTGGGTAATTTTAGTGTAAAAATATCTAATATCTACTCGTATATATCAATATGGCTATCATTGTATTTATTTAACCAAAACTACTTCTACGCCTATCAATAGATGGCGCTGCCTCAGATCGTTGAAAGAAAATGAGGAAATAGTATATTATTTGAGAAATTTGTTACAATAAAGAAGAATAACAGTTTTTAAAATCTATACTATAATAAAACAGTAGAGGTCAAATGTCTGTACATAGCAAAAAAATGCTAAAAACCGAGTCAGGGGGATGTAAGAAGACAGAACAAATCCAGATTTTTTTCAAATTTTTTGTTTCTCTGTCTGTTTGTCTGTTTGTACGGGTAATCTCCGAATCTATTGGACCGATTTAAATGAAATTTTGCATGGTGGTACCTTATATTCCCGGGCAACATCTTAAATACTTTTTATCCCGGAAAATTAAACAGTTCCCGTGGGATAGTTAAAAAACTATAATAACTTATACAACTTATGCACCTAATTTAGTAAAATTTAACATTCTGATACCTTATATTGCCGGTCAAACAAAAGGTTACTTTTCATCCCGGAAAAATGAACGGTTCCCGTGGGAACTAATAGATCTCTATTAGTGTTTTTCTAGGGGCGAACCCGAACGAAGCGAGGGTGAGCCGCTAGAAGTAAATAAAATAGATAGGATGAAGCTTTAAGGGCGTCATTGAAACAAAATTAAATATAAGTTTATTGTACTATTAAATAAAACAACATGCCAACTTTCGCATCGAACAGAGAAATGACAGAGAGTTTATTTGATATTTCATAGATGACAGAGCAGAGTATATAATTACTGATAATAAATATTATTGTCAACGACATGTATTTTTAATGTTATTTATATTATTTCCAAACCATTAAAACAATTAAAAAATATTCAAGTAATAATTAATAAAGGGTACAAAAACAAATAAATAACAAAACTATATTTGCATATTTTTAATCAAATATTTGCACGAAATAAAAATAATATTTTACAAATTATATTTATGAAGCTTAAGCTTTTAAAAGTTCAGAATTGTCACTTTAAATGATATTCTATAACAAAATTAAGAAATTTTTTTTTTGATATAATCATAGTATGGGGATGGAATTTTCATTTTAGCAAATAGTTGGAATACAATTATGTATTCCAACTATTAACAGGTGTCATTTGCATCAAATACTTAAGATTTAAGTATCTACACTAATATAATAAACCGACTTAGATGAAATTTAGTAAGAAGATAGTTCCATACTTTTTATCCCGGAAATCATTCCTTAAGGAGGTGAAAATGGGGATGAAAGTTTGTATGGGGAATCAATCTAGGGACTAACCCGAGCGAAGCAAGAGTGAGTCGCTAGTCGTTAATATGTTTAGAAAACATAAAATTATTCGAATTTTAATGCTATTGAAAAAATAACAGAGACAAAGGTGTAGATACAGGCTTTGTTTTTATAATTGGGAAAGAATATTGCACAACAAGAAGCAACTTTGCTATTTATCTCAGATATGGCCGCATATCACAACACTCAAATTCATTATAATTACATACCATAGCTCCCGATTTTCTGAATGGTATACTTATAATAAGCACAGCATTCTCATAATCTACATAATAAGATATTTCAGATATTAGCAAGTGATCCACTAAAATAACTATATCCTGCAAATCCTCCCTTGGCGTATACATTGATCTCGCACTAACTTTCATCACACGATTCTTAATAATAATTTCGATGGAATCCTCAAAATAATCTTGAAACGGATAAATACGTTTGTATTCGTCGTCTGTGTAAATATCCTGAGCGTTATACTCTTTCAATCCAAATCTTCTTCTTGCGATGTCAGCTTCGATAAACGAATCTGCTACTTCAGAAAACAGTTCATGAAATTCTTGTCTTCTCTCATTATTATAGTCATGATAATAAATTCTAGGATGATATCGCTTTATCCTCACAGAAAATCCATAGTCAATAACACCGAAGAACAAAGTGAACAACAGAATACGTAGCATCTTCTTCAGCTACTTCATACTAACTGATAAGAATTAGTATTGCCGCTATTTATACATCTTAATTATATTCGCTAAATGTTTATAATTAAGTTTTTTTTAAGTTTTATAGCAAAATGTTGAAAAAGATAGCCTTTTAGGGTCGTCATGAGCGTCTGTCTATATCATGGACACTATATTCCATCATGAGGCCATTTCCACTAAAACTTTTATTGATAACACCTATCTTGGTGCCATCAATAGTTAATCATCCCCATAGTTGTTTACCTTGTCGTCACAAGAGACACACTTTGGTGGACGCAGAGTGGACCGTGTGGAAGTGTGAGCAACCTCCTGGTGGTTGTGGTCTGCCTCAGCAGGCCTACCCAGGCAGACGTCACGGTTAAGTGCATAAGGGATCCTTCGACGCCACATAATATCGGGGAGGCAATGGTTGGTTTTAATGGTAGAACTAGCGTTTCTGGTCGCTAAAACTTGAGTCTTACATAATCACGTGTATGTGTAAATGTGTTTTCCAACGTTGAAAAAGAAAACAAAGAGTTTCATCAATAAGACGCAAAATAATGGACATGGACTTCTAGAACCATCGTGTAGGCTAACTTTAGATAGATCTAAGAAACAACTCTAGGAAGGATAAATCCTTTTAAATTATATACATAGATAATTCTAAAACACTTTTTCGATTAAGTCCGTACTTGCTGAAATAGGTATATTATTTAACTTAAAATGTATTTAAAACATGCAAGGTTGCAACCTGTTACATTTGATTTACATTTTGTACACACTTGATGTATATTATTTATGTAGATAACTGAGCAGCAACCAATTGATCGCTAGGACACACTATCTCACTCACATTTATAAGACTTAAGAGTAAACTTTAATCATATACATAAATTTTTACTAAGTAACTGATAAACGCATGAGCACTTGTAGTTTCATTTGTCGTGATTATGTATCGCATTATATATTTCATTTTGTTATTAAATATAATAAACTCTCAGCAATGGTGTGAAAAAGTAAGAAAATATGAAAAAAAGAAGCCCATGTGGAAACAAAAGCATGTAATTTTGAAGGAAGAGGACATAGTCAAACAACTTACTGAAATCGATACAGAACTTCAAAGGTATTGCAATGAAAATTCGAAAATCCGAACAGTTATTTATAGTGAAGATGAATATGTGATTAAATATCATCTTCCAGGAATCGAGCAAAAAGATGTGGAAGTGCGCAGTATGTATCGCCTTCTATACATTCATGTTGCAAAACCAGATCCTGAACAAACTCTTGAAGATGTTGTATCATTACCTGATTTTCTAAATTTTACCGACGCCTATTGGAATTTGGAAGATGATTTTTTAACTATAACAGTCCCATATAAGATGAAGTTTGGTGAAACGACCGAGAAAATGTGTGAATCTGTTAGTGAAATAATGAATAACGTTGTCGAATATTACTCTTTTGCCATTTATAGCTGGATGTTGCGTTGATTCTCCAGTTAATGATACTATGCTTATAATACAATATAATATTGTACAATTTGTTTTGTTGTTTTTTTTAAGCAATTACTATAATTATTTACATAAAATAGTTAAATAATAATTGGCCAAAGAATGATAAAGGTTACTTATCCATCCCAGTACATCGAATGTTTCCTGCGGGGCATTAAAGAAGCGAAGGCGTGTTAGCAGTTAGCAGTAATCATAAATGTCAACAAATACGAAGCTAGTTCACATATAACTTTTTAGATTTCCATTCTTGTAACTATTGTAGAATGATATCTTGAGGAAGACACCGTAATTGAAACCTTCATGTATGGTGTGGCATTTACAAAGACATATGTAGATAGTGCACTAAATGTTTCTTCGCCAACCATCAGCTAAAAATGGCGGATAAGTGACAGAGACAAAACGAATGTGCGGTTAGAAGTCTTCTGTATTACCCAATTGAAATACGATTAATGGAGATAGATATGTATTACCATTTTACATTCCATTATAATGTTATAATTCAAATTGGAATAAAAGACAGATTATTGGCCGCACGTTCGCTTTCTCTCTTTCTAGAGAGTGGTCAAATTTATGACAGTATTGCTCAGTACATTCTCTACGTCTATGGGCATTTAGGAAGGAATGCCAACCATTCAATTTGACCATTGAATTTGGCTATAAGTTACTATAATTAATATAGTTTAGTTTAATTTAGCTAATAACTAATAAACAAAAACAATCGATAATTAATAAAAAATAAAGTGTTTCTTATCTAGAATTTGAAAATTACGCGGACGTAAAAACCGTTGTAATAAATCTGTTTAGTTGAAAAAAATTATTCGATAAATTAATATTATTTTCTGTCCAGATGGGTTTTGCCGGTGCGCGAACTTATAAACAATGATAACAAGCTCCAATATAAGGTCATATGATAAAATAAATAAAGAATGGCTAAAAACAAATCTATGCCACGAGAACCATACTCTTTTCCGGGTTACAAAGTATAACTATGTACTATTCCAGACTATAAGCTATCACTGTGCCAAATTTCATCCAGATCCGTTCAGCCGTTCTAGCGTGATTGAGTAACAAACATCCATCCATCCAAATATTCGCATTTGTATAATAGTAAGGTGACCAAGAAGATTTGCGCACTGTGGAAGAGTGAATTGAAAGCGAAATTGAGTAGTTGATTGGTACCGAGATCTTGTCCCATCTGTCTTGGTGGACCAAGTGGAAGAAGCGAAAGATATATGAAAAGATGATAGAATTTGGCATTCTGTTCTCTCTGCCTACTGTGTATGAGATGAGATATGCTATTTATATTATTCTCTATATCTAAGAACTACAGACTCCATCTAAAATTTATTTTATTAGCTTCAAAATAAAATTCCTCGACTATAAAATACAGTTGTAAATAAAATTTAGGTTGGCAGATTATTTCCAGTTAGGCAATTCTGCAAAAAGCATAGAACTCATCAAAGCTATTCAAATAGTTTTACGTGATGGATAAATAAACGGGCAAAACGTTTAAAAGTAAATAAAGTATTTCAAAATATATCAATGTGTAAATCAACACACTACGAAATATTTTGTTTGTGTAAATATTAATTGATTTTAAACAATAAAATAAAATATGTGTTTTAATACATAACTAATTTTCATTTGGGACTTTTATATCTTAGTTTGTAGGTGGAAAGTAAAATTTTCCCTCTATTTCGAATCTTCTACGGGTCCTAAATTCACAGAGACAGACATAAAGACAATGTTTTATTTAATGGCTTCGTGGATTTTGCTCTCGTACTGAGATGAGTGTAATAAGAGTATTGTATTTGTAGAGTATTTGTAGAATAATCCATACTAATATTACAAATGTGAAAGTGTGTTTGTTTGTTTATTTGTCCTTCTTTCACGTGAAAACGGAATGACGCATTGGGTGATTTTTTGTGTGGAGATAGTTGGAGGGCTGGAGAGTAACATAGGCGACTTTTACAGCAGCAGATTATCTCATTCCCACGGGAAAAAACGTTATAATGCAACACAAAAAATATTTATGATCAGAATAACTTGAAACTTGGTATTAATGCTCTTCAAAACAATTAAATAAATATGTAGTTTTTCGAAGTTATCGTTTAAGGGGATAAAATAGGGGATGAAAGTTTGTATGAAGAATAACTTTTTAGTGGTTTTTTGTAGTTTTAGCGCGAGCGGATTCGCGTGTAAAAGAAAGCTAAAAGTCAATAAATTTCGGCTTTCTGCAGTCGTTCTCTATATAAACTTTAACTATTCCGAAGCTCATCCTCCTCCGTGTATGCAAAAGGGGTTCAAAGTTTTTTCTTCACGTAGTAATATATAGATAAAATTACTTCACTGCTAAAAGATGTTAGCAAGATATTAGATAACCTTCATTAATATTATACGAGTACTTACACAATATGAAAATGAAAAGTCTGTTTGTCTGTACGTACAAATCTCTGAATCTATGGCCCTGTTTCAAAATTCTTTTAGATTTTTTAGGCTATCTATATAACTTTGAAGATAGAACCTCCTAGAACCAGATTTATGGTTGATTTTCAACCACGAGGCGATCACCAGTATCTTTACAATTTTGACAGGACAACGTCGATCGGATCAGCTGGTTTATAAATAAAAATAAATTATTTCTACAGCTGTAGAGCAAATGTATTGTATGGCCTTATTATTTTAATTATTTTAAGCATAAATTAATGTCTCAAATATAAACATTTTCTAGTACGTACTTAGTAAAACGATGAATTTATATTGTTGAATCTAATTACGTTTGGCTTTTGATAAGAGGGCATTTCGACGAGAAAACAGTATCACAACGTACACGTACGTAGTTTGAAAGGTGACTTTATCGAGAATGTTCTTAGCTTTAAATCATGAAAAACCGTTTAGCCCTTTGCATGACATAAGGTTTTTCTAGACGTTAAAAGTATCCATTCGAAACTTGATATCCTGTCACTTCAATGGATTTGCAGCGATATGGTAACCTTGGTCTGGTGCTGCAGCGTCACCTGGAATCTGCATGATGCTCAACTCTTTACTAAAATACTGATTCATCATTGAAATAGCCTTAATGTATATATAGGTTTTTGTGTTGGTTTTCTTTTTAATTTTTAATATAATTTCTTGTTACCATTTTTTCAAAATAAAATTTATATATATAGGTAAATATAAATACGAAAATTTGTATTTATATATGTATGTTTGTTACACCTATACGTTGAATCTGCTGGATTGATTTGGATGAAATGTGTTACACAAATAGACTATAACTTGGAGTAACACATAAGTTAGTAATAAATCTTGCTAAAAGGAGGGACTGTCTATATATATTTATTTATTTTATTTTGTTTGTAATTTTATTTTATGGAAAAGTATTGCGGATTAAAGAGATTTTATTTTTATTATTATATAAAATTATAAATACAAAAGGCAGGTACTGATGTACCCAAGTAATAATATGGAAAAATCCATGAAGACACTTAAGACATAACGTTTTCATTTACAATGAGAAATAATCTATACAGATAAGTAAAAATTGAAGTGTCTGTTTGTAAAGTCGAAATGAAAGCTTATAAGAATAACATAATTTAAAAAATGTTTTTAGTCTGTCTGTCTGTTTGTTCCGGCTATTCTCCAAAACGACTGGACTGATTTTGAGGGGACTTTCACTGGCAAATAGCTGATGTTATACGGAGTAACTTAAGCTACATTTATTTTAGAAAAATAATTAGGGTTACGTTAAAAAAAAATTAAAACAAAGCTCCGAACTCCGAGCCAAGCGAGGGCCAAGTCGCTAGTTTTAACGTAATATGCATCCGGTTATGCCGTCATTATTTCAACAAAATTTGTTTCAACACTATCCGTATTCGATAAATTTGATTTCTTTGTAGGCTCAGAAATATGTATAATGGTCTTTAGAGGTAGAACTTGATAATATTAATGTTTATATTTAGATTCTTACGACATGCGGTTCTTCATAAATTATTATTTCATTTAGGTATTTATTTACACAGTTATTGTTTCGTCAGTTAAACAAAATTTATTGTAAATATATCTTTTTTATTATGAAAATTCTCTATAATGAAAATTAATTATTCGAAAAATGAAAAGATATCTCTCTAACTTAACCTTTTCCAACTCTGAAATATATAACAAAAAACAAAACCATGGACTTCATAATATTTTGTTTTATTATTTAATAAATCAAAACAAAAGGATTCAATTATAAATAAAACTTGTCATAAATTACTTATAAAAGGTCAAAAATTATTAAAAATACGTCTATCACAATAAAGAACTTAAAGAAACATGTTTAAAAAAACTAATTTCACCAGAAGCCGAATAACGGGCTTGAACAAGTTCGACTTCGTCTTTCAAATCATTAAAAAAATAATCTAATTTCACCCCAAACCTAATAACGGGCTGGAAGAAGTTCGACTTCATCTTTCAGATCAACAGCATAAGTGGTCGCTTCAACAGGATTGTGTTTTGGTATTTCATTAGTTAAGATTTCGGTATTCTTGCCAAGGTCTCCTCTATCGGATTCTACATCGGCATTTCGGTTAGCATTCTCATTTGACGTAGGTTCCATATCTTCTCGACTGTGCTGCGGTGCTTCTGTGGCAGGGGCGTCCGTTGGAACTTCACCCTCAGCGATTTCTTTCTTAACGATCGGGAAAACAATTTTAAGCACTCCATTTTCAAATGACCAGCTACCAGCCTCGTTGACACAGTCAGGTAAGGTCCTGACGTCCAAATAATTTCTTTGTGGCTCGCCCTCCTCTTGGTGCACAGCTTGAACCATTACCAACCCTTTCCTTGCCTTCACAGCGATTTCTTTCTCCTCATAATTAGGTAGAGATATTGTGATAATATATTCGTTACCTTCGATTTGTTCACTAGAAATGCTGCTTGGATAATATCTACCGAAATCCGCTAGCATAGTATCGAGTTCCAACATTTCCCGTCTCAATTCATCCCAAAATCTTCTTGTGTTGAACATTTCTTCTTCCAAGTACCTTTCCAAACTTGCTTCGTAGGATGCTCCATGCGGTGGTCCATGATGATGGTGTGGATGATGGTAGTGACGAGGTGCAGCGCTGGAAAGCG
Source organism: Brenthis hecate (assembly GCA_951806755.1). Lineage (NCBI taxonomy): Eukaryota > Metazoa > Arthropoda > Insecta > Lepidoptera > Nymphalidae > Brenthis > Brenthis hecate. The sequence goes on from OX638270.1 coordinate 1,618,483, forward strand.
CCAAACATCCCAGAAGCACGAGTGCGAACATTTTCTTGTATTTCTTTGTACTAACTGATGTATTAGCCTATACAACTATATTTATATGAGTCGGATGGGTCATAGTTTATCACTTATCGTTCTTTCTGGAGTGGGCATAAGTCGTTTGAATAAGTTTCTTAGAATGATGATACACAATGCATATATACCTAAATATGTTTGTTTAATTGTTTGTACACATTGTTTTCATTATGGATGATTTTAAGGAAGGAAGTTTTTTTGAACTTGTAGAATTATACCAATAATTGCACTTTTATTACTTATTCTTAATTAACAGTTTTAATGGAAAATTTCATTTTTCTTTTGCCCATCTTTTACTAGATATTTTGCGTAGGGTTCATTGACCGAAAGCATATACATATATGATTGTTTTTTTTGTTTACATTTTATAATTATTAAACAAAATTTAAAACAAAAGCTCTAACTAAATAGGAATATATCTACTATATTATATCATATACTAGTGTATAAGTGGCCTTTCAGTATCAGTCCAAAATTGTTTGTTTCACAAACATTTAAAAAACAATGATATTTTTGTAATATTTTTCCTACTTATCTTCCTCCATATCTATCAAAAAAATGATAGCCTTATTTATTATATTTATTTGTTATTTACTTATATATTTACTTACACATATATTATCTACTTATGTATTTAGATAAATATGTCTGTTTATTTTAACGAATCACTTTTCCTTCTTAATTATCTCAAAATCTACTATTTAAAATCAAAATCATTTACTTTTAACTAAATAAGATATTCCGAATTCAACTAATGAGTAATTATTCCACTCTAAAGGGTGGGACCTTCTTTTGATTTGAGACCATCCTTGAGGTATTTATTAAAAATCGCACAATTTGTTTTTTCTGGATAGTTAATAAATTTATTGAATCTATACATATAATAATATTCTGAGTCGAATCTGTACATTAAATTTTTATTGGAAATTCTTATTGAAATAGTCATTATTATTGACACAGAGTTCGAATCTATAGTTTTTAAAAATTTTGTCTGCCTGTCTGTCTGTCTGTCTGTCTGTCTGTCTGTCTGTGACCGCATCACGGAAAACCCACTGGAGAAATTTTAATGAAATTTAGTATGATGATAGCTGGTTATCCGGGTCCATATATAGAATGGAATAGGATTTGCTAATATTAAAACGCCAGTACTTATATAAATTTTTCTGCTATAATAAAAAAAATGCCATAAAGGGCGTAGAAAAAATAGCCAAATGCTGAATATATAGTCAATAAAAATAGGTAAGTATTAATAACAAACTATAATATTTCATATGAGTTATTAGTAACAATAGAACCGATAAAAATACTTAGAAGCTTCACCCCTTCCTTTGACTCATTCATTTTTATATTATCTATTTGTACATAAAAATTAATAGCTGTTTGTGCGATTATTCAACTGGTTGGTTGTTTATCTTACAAATGACGCGCTGTCTGCTATCTTAACATGCGTTTTAACCGACTTTAAACAAGAAAGAGGTATTTGATTCGCCTTATTTTTTGGTTTTTTTACCCGACTGCGGCGAAACCCAAACGAGGGTTATGTGTTTGACCTGTATGTATGTACTTATGTCCGATACTATGTTTCCTCGTAATTACTTGCTGATTTTAAATAAATCTATATTTTCGGTTTTTTGCCGTAAAGTTTAAAGCACTCGAAACGTCGGCTACCAAAAATCAAAATAAATCCAGTAAAAATTGTTTTACTTAAAACTAGCGACTAACCGCCTATAAGAAAATAAAAACAAATCTATCCTAAGGGAACCGTACATTTTCTGGGATAAAAAGTAACCTATGTGTTTCTTATATATGCCATTTTATTTGCTATATTATTAGCTATATTATTGTAAAATTTCATCAAAATCCATTCAGTAGATTTTGCATGAAAGAGTGACAAACATCCATACATCTATACATCCAGACAAACTTTGGCATTTATAATATTAATAGGATGACAAATATTTGTGTAAATCATTACGGCTTAACCGATTTTGATGATTCATACGTCGTTAGATACGTCTTGATAATGCGAGTGTCATATTATGGATATCATTATTTAGTGTGTAACTGTGTAATACGATATCTTCGCCGTTATGAGTATTTCTTTTTATTAGGTCCACTTATTTTGCAATAAATAGATATTAGATTTTAACCTCCATCTAAATAGCGATATTCAATTTTTAAGTTATTTGTAATCTAGAAATAATATAGTAATTTATATTTGATTCCAACGAGCTGATTTATGAGCCATATGGTGCATAGTGAAACTTCTTGACGGCTAATACTTGGCGGCTACCTATATCTAGCTTAGACCCATATTTAAATTCGTTTTGACGAGTCCTATAAATTACGGTTGGTCAAAAGCACATTTTGTATTACTAGGGCTGCCCTCGCTCTTCCCATTTGTTATAACTAGCGACTCACCCTCGCTTCGTTCGTCCCTAGCTTGATTCCCCATACAAATTTTCATCCCCATTTTCACCCCCTGAAGGGATGATTTCCGGGATAAAAAGTATCCTATGTCCTTCCCAGGGTCACAAACTATATTCTTACCAAATTTCATCTAAATCGGTTCAGTGAATTCAGAAATTACCTCTACAACGACATAAACTTACAATTCACAAACTTACAAACTTTACCTCTTTATAATATTAGTATAGAATTAGATAGTATAGATTAACAAATCGGAAGAGCGAAAATGTATTTTTAAGGTATTCATCTAATCGTTCAAGTTCAAACAATTATAACTTTTTTTAAATAGATTATCAGATTTATTTTGATTTTTTATTCCCGACGTTTCGACACTTAACCGAAACTTTGAAACTTATTGAAATTATAAAAATGATTAAAATTAACAAATATTGTAAGGTACTTTGGTGCCATTTTTGTATTTTTTGAATTCATTGTGTTATTTTTTGAGTAGGCAGTAGGTTGTCTGTAACAACTTAAGTGTAAAACGCCTTTGAGACATCTAACACCTCAGTCTCTCCCGTGACCATGATTGCTGTAAAGCATTCGAAACGTCGGGAACCAAAAATTAAATTAACCCGCGAAAAAATCCTAAAAGATAGTTTTAGTTATTTATGACCGCAGGATTTGAATATATAGAAGCATTTTCCCCTTTCTAAAACTAAACTACTGAAACGATCTGGAAGATGCATTTTGCGTTTTAAAACATAAAATACACATTTCACTGGAAAACAAACAAACGAAAACGAAACGAGTAAACGATTTAAAATATAATTAACTTTAAAACTTTTAATTATAGTTAAAAAAAATAGAAAAAAAAATGCTATTATGCTTTCAAGGAGAAAATTTTTGTTTGACTTTTCTCTTAATATATATGGGCCTAAAAACAATATTTAAAAGCTATTTGGTAGGTCTAGTATTATCTTTTTAGTTTATAGTTTATCACTAATGTTACGTACATATTAAAACAGGGTATTCCCACATATTTTTTTATCTTCTAATATATAAAATTTCCATGTCACAATGTTAGTTACCGTACTCCTCCGAAACGGCTATACCGATTTTTACCAAATTTTATATGCGTATTCAGTAGGTCTGAGAATCGGCTACTATCGATTTTCCATACCCCTAAGTGATAAGGGTGGTCCACCCCAAAAAAATGTTATGATTCGGCATTAAAAAATACATACAAACATAAATTTTCACTAGGGACGAACCCGAGCGGAGCGAGGGGGAGGCGCTAGTAACTCTATATTATTTTATAATATTGCTTAATGAATGTTTATTTATTGTAGAAAATTCCCATGCTTACTAAAATTTATCCAACTTTCTAAAGAGTGCTATGGATGTTCATACTTACGTAATGTTTTTGGTGACTGTGAGACGGTTTTTATGGTATTTTAATAATTGATCTAAAAGATTATTTTCATTTTATTCATTAATAAAATAAATGAAATAGTTGTTATTTGTATTAAATTAGTAATTTAAATTTTTAGCTGTTATAAAATTACGCTTATTTAGGTAGCAAAATTAGGAACCCAGAAACTCAACCAGAACTCAAAAGCACGGTCTACTGCTGGATGGTAAATTCAAGCTCGGTGTCAAAGCAACCACGTATTCTTACATGTTATACTATAGAGCTAAGAAACATCACAGGTTTTTTTCGTTAAAATGTCTCGATCTACCATTATTATGTATCTGTCTGTAGTTTTCCGGAACTTTTGTTATTTATGATTAATAAACGAATAAGTACGAATTAACAAAGTCAAAACAAACTATATTATTACTAATCATTTGCTCAGTAGTGGATTTACCAGCAGGCTCAGTAGGCTGGAGTATAGGGCGGCAGATTTTAGGGGTGGCCAATTTAGGGGCAAAACTTTTTTATGTCTTACAGAAATTAAAAAGATTCATAGTTACCTAAAGTTTCATACCTAAATGTTATTAGGTTCACACAAACAATTCAACATATAATATGGTTCACCTAACCTACCCACCTAAGGAAAAAATTTCAACAATTCGCTTATTGTTGGTTCAAGAAAATGTGTAAGTTGTATAAAGACTTACTTTATCCCGCCTTATTAGTAGTTTATGATTGAGCTTTTCTTAGCTCAGAAGTTTACCCAAAAATAATTTTTTGTACCATCTTAACAAATATCGTTGGATTGTAAAAGTAATCTAGGAACTGGGTCCAGTGCCAGACTCAACCTTAGTGCCGCCTCTGGACATAGTAAAAAATGCCGCCCTATGACCGTTTTTTTTATTATTAATGTTTTGAAAAATGCTAAAAATCTTTATTATAATAAAACTGTAGATGTCGAATGTCTGTACATAGAAAAAAAATGCTAAAAACCGAGTCAGGGGGATGTAAGAAGAGAAATAAAACAAATCCAGATTTTTTCAATTTTTTTGTTTCTCTGTCTGTTTGTCCGTTTGTCTGTTTGTTTGTACGGGCTAATCTCCGAATCTATTGGACCGATTTAAATGAAATTTTGCATAGTGGTATCTTATATTCCCGGTCAACATCTTAGATACTTTCATTCCGGAAAATTTAAGAGTTCCTGTGGGATAGTTAAAAAACTATAGTAAAACTATCTTTTCGGATTATTTCGCGGATTTATTTTGATTTTTGGTTCCCGATGTTTCGAATGCTTTACAGCATCCATGGTCACGGGAGAGACTCCCTATAACTATAGTAACTTATACAGCTTACACAAAAACTACTGATTGGAATTTAATGAAACTTTACAATAAAATAGTTCATATATCAGAATAACAAATAGGCTACTTTGTATCCCGGAAAAATGTATGGTTCCCGTGGGATAAATTGGTTTCGAAGCTAGTAGGTCATTTCGAAAAATATACCTACAAGTTAATTTTTTATTTTTCATTTTTTGGAAAATAAAAAAGTATTTTCGATAACGCGAAGAAATTTTTTTTCACGCCCTCCAAATTTTACCGCCCTTAAAAATTTACCGCCCTGGGCACTAGCCCCGAGAGCCCCTAGTGTAATCCAGCGCTGACTGAGTCTGACACTTGTACAGGTCGATAGGGGCAGCAAAATTTGAATAGCCTACTAGCGGCAAATGTGTAAACCACTGCATTTGCTGATTATTAATTAGTTAATATTTAATACATAAAAGTATAAAATGTATAGATTTCCGTCAAATCGTCGTCAATCAGTTTTCATTACTCAATCCATATAACATTATCTGCCATACTAATATTTTCACTTAAGCGACATCTAGCGTAAAACTCGTGAACTGACTAAAAATAACCGGTTTGTGGCGGGCATCTTTACTAGTATAGTTTTTCGTCATCTGTACCGATTTTATCTGTAATGTCTTTTTATTACATATATTGTGATATATATATAAGTAGGTAATAAAATATATTAGTAGGTAATAAAATTCTAATTGAGTTTAGTTAATTAAATATTTTTTGGAAAATCTTATTGAAATAGTCACAATAATCAATACAGAGGTCGAATCTATAATATTTAGAACTTTTGTCTATCTGTATGTCTGTCTAAGAACGCATCACGACAAAACCACTGAACAAATGTTGATGAAATTTGGTGTGATGATAGCTGGTTATCTGGGTCAACATATAGGATACTTTTTACTGCGGGTAAATATCTCATTTATGAGAAATTTATATTAACTGTTAAAACTTACCTAGGGAAGAACTTGAGCGGAGCAAGAATGAGTAGCTAGTTAAAGAATATTTTCTAAAATTTGCGTAACAGTGCCATCTAGTGTACCCACAATGTACTACTTAATATTTTACAACGGCCTCAAATCAATGCATCTTAGTTCTTATCTATCAACAAGAGATGGCACTAATAATAAATATACACTATTTCTTTATTTATTTGCTCAAATATTATATTATTTGTCGATATTGATTAATGGGGTGAGAAAATGTCGGTGTAATTTTTAGATCAGTAAGCGCCATCTAGTTGCGTACAGAAAGATATAGAAAATTCTAGAACCAGCGTTTCGCGCAAGCGCTAGCCGCTAGGTGATAGCTGCTGCCAACCTTTGTATATATTTTGTGTAATATGTTATAATATTTGTTATATTTTATGTTATTTATAATATTTTAGCAGTACGTAGATAGTTGTTTGTTTTTTTTTATATTAATATAAAAACAGATTAAAATGTAAATGTCTATTTACAATTGGTAAAAAATAATAAATATATACTTACCTTTTTAGGAATCACTTTTAGGGTTCTGGACCCAAAGAGTAAAACGGGACCGTCTTACTAAGGTTTCGCTGTCCGTCCGTCTGTCTTTCTGTCTGTCTGTCTGTCCGTCTGTCACCAGGCTGTATCTCATAAACCGTGATAGTTAGACAGTTGAAATTTTCAAAGACTATGTATTTCTGTTGCCGCTATAACAACAAATACTACAAAACATAATAAAATAAATATTTAAGGGTGCTCCGATACAACAAACATTGTTTTTGTTCTCGTTTTTGCTCGATATTGATAACGGCAACAGGTATACGCTTTAAATATTCAAAGAACATGTAGTTACATATTCACTTTAAAAATAAATAAGATTTAAATTAAAATAAAACAAATATTTAAAGGGGGCTCCCATACAACAAACATGATTTTTTTGTCGTTTTTATAGATAATGGTAACCCTTCGTGCGCGAGTCCGACTCGCACTTGGCCGGTTTTATTTAAGTATAACAAAAAAACTTCAAAAGCATAAGCACTAACATTAAGTTGGAAAAAAATAAAACTACTTTTTATTAAAAATAATTTGTAGATTTTATATTACAATACATATAATAAAATTAAACAATACAAAATATACGTTTAATTGTAATAATTTGTTAGTAATGTTTCTAATAACTGCATTTAAGAACTTGCGCTACTCATCAATAGATGGCGCTAAAACGCAATTAGTTTCTAGAAAAATCAGTAGTTAACAAAGAAATACATAATACAAAATTAAGCTATAATTTTACAATAAATACAAATATTATGTATTATAATAATATAAATTTAAATTTGTAATATTATTAAATAAATATTTATTGAGAATAAAAAAATATATATGCATACATATTTGTAATATTTGCCGCTAGACCCAAAACTAGATGGAAAGACGTAATGTCAAAGGAAATAAAGAAGTACAGACTTTCCGAAGCTGATGTCTCCGATAGAGCGAAGTGGAGAAGAAAAATAAGGAATAAGGATAAAGAAAGGCTGACCCTACCACCATGTGGGATATATAGGCTGGAAGAGAAAGAGAGAATTGTCACTAGATGGCGCTACTTTGATGTTCTATTTATAACTCTATCATAATATTATTCATTTATTTAAACTAAAATCCACATCTACATACAGAAATAGAAAGTAAATAAGAAAAAAATGTCCTTTTATAAGCCATATAAGGTTATACAAATAATATAATAATATTGTTATACAAAGTATACAAAACATAAGTATGCTTTCGTATCGTTTTGTACTTATTTTGTATCGAAATAACGTTTATTTTATTTAATTTACAATCAAAATGTCAACCTTAAATGTAAATTTTATTTATATTAATGAAATTATTTTTTTTTCAAGTAGATACAGTATTTTAAAGATCATAATTCATAAACTTAGCTATATTTATATAAGTACATAATATATCAATACTTGTTATTTATTGTTACTGCTAAATAAATTTAAGCATTATTTTAATATTATTTTTTAATTTTATCGTAATATAATTTAAATAAAATATTCTAAAAAATTCTATGAAATATTTGGTATCTTAATGTATCTAAATTTATTTCCAAATATACCTTCAATAGAATCGTTATTAGTACTAGATTCTAGATAAAACAAATTGTTATTAATGACATGAAACCCATGTTATGTATTACTATATATTACCTATATTATGTATATATTAAAAAAAAAACTTCTGTAAATGCTAATTGAGAAAAATTGATTAATTACAGTAGGTAATTACTTGCACTTTCAAACATTCGATGGGTGGAATTTTTGTTGCGCGGAGCGTCCTGCGCAGCATCCCTTTGAATGAATCTCAGTGCAACGAGACTGTTGCATTGATATGACGTATTTACCACTTGTGTGTAACTTGAAGCAACAAAACATGCCGGCTCACACTCTCGGCTTGCCAAACAATTTAATGAACATCTTCAAACAAACATCTGTGGATGACGTTCCAAAGATCCATCATCCTAAAGCTGGAGCTAATCAGTATAGGATCTTCCTGGATACGAAGAATTCTGGGTCTCATGAGGTCAAGACGGATAAAGGTATGGTGGATGAGGAGCATGAGGAGAAGAAGGGACTATATCCATCCAAGATGCATCATCCGTTCGGCCAATATGGGCCACCTGCTTATAACACAAGCTCCATATCCAAATCCTCCTCGTCTGTACTGGTCACTGTTACAACAACCCTGGCAAAAGATAATGAGGCTGGACTAAATGAAAATTCCGGTGGCAAATCTGAAAAACTGGGTACCGGAGACTTTAAGAAGTCAGAGACTTCCGATTTTGGTCCCGAAACCAACCAGATGGTTATAAACAAAACAGTGCAAGTATATTCCGATATAAAGAAGGACGAATCTTGCGAAATTATAGTTGACGTTAAAGGTTTGGATTTCGATCCGAATATGCCGAAACAGATACGAAACGAGATCATCAGGTTCTTCATTCTATGTTTTTTTTTGCTATATTGGATAAATCAATTGATCAATCTCATATGTAATAATAATTAAACTTGAAAAATTATAACGAGCCTATTATACGTAGAGAATTGTGCATTTTTATTTCCTCTTCTAAATGTTATATTTATTATGTAGGTTGTAGATGCTTATATACAACGTTGGTGTAGTCAAAACATGTATCTGAAATTGACATATTTATTGTAAAAGTTAATTTGCTATAGGTATATACATATATATATTGAGTGAAATTAAATAAAAATATATTTGTCATTTTAAATAAAATATATTTGTGTCATAGAAGTCTTCTTATTTTCCATCCATCCATATTATAAAGGTGAAACTGTCTGTTTGTTTCTTACCTTTTCACGCTTTAAAGTACATACAAGTACAGATCGCTTTAAGTACCTAATTGATACAGACAGTCTTTTATTTATGTAAACAAATAACAAATCTTATCCCACAGGAACCGTACATTTTTCCGGGATAAAAAGTAGCCTATGTATGAGCTGTATTATTGTAAAGTTTCATTAAAATCCATTCAGTAGATTTTACGTGAAAGAGTTTAACAAACATCCATACATCCATACATCCTCACAAACTTTCGCATTTATAATATTAGTAGGATATTAGAAGGATTCATATAAGCTAATAGTATACTTAGTAGTCATTTATTTTTATTATTATGTATTTATAGAATTCCATGTATAAATACTTAGGTATAGAGATACGCCTATTTATAACTTAAAATCAAGAAATCAAGAACCATTTGTGCGACTTATATGTTTTTCTTAGTAGGTAATTATTTTATTTACTTTACTTTTGTAACCTTAGATATCCATATTATTAGAAAAGCCGTGGCTTTGCGTTGACTTCTAAAGGCTTTTGAGATTTAGTTAGACCTAGTAAGTTCTAAGATTTACATATTTTATAATAATTAGGTAAAATTGTGTTAAAAGCAGTGGTAGCCCAGTGGTAACGCACTCGCTTGGAAAACTGAGTCTCACCTCTGATATTTTCATGTGCGAACCACTTCCAACATGATTACCACTGGTCTTACAGTCAACGAAAATATCGTGAGGAAACCTGTATGTCTGAGAGAACCTAACAAGATTTCGAAAGACATGTAAGTCCTCCAACCCGCACTTAGTCCACCACGCTGGTGGACTATGGCCTGATCCCCCTCGTATTGAAGGAAGGCCCGTGTCATTAAAAAGAGCAGAATACGAAACTCTAAACATATTTTTCGGACTATAATTTGGAACTCGTTCAAACGAAGAGAATTAACCCAAACTCGAAGGTTTTACTAGTAGATCTCCAAGAGTATCACCTGGTTCTGTCATCAGACCAATTTTCAAATTTTTGTATTATCATATGAATTTTCATAGGAATTATCGAAGCTAGGAAAAGCTTATTAAAGAAATCAAAGCGAATAAGCTTAAACTCAAAGTATAAATATTAGTAGCTGTTGAAGTTCCACTATCCACCTTCCTGACTTTACCTTCAGATAAGTACGATGATAAGTGCTTTGCAAAATGTTCAATTCAAGTCCATATAAGGCGGTTAGAGAAGCTATCAAAAAAAAAAACAACTAAAATTAAAATTTCATGATTATTTCCGAGGCATACTTACATATACTAAAACAGTAACTTAGCAAAATCGATGTGCGCGTGTCACGAAAAAGTACTGAACCGATTTTAATTAAGTTTTGTGTAGTGACCTTATTACTCGGGTCAACATTTAGGATACCTTTTACTTCAAAAGAATTACGTTATACAAATAGAGATATAAAAACAATGTACTAAAAAATTACAGGTCTATAAAAGGCTTACAGAAAAGACTGATAGCATAAAGTCTTTCTCCTAAGATACACTCGTAATAACTATTCATATCTATTTATTTATTTATTAACAGTACATTATATATAATGCAAAAACAGATATAAACGTTAATAATTTCAGAAGTTAAAAAACTGTGTCGCAATTATTAACGCCGTCCACCAGCAAAATTACAGAAAAAATATATACATACATTCAAAAGCTAATCAAAAATAAATACAAAAATATAAAAATGTTTTTTAGCTAAATTAAATAAGTTTACAAAAAATTTAAATTATTTTAAGTAAAGCAAAAAAGGAATAATTGATACTAATATTGGTAGGCATTACAATAATTTATTTTTGATATGTATAATGTAGTGATGGTCAGTGTGGGTTGTGCGAGTAAGAGTGTGAATGTACCTATATGTGCATTTGTGTATGTGAGTGCGTGTTATTCTCTGTCTAATTATAATTTAAGGTTAAAAGCCAATTTATAAGTTTTATTTTTCATTTTTTTTTGTGTAACTAATTAATATATTTATTTATTTTATAATAAAAGATTTAAAAGGTACTTAAGGACGCACCCGAGCGAAGTGGGGGTAAGTCACTAGTAGTGTCCTACCGAAACTGGTTTTTACGACCGAAACCGAATTTCGGCAACGGTCTCAGTTTCGGCCGAAACCGAAACCGGTACTTCCTTACAAGGATCATGTTTTGTTTTGTTTGAGTGAAAAATAAAGAAAACGTTATTATAATCAGTCGGTCTTTATTTTTTTTTCTGTAAAATTAAATCACATAGCTATGCAGTCTTCGATATTTTCACTTATTGATAATCAACATAAAAACCCCTCAATTGAGAAAAAAATATTGCGCCTTAAAAATACTTAAAATCTCACATGTTATTTATTTGAGTAGATGGATTCTTCTTTTGAATATTATTCATGGTTTTTTTCAAAACATTAAATATAAAATTACTTATTCAAGTTTTTACCTAATATCACAATAGGTCCTTACAGTCCAATTGGAATCCGGTTTGGGAACAAAATATTGTAAACCTTTCATGATTTTAAAATGTTAGCAGGTACATAAGGAGTACAAATTCGTAAAATGTCCCCGATACCCACCTAGCCCCGAGAAATGGGAGGACGCAAAGCGTTGAAAAATAGTTTTTTGCAATTTCCGGCTTAATGAGACGTTCAATCGAAAATGATTCTTACAAAAGTTTTAAGTCTACTAAAAATCTACAACTTTTATAAATAACACTTTTTACAATAACCTCAAAGTTTTCGAGATATTTGAAGAACACTCGGTTTTTAACTTTTTCTTGGTTTTTTTATTTTTAATTTCTAGAATAATCTTTTGATTTTCATGAAACTAAGGAAATGTCATCTTCGAAATACATATAATAAATGACAAAAAATTAAAATTTAAATACTTAGCCATTTCCGAGAAAAGTATGTTTTATGGTCTAGAGAGACTGAAAATCACCCCCAGCTTCAAGTTGACGCTTACATTTAAAAAATTTTTTGTTCAATTTTCAAAGGGATCATTCTTTGTGTCTTGAACTTTAATTTTTGAAAAAATAAAAACATTGTATAGTCGTCCGGCAAAAACACCCTTAAAAATTTTAAAAATTGGAGAAATCAATAATTTTTACTTTGTAAACTACATTTTTTTTAATTATCATCGAAGAAGTATACTTTATTGATCAAATTTTTATAAAAGATGTAGATTTTTACTAGACTTACAACTTTTGTTGAAATCATTTTTCGATAGAACGTCACAGTAAGGCGGAAATTGAAAAAAACTATTTTTCAACGCTTTGCGTCCCCCATCTAAAATCATAAAACTTCAGGTTTTCAAAATATATTTTTTTCTCTTAAAAATAAAGTGATTCCGATTAGTCTATTAATGTTTAAGTAATAAACAAAACAATATAAATCATTTTTATCTTAAGAACTTTAACACCTTCTTTATTTACAAAAAAGAAAATTACAAATATACTTAATTATATATACAAACATATGTACACTTAGTTATTACTGTACAAGTCATGTCCGCGTGGAATAGTGGCAAGAATGCTAGCCGCATTCCCCCGTTGAATGGCAATGCCGATTCTTTGGGCGAAAAATGCGCCAGCCCTCCTGTCACCAGTAGAGGGGATAAGACGGGGTGTTATGTCTTTTAAGAAGAGCTTAGCACTTTGACTCCATGGGCCAAGGGTTTCTACAGCAAATGGAATAAAAACATAATTTCGACTAAGGGAGGTGTATTTACGAAACTTAAGTAGTTCAGCCTTCTCCGCCGCAGCTCCCACTTTAGACGCAGTCTCCCTGACATGGGACGGGGCCAATGTGTCAACGCATGTAGCGTCCCACAATAGGGCCCGTCCCCTTTCCCAAGGGACCAGCGACAGGCCATCAGGTCTCTTACCATCATCTCGACTTATTCCAGATGGCTCAATAATAGCAGGAATGTCAATGGTGGCAAGAGCCCTTTTGATGGTATCGTTTAGGGAACCATGACGGAAAAGTCTCCCAGAACTTCTTTTGCAAGAGAGTCCATGGAGTCCATAACAGTCAACCTCTTTTCCACAGGGGCATCTGTGCTCAGAGCACAGCGGTGTACCCAGCCGGAGACCTAAAGCGATACGAAAACTATCATTATCCAAAAGTGTACCAAGATTAGTTGAAGGTAGGACGTGCAGCCAGTGCCCCGACTCTCTGGCAGATGACGCTAAAAGTCTGGCACGGTTTACGTCACTTGAAAGATTTTGAGCCAAATATTGGAATGTAGAATGAACCAATTTTTTTGCCGAAACTCGACCGAAACCGAACTTTCGGTTGAACACTAGTCACTAGTATAATTTAAACTAGCAAAATCAGCCAAGCAATCTCCGAGAAATCGGTGAGCATACACAAAAAATCATACAAACGAACATAGGTCTTCATCGTCTTTGGTAGTCGGTTAAAATGCTTAAGATTTTCACATTGTGAAATTTAGCCAGCAAACCGGAGGACGCGGGTTCAAACTCTGCGCAATATAATTTGTGATACATTTTTGTCACTCATTGGCTTATTAATTATTGGCTAAAATTGGCTTGGTAATTTAACGCACTCACTATCTTAGAAATGATTTCAATTAATGTAACTTTCTTAGACGGATACGGGGTACGGCGGAAGCGGGGACATAGGCTATAGGGAAAACCTACCTAATGAATTTATTCTTTCATCATTTTATATTCTAATCTAGACTTGCTAAAGATTAAATAAGTGAAAATCCATAACTACACAAAACAAATACATATATTAGAAAACTACTTTATTTAAAAACTAGCTAGCTAGACAAACAAAAGTATTATTTACCACGGAAACCGTACATTTTTCCGGGATTAAAAGTAGCCGATTTGTTATTGTGATGTATGAACTATATTATTGTAAAGTTCCATTAAAATCCAATTAGTAGTTTTTCAACCGACTTCAAAAAGGAGGAGGTTCTCAATTCGACTGTATTTTTTTTATGTTTGTTACCTCAGAACTTCGTCATTTATTAACCGATTTGGACAATTTTTGTTTTGTTTGAAAGGGTATACTTCCAGATTGGTCCCAAATGGGACCAATCTGGAAGTATACCCTTTAGCTAAGTAATTAAAGCCTACCTATTAAATACATACCTAATCAAATATTTTCGAAATCGATGCCAGCCCATACAAAGCTAAGCACACCGACTTCGAAAATATTTGATTAGGTATGTATAGTAAATGAAAACTACCCATCAGTTATTTCTTACTTTTTAGTGCTTTTGTTTGAAGTCGGTTTTTATGTGTACTAAGCTGTATAAATTACTATACTTTTTTATCTATCCCGCGGGAACTCTTTAATTTTCCGTGATGAAAAGTATCTAAGATGTTGACCGGAGATATGAGGTAATACCATGCAAAATTTCATTTAAATCTGTCCAATAGTTTCGGAGATTAGCCCGTACAAAAAGACAGACAGAGAAACAAAAAATTGGAAAAAAAACTGGATTTGTTCTATTTCTTTTCTATATGCATGTATGCATTATGGCTTGTATGCATGTATTATATATAATATAAATCTTCCTCTTGAATCCCTATCTATTGTTGAAAACTGCATTAAAATCTGTTGAGAAGTTTAAATGATTTAAGCGAACAGGCAGCGGAAGCGACTTCATTTTATACTTACTATGTATAGATACGCTGCAGTATTGATTTATACGAACTACGACGTAACAAAATGGCAGGAGCGACCTTGACATTCAACCAATGTGAAGCGGTACTGCAGCTGAGATGGAATGCATCCTAGACATCTCAAATAACACTGGTTTATAGTGAATATAAGGCAAGTATCTAGTATAAATTGAGCCCTCAGATATTGGTACATATTGGCAACACCTGTATCACGTAGCAACGAGTATGAAGTATTGATTTATGTAATTTGCGTAGGTTTATGTAGTGGCCGATAGGGATGCTCAGTAAACTATTTTCATAGACCAATCTTCGATTGGTTTAAATTTTAACTAAAATGTTTTTTGAAGCCTGATTTTCTTTCAGACATTTAATATTATTGGCATAAAATATACTTATATATGTAGGTAAGTTCAAAAATTAAATTTAACATTTTCACCTGTTAATAAACTTCATCTAGATATAATAAAGTTAAAACAATAAGTTCAAAAATTATAAAAAATTAAAAACTTGATTGTGTAAAAACGACGATTACCTACCTACATAAAATAAATTATTTTTAATATTTATTTTTGCTGCGAGTCCTGCTACGTGAATGTATGTCTCCGATTGCATAATAATAATGCTATATTCTTTTGTCAACTTGTTTTAATCATTTTAATTTTTAAAGCAGTCGGGTTTTTAAATCTTAAATTTTTTTTTTATTTACAGCTTTTTAGTTTTGGGCATTTTTTATAAATTCCACATTTAGAGTTTTAATTTCACAATTTCTTATCCCAAATTACTTTTAAACATATAATTATCATAATATTATGACTGTGGTATAAGTATATAAGTATATTTCAGTGATCTCTCTCTCTCTCTCTCTCATAAAAACTTTCATTTTGAATTTTGATACCTCACTCGATTTACTTGAAAAAATTTTTTTATAAAGATACATAAATGCTCCTCAAATTCGCCATTTTGATTTTAAACAATATATACCTTCTCACTATGACACTCGTTATCAAGACAAATCCAACGACGTATAAATTATTAAAATCGATTAAGCCGTTAAAAATTACGAGGAACATAGGATAGGACATACATACATACATAGTATGTATATTTAATGTACATACATATAAAAATATTCACCATACTTATATTTTCCATAATATCTTTAAAAAAAATGTATCAAACTATTAAACGCGAACTTATTTTTGCAATTAAGTAATTAAGTTTTGCAGTTACGTACCTACTTATGTATTGCGAAGGCATGTTTTTTTTTTGTTTGTGTGTAAATATGTTAGTAAAAACAACACAATATACGGCGATACGCGAGTCACAATCATTTTCAAATCATTACAGTCATCAAATTATTATTAATAGCATACAGCCAATAAGTTTTTTTGCAGTTTTAGCGCGAGCGAAGCCGCGGGTTCTGCTAGTATTTAATATGCTGGAACATTAACACACAGCGCCATCTAGTTCCATGGTAAGCTACAAGGCTTGTGTTATGGATACCAGATAGTTGATACACTACACAAGTACACATATTATATAACTTTAAATACATACATATTATAAATATAAATAACCATGAGTGGAGTACACACATTCGTGCTCATCACACAAACAAACTGACACAACAAACTGAGCCAAACGTGTCGTCATATAGTATATTAATATGAACGCCCTTCCTCATCCGTGTTCCTACCTCATCGCAATTTCCGTATTAAAAATAAAACTGTATAGCTAAGACAGCTTGTATTATAGTAAAAGTACCTATTTATATGAAATTAAGTCATATCATATGTACCTATATACTTTCTTAGATTATGCGAATATTTGACATCTATATACATATAAATAAAATTAAAGTATCTGTAATGTCCAAATTACAGATTTTAATAAATGCATATAAAATTATATACGGTACGAATAAATATAAAACAATTTTTAAAAATTTTGTCTGTCTGTTTGTTCCGGCTAATCTCTAAAAATCGGCTGGATTGATTTTGATGGGACCTTCACAGGCAGATAGCTGATGTTATAAGGATTAACTTAGGCTACTTTTACTTTAGAAAAAGAATCAGGGTTCCGCACAAAAAATTAAAACCCATGAAATTGTGAACAAAACTTGTACCTAGGGATGCACCCAAGCGAAGCGAGAAGTCGCTGGTTTTAAGAGGGCACCGGCACAGTAAAATTTTATGCTTCTTTCTATAAATGTGATGGACTATATATATATATGTATAAACTTTTATTTGTCATCCATGGTATAAACTATCCACCCCTAGTCACGGTATGTAATATTACCGTGCCCTAGTTCACGCTCTTAGGGGATAGATTTTCAAAAAGGCTAAAATAAATATTTATTTATTTATAACCAGAAGCCTGTATAATATGAAACTTCATGCAACTAACTTTGAAAATGACGGATTTCCACACAACTGTTCATTTTATTTTTTTCATTTGTTTTTATTTTTTTTCCATAAGATTCTCGTCTGCTGCAATGTTCCATTATTAACTTTTTAATTTTTCTTTTTTTTTTCATTTTCAAAATGTGACGAAATTGGTTGTATTTTTTTATTTTGTTTTACTGTTATATTGGCATTTTTAATTAATTTATTTTCATTTTATATGTTCACTAGCATTACCAGCGGCTCCGCTCGCGTTCAGATGACCAAAAACCGAATTCTTAGGTTTTACATATTAGTATACTCTTACAATATTTATTGTATTTTTTTTTAGAAATGAGATATTTTCCCGCGGTAAAAAGTATCCCATATTATGTTGGCCCGGATATCCAGCTATCACCATACCAAATTTCATCAAAATCCCTCCAGTGGTTTTTCTGTGATGGGGTAACAGACAGACAGACAAGACAAAAATACTAAAAACTATTGATCCGGCCCCTGTATCAAAAATAATCTCTATTTTAAATAAATAAGATTTTCCAAAAAATATTTAATGTACAGATTCAGCTTAGTTAGAATTTTATTATATGTATTGATAGAGGCAGTTTGTTTGAACACACTAATCTCAGGAATTACTAATCCAATTTGGAAAATTCTTTTTGCATTAGATAACCAGTTTGTTGAGGAAGCCTATATCATCATGCTACTACCCAAGGGAGCGGAGCAGTAATAATGACTATCAATAAGATTTTTCCAAAAAATATTTAATGTACAGATTCGACTCAGTAAGAATTTTATTATATGTTTAGAAAATATGTGTATGTGATTATTATTTTTATTTCTTGCACTGTTATTGCCAACTGAAACCTTCCACATGTCAACTGGAAGAGATCTCTTTCAGAGATAAGTCCACCTTTGCCAAATAAGTTTGTTTTTTTCTGTATTACTTTTAAAGTGCAATAAAGAATATTACCTATATTCTAGAGGTAAAAGTTTGTAAGTTTGTTTGTAGGATGTAATCTCTGGAACTACTGAACCGATTTAGATGAAATTTGGTAAGAAGACAGTTTGAGACCCTGGGAATCCATTAAATATTTTCACTTTATTAATTTTTATTTACTTATCACTCACTAGTCAGTACACAAATTGTCATATTATACTATTTTAAATCAATACTTTTAGCTTTATTTTTAAGTTTTATAATACTCATACACCCATAAAACTTAATGTTACTTAAAAAAACTTAAGTTTACCCTCATGCTACTCTTTTTTTGGGTTTTTCATTATATTAACAACATTTACAATTCAAAAGTAACCGTTTTCAAACTTAATTGATAAGTAGACTGTTAAAAACTCAATTTTCTATTTTTATTTATTCACAATCATAAGTAGTTTGAGAAAACTAACAATATTTGTAAATTAGAACTACTTATAAATGTTAATGTAGGTACACTTATCTAATTTTATTCCATCTTTAGCTTTGAGATAAATAAATCAAACAATTCAATTAAATTTGAACCAATTTATTTACATTTAACATTAAAAGTTATCTGAATATGAAATCATGATTCTTATTTTATTTACTAATAAAAAATAATGAAAAAACGAAGTTAAAAAAATTACATATTTACAATAAAGCTGTAGGATTCATAGTTCAGTCTTACATAAAAACGATGCCACACAATCTACCTAACTTAAGTATTTTATGTTTTATTCACTTATTTGTTTTTTAACAGGACCAGTTTGGATAATTGGCACGATGCGTTCACCTGTTGAGGGCATTGGTAAGATTTTTGGCGCAATAACGGTTAAAACACCATCAGATGATAGTTTTGATTTTACAGTATCTGGCAAACATCCCTTTGGCAATGGATATCTGCGGACGAATCTTCTCGAGACGAAACCGTGTTCATCTCTTCTCTCTTCATGGTTTCCTTCCACGATGATGAAGCCGTTAACAACTTTTACGCTTATTTCATCTGGTGCAAAATGTTGTACGTCCACACTTACTTGAAATTTCTCGGTGTCCGACGAAATCGAAGTATCTTTCAATCCCAATTTGTTCATGTCGGTTGTAAGTTGTTGTAGCTGCTTGAAAACACTTTCCCATGGCTTGAAAAAATCGTGTGGAACGAGCTGATACCCCTCAGGTCTACGACCGAGTCTGTGCTCACAAATTAACGGAATAAGCGACATTTTTGTTTTATTATAACACTTGTTAATTGTTACTGTTGTTGAACTTATAACACGAAGTTCACGTCTTAATTTGCTTCTCTAAACTGTCACGAAGACGCAAGTCGCCGTTTATATATACTAGCAGCGCCACCTATTATCGTTTACTCGAACCTGTGAGAAAGTTCAAGAATTATCTAAGAAGCTCTTTTACATCTTGTGAATTTTCTAGAAAAATATTAGAAAACAGCGCCATCTACTGTTGAGTAGCATAATGACTATAACCTAATGTTAACTTGTATGATAATAGATGTCGCTTCGTAATTTATTTATCTTATATTATTTCTTATTATAATTAATAATTAGAACAAAATTTACGTTAAAACGCAAAAGAAAACCGTTAAAGCGAAGCGAGAGTGAGTTGTTAGTTTTGTAATATTTATTTACACTTTTTTTTTCTTATTATTAGACAGTGTCATAATTTTTATAGAAAAGCCGGTTAGTGTAAAGGGATGGTTCTAACTGAGGAAGGATTGATTTTCAAACAAAAAATAGAAGTTTAATATTACATAAATAAGCTAACTGATTGTAAAAGTACGCTGGAACTTTTTACTATTGTACTCATATAACCTTTTTTTTTTAATTATAATGTTAGGTACATTATCACTCCCTATCTGTAAGTGCTTTCTATCCCTATGACATGTCGCTAATTAAGTGTAATTATACCTTTTTAAATGTTGGGTAATACATTTATGATTATGTGGTACTCACCGGCTAGAAAAGCCAGCTAAAACCCAATAGAACCTCCACCGTCTCGCTTACGCTCTCAACCACGACGCCGCGCTCCGACGGCAGGTCTACCGAAACGGACCACACAATCAAGTGGTTGCTTCTACAGTATATTGTGCTATTAGAGAAGTACCAGGAGCAACCCGCATGGTACACCGCTAACCGAAGCGGACCATTTCCCTGTGTGTCTCTTGGTTTCGCGCCCAGCTGGGTTGCCGGACGCGAAGTTTGTCACGTCGAGCATCGATGTCACGCAAGAACACTTAGTGCGTGTGGAAGGAAGCAGGCTCATTCTTGAATGAGGATAAGGAGTGGCAATAGGATCGCGGAGAATATTAAAGAAGGTGGGTTATAACTGTTTCTTAACGTGAATTTTGTGGTGATTACGTGTTTTTGATTTCACGCTGTAACTACATACATAGCCATTTTGTGTGAAATTCTACTTTTTTTTATTTTTTATATTCTTATATTTTTTGCTAGATCACAAAGTATTTATCTTATTTTATTTTAAAACCGTACCTACCACTCCGTACGAGCCGTAAACCTAAAAGTAGTGTTTTATATATTAGCGAGTTATTTTAGCTTCGCTCGGGTCCGTCCCTATATACTTTACGACGGTTAGTATGGAATAGATTATATATAAGGTAACAGACAGACAGACAAACAGACAGAGAGTTACTTTCGCATTTTATATTAGTACTAGCATTGCTCGCGGCTCCGCTCGCGTTCAGATGACCAAAAACGAAATTCTTAGGTTTTACATATTAGTATGATAGTATGTAAGAGTACATTGCAGTTTTCGTATTTTTTTTGTCAGAAATGAGATTCTTTCCCGCGGTAAAAAGTATCCTATATGTTGACCCGGATAACCAGCTATCATCTCTATCCAGTGGTTTTCTCGTGATGCGACAACAGACAGACAGACAGACAGACAGAAAGACAGACAAAAATTCTAAAAACTATAGATTCGGCCTCTTTATCGATAATAATGTCTATTTCAATAAGATTTTCCAAAAAATATGTAATGTACAGATTCGGCTTAGTTACAATTTTATTATATGTATAGACGGATTATATGTAAAGTTAAAGATTTATACTTCTCACATCGCTGATATGTACTATAGTTAATGAAACATTAAGTAATACATTGACTACACTCAGATAAAAGTTCATTATATATTATTTTATTATTAATATATTGCAATGTCAATGGGCTATCATCAATCAGTCGTCGTGCGGTTACGAGTCGAGATGCGAATTGTTGTGTTACTGTGTGCTATCTTTGGGTGAGACATTTTTAATTTTATATAATATATTTTTAATTATCATCGATATATCCATATTATATATATATATATATATATATATATATATATATATATATATATATATATATATATATATATATATATATATATATAGGGTGTCCGTTATTCACTAAGTTGTTTTTTTACTTGCGACGCCCCCCAAATTTTTAGTTTATCGTCTGAAAAAATGTCAGACCAAAATAAGCCCTTAGTGTGCTTAATAAACCTTGCCGTAAATTTTGCCACTTTTTGCAATTTTTTTCTCGAACTAGATGACTTACATCAACGAGACACGTTCTTATAGGAAATTGAACTCTACAAAAAAGGTTTCATATTATAGTTTTTCGATTAATTCACACGTTCAAAATTTATTTGAGATGAAAGTTGAATTCTGTGTAAATTTTCTGATTTTTTTACATTTACAACAAAGTTATTATTTCGATAAAAATATTAATTAATTTCTAAAAAATAGATAATTAAAACTGGAAGTTCTAATGTTGCTGGTGTTATGCCCCCGTGCCTCGGAGAGTATGGATTTGTCACCGGCTGAATTGCCCTGTAAAAACCAATTTTGTCCAAAACAAACAATAGAAATGTTGGTCCGAACCACTAAAGTATTGTTTTTATTGTTTTTATTTTACTGATAACAAGTAAAAATAGTGCATGACAAAGTTCTAAGCGCCTACTCTACTAGTAACTAAACTTAGAACTTATTATAATAAGTTCTAAGTTTAGTTATTAGTAGAGTAGAGTAGAGTTGTTATAACAAAATTAATGTTAATATTTGTCCTTTTATATCTCTTAAGGGATGATTTCCGGGATAAAAAGTATCCTATGTCCTTCCCAGGGTCTCAAATTATCTTCTTACCAAATTTCATCTAAATCGGTTCAGTAGATCCAGAGATTACCCCCTACAACCTCAAAAACTCACACACTACCTCTATAATATTAGTATAGATTAATTATTCATTAATAATTAACTACAGTTTTTTACTGAATCCATGAATCCGTTACAAGTTGAAATTTGGAAGTAAAGTCTTACAATTAGTCGTAACTAACACTGGCAAAAGAGACTCGGCGATACAAAAAATATTTCTTTTCTAAATATTCTTTTGATCTAAAGAGCAATTCTATGTAGATTTCAAGAAAAAAAAAGCACTGCCTTTGCTCTTTTTTTCTCCTCCTTCTTCTTGTCCTTTTCCTCCTTACTTACCTTTTGACGTGATATTTTAAACGCTTTGCAGTTTGTAATCAGCTTAGTTGAGGGAGTACTCGATAGTACATTATGCATACATATAATAAAACTGTAACCAAGTCGAATCTGTACATTAAATATTTTTTGGAAAATCTTATTGAAATAGACATTATTATCGATACAGAGTCCGAATCTATAGTTTTTAAGAATTTTTTCTGTCTGTCTGTCTGTTATGTCTGTTATCGCATCACTAGAAAACCACTGGACAGATTTTGATGAAATTTGATATGGTGATAGCTGGTTATCCGAGTCAACATATAGGATACTTTTTGCCGCAGGAAAATGTCTAATTTCTGAGAAAAAAAACAAAAACTGCAATGTAAGAGTATATGTAATGCTAGTTTATACTATAAGTACATAATGTTCTATATATTATTTCATACAATTTTAAATTAGACTAACGAGATAATAATATCCTCTGACACTATTACATATCTGACACCTCGTTACACTAAAAAAATACGATCTTGTTTAACAAAAGCTCAAATCAAAACTTATACAAGTTTTACACAAACTAATATAATTTAGTTATTTTATAAGCATAATATTTCAATTAGGTATTCGATACAAATCTATCTATACTAATATTATAAAGAGGTAAAGTTTATAATTTTGTGCGTTTGTGATGTTGTAGGGGGTAATCTCTGAATCTACTGAACCGATTTAGATGAAATTTGGTAAGAAGATAGTTTGAGACCCTGGGGAGGACATAGGATACTTTTTATTCCGGAAGTCATCCTTTAAGGGGGTGAAAATGGGGATGAATGTTTGTATGGGGAATCATGCTAGGAATGAACCCGAGCAAAGTGAGTCGTTAGTACATATAATAAAATTCTGAGTCGAATCTGTACATTAACTATTTTTTTAAAATCTCATTGAAATAGTCATTATTATCGATACAAAGGCCGAATCTATAGGTTTTAGAATTTTTGTCTGTCTGTCTGTGACCGCATCACGATAAAACCACTGGACAGATTTTGATGACGTTTGGTTTATCCGGGTTAACAAATAAGATACTAAGAAGAAATTCTTAGTCCGGGAAAATATGTCATCTCTGAGAAATCTACACTAAACATTAAAATGTAACTAGGGTCGAACCCGAACGGAACGAGGGTGAGTCGTTAGTAATATACATATTATGTATAAAGTTATAAATATGTTTTCTACGTTGTGATACTATGTTAAATTATAATAACGCGATAGCAGTATCTAGCTAACAATATTACCGATTTACGTTATAAATACGATCTTTTAACCCAACTGCAGCGAAGCCCAAAGGAGAGTTATGTATTTGACCTGTATGTATGTAAGTCCGATCCTATGTACACCCGTAACCCCTAAACGGCTTAACCGATTTTGATGATTCAAACGTCATTAGATTCGTCTTGGTAACGCAAGACTCATAGGATATTATTAGAAATTATAAAAGCGCATTTCAGACGCCAATTTGCGCGTCTTTATAAAAACATTCCTGAAAATTAAGGGTTGTGAAAAAAAATCAAAATTCAAATCCAAGCTCATACAAGTCAAATTCAAACTTAAAATAAGTATAACTCAGTTTAAGGTATATATATATATATATATATATATATATATATATATATATATATATATATATATATATATATATATATATATATATATATATATATAACACAACTAGCGATTCACCCTCGCTTTGCTCGGGTTCGTCCCTAGGTTGATTCCCCATGCAAACTTTCATCTCCATTTTCACCCCCTTAAGGGATGATTCCGGGATAAAAAGTATCCTATATCCTTCCCAGGGTCTCAAGATATCTTTTTACTAAATTCCATCTAAATGGGTTCAGTAGATCCACAGATTATCCCCTACAAGGTCACAAACTCACATTTCAGAAACTCACAAACTGTACAATATTAGTATAGAAGTGTAGATTATTTTTCTTACAGCTTCGGGAGTTCAAAATATGTATCTAAAACATCGAAGGTATGTTTTGATAAACACTTCATGTTTGGCGTAGCAACTGCGTCATATCAAATTGAAGGAGCATGGAATGTATCAGGTAAGACAAGAACTACGAGTTCTAGTCTACTAGAGAACTATTAGCCAAAATATAGGCACTTACGTATATTGCAGCTATGAGAGCTGGGTCCCCTTTAAAGAGACAGTAACGGCTACAAATCAAATATCTAACAATAATTTGATACTGAGTTACGCGAGATACATATGTATTAGAAATGAACAATTTGAGAAAATATCCAGCTGAAAGTTATGTTTATACTTTGGATTAACACATAGTCTATGTATACACTATCTAGGACATAAACCTTTTCGAATGCAGTGCAATACTGCAACATGAAAGATAAGGTGCAGCTGTAGGTCTTATGCCCGATTTCACCAACGTCACCTAAGTTTAAGGGATCCCATAAGCATGGTTAGGGGGCTGTTAGGGGACAGTTTCTGTTTCACCGACAGTTAGGGACCACCTAAATATTAAAAGGCCCCCTAAATTTAGGTGCTCGAAATATGGGCTTAAAGACGATCGTAAAACGAAATTTAATTTAGGGGCTAGTTTAGGGGACTTTTAAGCTAGGGATCCCATACGTAGGTGGTAGCTTATGGGTTGTTGGTGAAATAGGGCATTAGTGAGTAAAAGAGACTCTTTCACACAGTCCCATGACTACTGGCGGCCATGATAGATTCCTCAGTATGATAAAAAATATATATAACACCTGTGTTATATATCCGCGAAACCGAAGGCAAAATCTAGTAATGCATATATAATTAAAAGGCAGTTAATTAGTAATATTTATTCTAATCAAGCGATAAAATACTATAAACAAGTCCTTTTCCTTGTTTTGTTGTTGTTGTTGTTGTTATGTGCTCAGATAAAAAGCTTGTTAAGTAATTAAATTCCACGGAATTCGCAAGGCAATAGGAATCACATCAATACCCATAAATATTGCATCAGTCTGGGGACGAGCGTGAAAACGCCGAATCAGCCAACGTGACCCGCGGTTGCGACACACAGCGGCATCGCATTCAAGACTTATATTTTTACTTCACTTTCTGTTCTAACATCGAACACGATTGTCGCGCAATTAGAATTAAAATTAATTTGTAATTATTTAATAATTAATTAAAGTTTTTGTAATAATTTCGGGTTTTTTGCGACTTGCCTGCCGGACTGACATAATTGGCGCAGTCGGTAGGATACTCGCGGGCCGGTTCGCGATCGGTTTAAATTACTCGATAATTATCATCACGTCGCGTACCGCCCGGGTGGTTATCAAGCCCGTTCGAGGATCCGAATCTACACGTCGTGACCTGCAGCAAGTGTATCCAGATATCGATACAGCGAGGAAGCCGAAATGAAATTCATGTGAGTACATTAAAATTCTTTTAGTGAATTGCTCACCCCTAACTTTTAAGTCCCGTGTTAAATAATATCCTTCCAAGATTTTCCATCCACGAGAATTTCGGAGTGTTAGGTTAGAGAATAGAGTTAGTAGTAGGAATAGCTATCAAGATTTAAATAGAGAAATTAGTTTAAATAATTCAGAGGTTGAAATGGCTGACTTAGATCACATTTTTAAAGCTCTCAGATTAGTACCGGAATTTGACGGGAACGTCAACGTTTTAACTCGATTTATACATTTGTGCGATCAATTAGTTGTAGAATTTATTACTAACCAGGATCCACCCAATAGACTTGCTGAGATAGCTCTTATTAACGGAATATTAAATAAAGTAACGGGCGCCGCGGCCCGATTGATAAATTCGAATGGTATCCCATCAGACTGGGCTGGTATACGAAAATCACTTGTTAATAATTTCTCCGACCAACGTGACGAAACCGCGTTGTATAATGACTTAGCCTTACTGACACAGGGTTCCGACAGCCCCCAAGAGTTTTATGAAAAGTGTCAAAATTTATTTAGCACGATCATAACCTACGTTTCGCTTCACGAAAATGTAGCAACTACGATACAGGCAAAGAGGGATCTATATAGAAAATTAACCCTACAAGCTTTTATACGTGGTCTAAAAGACCCATTAGGTTCGCGAATTAGATGCATGCGGCCGGAGAATATCGAAAAAGCTTTAGAGTTTGTTCACGAGGAACAAAACGTCGTTTACTTACAGCAGCGTAATAATCAATTACCTGACAAAAAGACAATACCAATTCCTCAAATGACATCCCAAAAATCTATGCAAGGTTTTAACATACCGCAGCCTAGGCCATTCACCTTTAATTTGCCCGGACCATCAAAGGTCCCGTTCGTACAACCAATGACGCCGCAAGGACCCCTGCAATGGCGACCTAATTTTAATACTCAAAATCCGGCGGGTCCAACACGTACTCAGCAAATGTTTAGAGCTCCTCCCCCTAATTATAATCCTAATAATGCATTTAAATTCACACCGCGTAACCCTGTACCACAATTTGGTTCCCAGTATCCGAAGCCCATGAGTGGTGTAAGTCATTTTATACCGAAAGCGTTGCCACCTAATAATGCGTTACACGGTAATCCCCCTCATAACAATTATTTCAAAAGTAACCAAGTAAACTTTAATGATTGCGTTAATTACCATGATTATAACGATTATTACTCCGATTTTTACTCTTACTATGAGCCTAACGAATGCTATACCGATAATTACCATGATATTGAATATGATCAAAGTTATTACCCGCAGCCTGAAGTGGATTGTTGCATATCTAATAATGACGAACCGGCTACTGTAAAGAGGATTTTCGGGATGTTCGAAAGTCAGACAAACCAAAATAGAGGTTAACCTTCAAACACAACGCCAACTTCCATACTTGCAATTTAAAAATCCTCATTTAAAGTTGCTGATAGACACAGGCGCGAATCAATCATTTATTAGCCCTAAGGCAGTCGAGACTTATTTTAGTAACGTAAGATTGAATTATGATCCTTTTGAAGTATGCAACGTGCACGCGGTGACACGTAGTGACTATTCGATAACCTTACCTTGCTTTTCGGAATTAAATGATAGCGATTACGTAACACTATTTGTCTATAACTTTCATGATTACTTCGACGGGTTGATAGGATCCGATTTGCTAGATAAGTGGGAAGCTACAATTGATTTTAAATCTAAGTTACTACTAACAAAAAACGCGTCAAATCCCATACAAGTTTATGACTCGCGGAACGCTAATTTATATGAAGATATTATACCCGCTGGCTCCTCTAAATTAGTTAGGTTACCGATTAATACCCGAGATGGCGAAGTTATTATTCCGGACCAGGTTATATCTAATTGTCACATAAGTGAATGTCTAACCACTGTAAAAAACCAGAGAGGTATATTAGAGATCCATAACCCGAGTCGTAGCGATGTAATTTTTTCTATGGACCGCCCCGTATGTGCTCACCTTTATAACGTTGAGTGCATGCGCACCGAACAAACGTCTCAGCGCGTAAAGGAAGTGTTATCGCGATTGCGCACTGATCATTTGAATGAAGAGGAGCGCATTAATTTAGAGCTGCTATGCGAACGTTTCGCGGATGTATTTTATTTAGAAGGGGAAAACTTGACTTTCACTAATAAAATAAAACACTCAATCAAAACTACTGATGAAATTCCTATATATACAAA
This sequence comes from Brenthis hecate, assembly GCA_951806755.1. Classification (NCBI taxonomy): domain Eukaryota; kingdom Metazoa; phylum Arthropoda; class Insecta; order Lepidoptera; family Nymphalidae; genus Brenthis; species Brenthis hecate. The sequence goes on from OX638270.1 coordinate 1,647,275, forward strand.
AAGTTACCGTTATCCATTCGTACATAGGCAAGAAGTTCAAGATCAAATTAGTAAAATGTTAGAACAAGGCATCATTAAACCGTCAGAATCTGCATGGAGCTCCCCTATTTGGGTTGTACCCAAAAAGGTGGATGCGTCAGGAAAAACTAAATGGAGATTAGTAGTAGATTTTCGGAAATTGAATGAAAAAACTTTGGACGATAAATACCCCATACCGAACATAACAGACATTTTGGATAAGTTAGGCAACTGTCAATATTTCACAACCCTAGACCTAGCGAGTGGTTTTTATCAGGTTGAGATGAACCCCGCGGATATACCAAAAACAGCGTTTACGGTAGAGCATGGCCACTTCGAATTCTTAAGAATGCCCATGGGTTTAAAAAATAGTCCGTCCACTTTCCAGCGTGTGATGGATAATGTTCTCAGAGATTTACAGAACACAATATGTTTAGTGTATCTCGATGACGTTATCGTATTTTCCACGTCATTGCAAGAACATATAGTAAATTTAGAAAAAGTATTTAGCCGATTACGCGAATCGAATTTTAAAATCCAGATGGACAAATCAGAATTCCTTAAACTCGAAACAGCTTACTTAGGGCACATTATCAGTAAGGACGGCATCAAGCCAAACCCAGACAAAATATCCGCAATAAAAAATTATCCTCTTCCAAAAACCCCTACTGAAATTAAAAGATTTTTAGGCCTCCTTGGTTACTACAGGAAATTTATACCAGATTTTGCTAAAGTAACAAAACCCATGACCCAATGTTTAAAGAAAGGTTACAAAATAACTTTAGATCAAAATTATATTCAATGTTTTGAGAAATGTAAGACGCTTTTAACCAATGACCCGATACTGAGATATCCCGATTTTACAAAAGAGTTTATTTTAACTACAGACGCGTCTAACATAGCCATAGGAGCCGTTCTTTCACAGGGTACTATAGGTGCGGATAGGGCTATCGCTTACGCTTCTAGGACTCTAAATAGTAGCGAAATAAACTACAGCACAATTGAAAAGGAACTCCTTGCAATTGTATGGGCTACGAAATATTTTAGACCGTATCTCTTCGGTAGAAAATTTAAAATCGTGACTGATCATAGGCCTTTGCAATGGGTTATGAACATCAAAGAACCCAACTCGCGTCTTACTAGATGGCGACTCAAATTGAGTGAATTTGATTTTTCAGTAGTATATAAGCAAGGAAAATGCAACACTAATGCTGATGCATTATCCCGTATCGAAATACATAACGAAGAAATTAGCTCCGTAAGGGCCAACCCTAGCGAAAATCCACCTTCTCTAATAGCTAGCTCAAATACTGATACAGTCCACACAGACTCTGAAAACCCTATATTAGAAGTACCTATTACTGATTTTCCACTAAATAAATATCATAAGCAAATCGTTCTAACGCTTGTCGATGATATAAAAAGCCGACCTTCAGTTTCTAAGCCATTTGAATCGCATATGAGAACACATATTCAAATTTCCAAAACTAACATTGAGGAGGATGTCGTAAACGCAATAAAAGGTTATGTTAATCCAAAAGTAAAGACAGGCATTCTCATAAATCCCCCTTTGGCGATGTATGATATTATTCCCATAATACAAAATAATTTTAAAAGCTCCTCTATGGATTTAGTTTTAACAAAAGTAGAATTAGAAAATATTAAAGATTATTTAAAGCAACAGGAAATAATTCGTAATTACCATGAGGGTAAAACGAACCACCGCGGAATTAACGAGTGTTACTTATCTTTAACCAAAAAATACTACTGGCCAAAAATGAAGGAGCACATAACGAAATACATAAATGAGTGTAATATATGTGGCCAGGCTAAGTATGATAGAAATCCCATAAAACAGAAATTTCAAATCGTGCCACCTCCGACTAGGCCTTTTGAAATTGTACATCTCGATTTACTAAGCGTCGAGTCGCAGAAATACCTTACAATCATAGATGCTTTTTCGAAATATGCTCAAGCTTACTTTTTAAAAGATGCGACCGCCGTTAGTGTCGTACAGGCTCTTTTAAAATTTAGCACACATCACGGACTCCCCATAACGATTGTAACAGATAGAGGTCCAGAATTTACGAATCAATTATTCTTAGAGTTCATTAGAATACACAAAATTCAACATCATAAAATACTAGCATGCGCACCTAACGAGAACGGTATGGTAGAAAGACTGCATTCGACATTATTAGAACATCTACGTATTTTAAAATTAGAAAATCGCGGTGAATCTGTCATAAACCTAATGCCTTATGCAATTCTAGGATATAATAATTCTATTCACAGCTTCACGAAATGTAGACCCTTAGATATAATCACTGGTCATCTAGATCCTCGTAATCCTTTAGACATAAATTTATCAGAAAATATATTACAATTGTATACGCAGGAGCACCGCAATAAAATGCAAAAAGTCTATGAGATGATCAATGAATCATCCCTTCACAATCGTACTCGTATCACGGAAAATATTAACAGAGATAGGGAACCCGAAGAGGAGTATTCCCCAGATCAGCATGTATTTATACGAAATCCAATGGCTAACCGTCAAAAATTAGCTCCGAGATATACACGTGACATAGTCCTAGCTGACCTTCCGATTCACATTTATACTAAAAGAAACGAGGGCCAATCGCTAAGTCTCGATTAAAACGGGTCCCTAATAGTAACCGGTTGTTACAGGATTGTTCTTCTGATCCTGAGCCCAGTACGAGCAGAGGACATAACGCTGAATAATTTGGATAACGGACCTGGCATCTTACCTTTCTTTTTAGGGCAATCAAAGGTCATCTCCCACTATCATTCTTTCATTCAACCCGTTAACGTAGATATTATAAGTACTAACATTAATTTAGTAAGGAAACAATTAGATGATATTTCGCCTCAGTTTCATAATAAAACGCTTTCCTTATATCAACCTCACATAGAATATCTTTATAGTAAAATAGAGCAGCTATCTGATCAAGTAGAGTTATTTCAATCCCATCGCACTAAGCGAGGCCTAATCGACGGGTTAGGTTCAGTAATAAAAAGCATTTCGGGAAACTTAGATTATACCGATGCCATTCGCTATGATAACGCTATTAAATCCTTACGAGAAGACGAGAATAAAATCGTTACGGAATTAAATAATCGTATTAGTTTAAATAAACATTGGATGTCACAAAACTCGGAAATTTTAAGTAAAATGTCTCAAAATCAGAATAAAATTAGGGAAGTTGTCGATTTGATTATGGAAAACGAATTAAAAAGTGAGAAGGATTTAATTAAATTTGCCCATTTAACTCAATATCTTATAATGCTAGCAGATAACATTGAATCCTTATCGGATGAACTACTGAGGTTGGAGAACTTATTAGCATTTATACGTGCCAAAAGCACACATTTTCTTATGTTTAAATTAGACGTATTTGATAGTATGATAGAACAGTTAAATGCTCTCTACGGCCGAGAGCAAATACTGAACATTAGCTTTAGGGAATATTTCGATATAGTTAAGTTAGGGTACTATTATAACAGTAAAAATTTAGTATTGGTATTTAAGCTCCCTGTAGTTTTTCCTACCACTTATAATTTCTACAAACTATCCATAGTTCCCAATAGAAATAACAAAGTATTAATCCCAGGCTATCCCTTCCTAGCAATTCACGACAAAGATTTTATGTACATAGAGGCAGAATGCCCGAAGTCCAGCCAGTATTATCTCTGTGAGGATAACATCAATCAACACTACAAGGATCAAGGCGACTGTATCCATCGCTTGATAACCACGCAACAAATCGACAAATCTTGTCAATACACTACCACCGAACTGAAAACTGAAGCTGAAGAAGTGCTCGACGATCGCCACTACGTAGCAAGCTTTCCTGTACCCACGAAGATTCGCATGTCCTGCGCTAAAACACAATATAACACCATAAAAGGCAGCTACCTTATTACAATTCCGAAAGGATGTGTCGTGCAAACGTCAGGTCTAATACTCGCAAACAAGGATGACCGTTTGAAAGGACAGGCATTAAAAATAATGAATATCCCCTTCGCCAATAGAACTAGCGAAAACTCAGAAATTAGAAGATTGACACTCAACTCTGCAGATCTTCACAGCCTCCATGCTGCTGCCAAAGAAATATCCATGGAACCACCGCTGACTCTAGACAATGGTGACATTCATAGCGTGTACTACACTATAACACCGCTATACTTACTACTATTAGGTGCAAGTGCACTGGGTATTGGCTTCGCATTAAGAAAATATGTGAGGCAATGCTCATCGAAAACTACAGCTGAATGTGCAAATGGCGAGATGGAACAAGGCAACGCCTATGCAGAGATGGCTACCAACACCAATATGACTCTAACTGGATTATCCGCGCTATTCTCAAATCAATCTACGAATAGTCGCTGATCTTAGGGAGGGAGATGTTAAGTAATTAAATTCCACGGAATTCGCAAGGCAATAGGAATCACATCAATACCCATAAATATTGCATCAGTCTGGGGACGAGCGTGAGAACGCCGAATCAGCCAACGTGACCCGCGGTTGCGACACACAGCGGCATCGCATTCAAGACTTATATTTTTACTTCACTTTCTGTTCTAACATCGAACACGATTGTCGCGCAATTAGAATTAAAATTAATTTGTAATTATTTAATAATTAATTAAAGTTTTTGTAATAATTTCGGTTTTTTTTGCGACTTGCCTGCCGGACTGACATAATTAGCTTAAAAACAGCCAGTTCTTGTTGTATAAATTTTCTGGTAAAGTAAATGCGAGATAACTAATACTATTAACACAAAGGCACCTTTTTTATCAAGATACCATATAAGCGTGGCCACGTGTGTAAACTAGTTCTGAATAAAACAGATATTGAGTATCTTCTTCTTCTATATACATAAAAATGAATGTTTGTATGTTTGTCTTCTACGCGTTCCTAAGCTATTGACTCGATTGTGATGAAACTTTGGTGGGTTATTCTGTATACGCCTGCGAAATTTTTGGCCCAAAATTGTGAATGTTTTGCACAGATGTGATTTATGAGCTTTAAACTGAGAAGATCTAAGGTCGTTCGATATATTTTTAAGGGTTTTCTTTACTTTAATTATTTCAGGTAAAGGAGAAAGTATATGGGATAGGTATACTCACGAGCGGACGGATAGGATATTTGATCACAAAAATGGCGACGTCGCTGCCGATTCTTACCATTTATTTAAGGAAGACGTGAAGCGTTTAGTTGAATTAAATGTGCAATTCTATAGATTTTCAATATCCTGGCCGAGGATTCTTCCTAATGGGTTAAGCAAGTACGTACCTAAAACATTTTCGTTTCTTACAATATTTTTGTTTTTAAGACTGCTACAGTTCTATTATTAATAGTATATTTTAAATAAATATTTCAGCATTACGATACAAAAAGGCAAGTTCCATTAAAGACCTGACTGAGCCGCCACACTTTAAGGGATGAAATTTTGACAGACTATTCCTATAATGACAGGCTCCAACTCAAAATATTTTTAAGGGAATGAACTCAATAATGGATTGCAAATTTTGTACAAAGACTAAAAAAATATCTGGCAAAATTAATTAAATTAATCGATATTTATAAAAAAAATCTTAATAAAATAAAACAATAAGAAAATAAATATTTTCCATTTTACTTGAAAAAAAAATACCTCCTCTTGGTGCTCCTTTTTTTCATATAAAGCCAATTTCATACAATATCAAATAAATTCCGTATTAGGGTTGTATTCAGCCCTTTTTAAAGTCCCCCTGCTGGGCACTGGCCTTCCTTCAATACGAGGGATGTCAGGTCATAGTCCACCACGCTGGCCAAGTGCGGTTTGGCGGACTTCACATGTCTTTCGAAAACTTGCTAGGTTCTCCCAGACATGCAGGTTTCATCACGATGTTTTCCTTCACCGTAAGACAAAACGGCTATATAGCAATACATTAGGGTTTTGGTTATGGAACCCTAAAAAACCAAGTTTTCTTCAATTCATTCAACATATTTATATTTATTTCAGTGAAATAAACCAAGATGGGATAAGATATTACACTGAACTATTAGACGAACTTCTCCGTCACAACATACGACCTGTCGTTACCATGTACCATTGGGATCTACCACAAGTTCTCCAAGACCTTGGCGGTTGGACCAATCCAATAATTGCTGATTATTTTGTGGATTATGCTAGAGTAAGTTATATAATTAATAAAAACCATATTTAACACTCGATATATAAACAACAACACAGCATAAAATAGTGAATCTAAAAACCAATTTTGGACAACAGTTCCATCAATATAGACATAATAATTGCTCGTACTTAAATATTGTCTAGTTTATACAAAAGCACAGAATTTTTTATAGTTAAACTACTCTAAAAACACTTTGTTTTCGTCATTTTTTTTGAAATCTAGATGAAATAATCTTTTACAATGAGAGGACTGAAAGACGAGTTTAAATGACATCCGAAAACGAGAACGAGTTTTGTAATGCCACACTAATATTACAGACTCGTATATAGAATAAAAGTTTGTAAATTTTTACCTTTGAAAGTAACTGGTTATCTCTGAAAAGATACATATGCCTATAAGTACTTCCGTCTAGGAAATAAGTTGTTTATAACCCCCGACACAAAAAGAGGGTTGTTATAAGTTTAACGTCGATGTCTGTCTGTGTATGTGTGTCTGTCTGTGGCATCGTAGCTCTCAAACGGATGGACCGATTTCGATGCGTTTTTTTTATTTGAAAGCCAGTTTCCTTGCGGTGGTTCTTAGCTATATTTGGTTAATATCGGTCGAGCAGTGTAAGAGTATCAGCTCTTTTCCAAAATGATACGCATTTTGGCGTATGATTACTCGATTAAGTGCTTCACGCGTGCCAGTGTAATCGTTAAATGACAATTAATTTGCGTAGGGGGTTTTATATTTTTTTAATTTATAATTAATCTAAATTTTTCTCATTTTATTAAGAGGTCACAGCGTAACGACCATACTTACTCACATCAACAGTTTAAGTTTTTGCATTTCAGGTTCTATTTAAACATTTCGGTTCAAAAGTACCAACTTGGCTAACTTTCAACGAGCCCTTATCTTTTTGCGAAGATGGATACGGCGGGACAGATGCACCCGGGAACAAAGCTAGTGGGTTTGAAGATTATTTATGCGGTCATAACGTGTTGCGAGCTCATGGCATGGTGTACCGGATGTATGATAAAGAATATAGACGGCGATTAAAAGGTATAGTAATATTTAGTAAAATGACGCATAGTGAAGCCTGCTTAAAACATAGAAAAACTTTATAGGTTTTATTATTATTTGGTTAGGTTGATTCCTCATACAAACTTTCATCCCCAATTTCAACCCTTAAGGTATGATTTCCGGCTATAAAGTATCCTATATCCTTCCCATGGTCTCAAACTATCTTCTTGCCCAATTTCATCTAAATCGGTTCAGTAGATCCAGAGATTACCCCTTACAACCTCAAAAACTCACAAACTTTACCTCTTTATAATATTAGTATAGATATGTAGGTTTGAGTTAAGCCAAGACTATATTACAACGAGATTTAATTGTATTCATCCCTTTTTAACGTCCCACTGCTGGGCATGGACCTCCAGACAAGCAGATTTCCTCACGATGTTTTCCTTGACAAGTGATAATCATGTTGAAAATGATTTGCACATGGAAATATCAGAGGTGCGAGACCCGGGATTTGAACTCGCTTCACTCGGTTTCTCAAGCGAGTGTATTACCACTAAATGACCATTGCCTTAGAGATTTAATTATGATAAGAATATAAAGTGTCTATTTCTCCTCTTTTATAGCTGACCTTGGAATCACTTTAGATTTCTCGTGGTTAGAGCCAAATACTACATCGGAGGATGACCGAATAGCCGCTGAAACCGCCAGGCAGTTTCATGTAAGTTAGTATAATGCCGAACCCTCACGCTTGTCAAGCCTCGAACAGCCATCATAAATTCAAATATGTGGAGATAACGTTTGGCTTGGCTTGTATAGGTTTGCAAGAGTTTTAACTTCCGATCGGGTCGATTTTTGTGAACAAATAAAAGGAAATTTGCTTGTGATGTGTTTGTGACGTTTGTGCGTTTGTAGAGATTTGAAGTTTGTGGCAAATGGTAAACGTGTGGACTCGGCATAATAGGCGAAAAGCCTTTAATGCTATCACTTTATATAGGTTACCAAACACCATTAAAAATGGAGTCCATTTTAACATACTTCTTTATGTTTTCATTTCCAATTTTGTAAGTATATGAAATCTGTATGACAGTATAACACCTTGATACCATAGAGCTGATGATGGAGTTAAGTAAAAAAAACTTTTTGATCAAGTCAAACTGATCAAAAAGTTTTTTTAGCTTTAACTAACCTCATTTATATTTTTTATTTAATAAATGTTCCAAATAATTCTCTCCTTTTTAGTTTGGTTGGTTTGCACATCCAATATTTTCGAATACTGGGGACTATCCTTATATCATGCGTAAAAGAATAGATGCCATATCCAAAAGACAACGATACACTCGCTCAAGGCTGCCAACATTCACTCAAAAGGAAGTCGAAATGATTAAGGGATCAGCCGATTTCTTGGGTCTTAATCATTACACAACGTATTTAGTGTCTAAAAATAGAGGCAAATTACCACTCTTTCCCTCCTTTTCGTCAGATATGGGAGGTATAATATCCCAAAAAGCGGAATGGCCGAAGACGAACTCTTCATGGTTAAAGGTAGTGCTTTTATAACTATTAGCGTGGAGCGAAAAAAAAATTTTTTAGCTTGGGGTTATAATTTGTAGCTTATAAGAACAAAATTTTTACTCAACATTTTGAGGTGGCCTACTGATTTTTAAATTAACAATTAATTTAAATTTTTAGTTTGAATGTTTTTTTTTCGTGTGATCATTTTTGATAACATTCAAGAATTGACGAATATAGTCATTTTTTACTCAACTTCCATTGTAATACAAAAAAAAGTAACATGTTATTTTTTCAACTTTATTTAAAAATTGCAATAACAACGGAATTGAGATATAAACTATTCAATAAAAGAAAATTATAAAAATCGGTTCACAAAAGATTTATTACCTCCATCTTTTAAAGTTGGTTAAATGACAATATTTATTAGTTAAGCTGGTGTCATACTAATTTATTCGCTAACATTTCTAGGTAGTTCCATGGGGTTTTAGGAAATCACTTAATTGGCTGAAGAAAGCATATGATAACCCACTAGTGGTCATAACTGAGAATGGAATGTCCCTAGAAAAGGGCCTGGAAGATATACGACGAATAAAATATATTGAAGGGTACCTCAAAGCGTTACACGCAGCGATGTATAAAGACAATTGCAATGTCTATGGATACACGTATTGGAGTCTCATTGATAATTTTGAATGGACGAGAGGATTTTCGTAAGTTGTTTCTTCTCTATAAATATGTTGGGACATTAACACACAGCACCATCTAGTTCCATGATAAGTTCGAGGCTTGTGTTATGGATACCATATAGTTGATAGAACTTTAAATACATACATTTTATAAATATAAACATTAAACACCCATGACTGGAGTACAGACAGACTTCACAATACACATATCTTTCGAAAACTTGGTAGTTTCTCTCAGACATGCAGGATTTCTCACGGTGTTTTGCTTCACCGTAAAACAAACGGTAATCATGTTGCAAATGATTCGCACATGAAAATATCAGATGCGAAATCCGGGATTTGAACCCGGTTTCCTAAGCGAGTGCGTTGCCACTAGGCTACCACTGCCTTTACTATCTTATTACTAGCCAATAAACAATTACTGAGTCGATAAGATTTTAAGTTTAATTTGCTTTATTTGATTACATTTTTTAATATTTTCAGTGAACGTTTCGGTTTATACGAAGTGGATTACAACTCACCAAATAAGACCCGTTACAGAAGAATGTCAGCAGAATATTACAGCATGCTCAGTCGTACTAAATGTATACCTACATTCGATTATATTGACTAACATAACTCCTAAACTTAGCCCTTAGGTTTAAACTTTAAATCTATTGACTGCACGGTTTTGGGATTTAAGGTACCTATAGAAAATGACTTTTTTTGACCGACAACAAAAAAGAAAATCCATTTTGGTGTACTTTTTATATGTACATATATTGCGCGATATATGTACTTATCAATTCAGAACATTTTTTTTAATGAAATGATTAGAACTGCAGTTGGTCTCATATAAATTTCAAAAAGTCATTCCCAGTATAGAATAATCAATTTTAAATATAATTAGATATATACAATGTACATAGTATGATTCGCATTTAGCAGGCGCTTCCTGTTATGTAAAATGAAGGCAAATTATAAAACGTTGGATTGTAAAATACACCACTGTGAACAACAACAACACTGGAAACAAGTTCAAGAGAAAAAAAATTAGATAACTGAAAGGCAAGGAAAAGAAAATTGGATCTGAATTTAACATACGAACATAACGCCATGAAAATCCAGCTGAGCATCGTTAAGATGGTGTACGTAACAGTGATGTTTTGTAAAATAACTAACTTTAATATATTAGCTGATTGTATAACCTAATATTAATTTTTAAATTATTGCTACATATTTCGGCAAAATAGATTAAATTCATACGCACAATAAATTTGCCTTCGGCATTTTATAAAATGGCATGCGTTTGTAAACGGAATACGCCGTTTAATAAAATTATTGTACAATATGCCTGCGACATACATATTATATATACATTGAATAAAGTAGTCCGAGTTTTACATTGGTTTATATATTATTTGGCTATGTTGTAGTGTAAAAGAGTACACAAGTAACATTTTTTGCTTACAAATGAATTTTCCTTTATATGGAAATTGTTTTTCATATATGTATATTTTGAAAATGCCTTCCTAACTGACTTCCCAAATACAGTGTTTATTTTAAAGCCTTACATGTGATATCATAAAATAGGTAATAACCTACATTTTCAAATATGGTATGTTAATGAAAACCGCCTTTGTAAATTCATCTTTAATGCAATAAATTGTGAAATAATAAGTTAGTTTTATTTATTATTTATATATTTTTGTCATTTTAAAAAAAATAAAGAAATTGCGGTTGTATAAATGGTCATCTGGGGAAATAAAATCAGGCAAGTGCGAGTAACTCCCGCATTAAGGGTTCAGTACTGCCAAAAATAAAAAAATAAAAATCAAAATATATTTCATTCAAACAGACTTTTACAAGCACTTTTGAATCGTCAATCTTACAATTTAAATTTAAATTAAATGTCAGTCTAATTAAATGAAGTCAGTGCGTGAGGAATTTGCGAAATGGTAAATTTTTTTTTTTTTATTTACATTTTTTATTAGGCTAAAAGTAAAATTACCATTTACGCATTATTTTTGAGTCTAAATATCCTATAAGTACTATAAAAATATAAACTTATTTTGTGTCTGTTGAATAAAATATATAAGTATCAATAAAGATTAAAGTACTAAACACCTTTAACAATATAACAAATGCGTTTCTTTTTGTGAGACCAATCGCAAGATTAACCCAAAAACACACAAACATGCTCGCACAAAAATAAAAATATATCCTTAGTTGTAATAATGGCTATAAAAATAAAAATGTATGTTCGTACATTTGTCCTCTATGCGTTCCTAAACCGATTGTAATGAAACTTTGGTGGGATGAAAGTTCGATTGTAATGAACCTATATACGCCTGCGAAGGTTCCCGGCGCAAAAAAAAAACAATTTATCTCTGGACGTTTGTCTTTTACGGGTCTGTAAACCATTCAAGTTTATATGTGGTAGGGAGATTAAGTTACTAGTTTTAAATAAAAAAAAGTTGTAAAAATTTCATAGATATATTTATTTAAAACATATTTTCACTTAAAATTAGTAATAACTGGAAGACCACTTTCTCCCTAAAGCTATTTATTTCATAAGCTAATATACAGTTAACTGAATAAATAAGGCAGACTTCATACAATAGATACTTTAGGGATTTAAATAGCGATAGTTAGAAACAAGATTAAATATAAACTTTTATAATAAACATAGGTTTTACATGAAAACAAAAAACACCCCGTAAAATCTTTTCATAAGTACATATACATATCTATACTAATATTATAAAGAGGTAAAGTTTGTGAGATTGTGAGTTTGTGACGTTGTAGGGGGTAATCTCTGGATCTACTGAAACGATTTAGATGAAATGTGGTAAGAAGATAGTTTGAGACCCTGGAAAGGATATAGGATACTTTTTATCCCGGAAATCATCCCTTAAGGGGTGAAAATGGAGATGAAAGTTCGTATGGGGAATCAAGCTAGGGACGAACCCGAGCGAAACGAGGGTGAGTCGCTAGTATAATATAATATTAAAAGCTCATCAGGATTCGATTCTAGTATTCTAACCACTAAAGCTATAGAATAGCATATGTTTTAAAAAAATGGTACTTAATAGATACTTATTGAATGACCAAATGCACATTAGTCTATACTTACTAATATTATAAAGAGGAAAGTTTTTGTTTGTTTATGCCAAATAGGCTCCGAAATTACTGAACGGATTTAGATGAAATTTAGTAAGAAGATAGTTTGAGACCTTGGGAAGGACATAGAATAGTGTTTATCCCGGAAATCATCTCTTAAGGGGGTGAAAATGGGGATGAAAGTTTCTAGCATGAAGTGTAAGTATAGTAGTATGAAAATGACAAGGACGCTTAGTTATTTTTGTATGGGAAGTATGTTGTACCTCCAAGAAAATTAGTTTACAATATTTATTTTAAGTAATCCGTGAGCTTTATGGTCAACTATAGGCTTTTCATATTCTTAAGTAAAATCGTCTAAATCACGTATCATTACACCGGGATTTTGCTTTTTTGAATCTTCAAATTCATTACCTGTATTATACGTATATATATTTTTAGTATGTTCATTGATGATTGACTAACTTTATATACATAAAATAATTTAAATATCGATTTTATAACTATAGGGATGCACTGTTTTAACTACCTTGCACGAGAATCGATTTCTGCCATACATCTATTCGCTTAGCTAGATTGACTTTTGACTTGCAGCATAGATAGTATGGAGGAAATTAACCCTCAGTAATTCGCTCATATGTTAGGTTATTAAAAATATGTATATGACGAAAGACTTGTTAATTTATTTAAATAATAATAATAATAAATTTAGGGACATTAACACACAGCGCCATCTAGTTCCATGGTAAGCTACGAGGCTTGTGTAATGGATACCTAGTTGATACACTATACATATATAACTGTAAATCTATCGTCGTCTTGAGTGTTTATATGTCCAAACGGCCAATTTACCGAAAGAGTTTTTTTAAACAGACATTAACTTTTAAGTGTCAATTCCTAATCATTGAAATAAATTCTACAACTACAATACAAACACTATATATATATATATATATATATATATATATATATATATATATAATACACTATACACTATATCTATTGAGGTCCTAATAATTTGGCAATGAAGAAGGACAAACGTTAATTAATTGTATTATACTATATTTTTATTACAATATATCAGCCTCTAAAAATTCAATACTACAAAAGCTATTGCTTGCTTCTTCAAACTAATTGAATGTTTTTAGCTCTTACTTTTTGGACTTTTAGTCCCGTATTATAGTTAGGAAGGGTTAGGGAAGTTATTTTATTTACATAAACGTGAAACATGGGCTTAAAACGAGGACTTTTTATCTTTTATGTTATTATGTACACACACGAGCCCTTTATGTTTCTTTTGAATATATAGATTAAGACTGTGGCATCTTACACTGATTACAAGCTTCCATGCCGTCGTTAAACTCTTCAATTTGGAGGGTCATTTCAAAAAAGTTATACTTTTCGTGGACCAGTCGTGTAGCCTCTTCTAGGACTTTTTGTGGACTTACGCCGGTACCTGAAATTAAAAGAGTTAGCTATTTTCCAATAAACTAAATTTATGTACTACGTTGGCTTGCTGAAGCTGATATCGCAGGTTCGATTCCCGCATAACATTCTTTATAGCCCGATCCTGGTATTAAAAAGCTTAATCTAACACGATTCATTCTAAATATCAGCGAAAATAATATTTTTTGTTAAGTAAGTAAGAGTAAAGAAATAAATTAAGCATTTATATATTTTTCAATATCCAGAAATTTCTATCCACATTTTACTTACGGATAGCAAGATGAGCGGATAAGGCGGTTTTATCCAACGATAGGGCCCACATTCGTAGATTGTGTATCCTAACAACTCCTGGCAGCGACAAGAATGTATTTGCTACGTCCTGTAAATGAAATGGGAAGAAGTTATCAATCAAATACTCTAAAAAATCAACCGTGAATTTATATACATATACATAAATTGCAAAAAAATCCTTTTCTCAAAGGAAGCTTAATAGACGATTAAAATAAATAAGCAAAAAAAGAGGATCAAAATAAGTAAAGAGGAAAAGAGGAAAACTGTAAAAATAAAAAAAATATTCAGAATTAGCTTCATACCTGAAAATCTAGACCCCTAGGAGAACCTTCCATGAGTACTAGTAAAGTATCTTTGATGATGTTGAAGGTAGTGATGAGCACCAACACAGAGAACAGGAAAGTGCAGATCGGATCTACCAAATTCCATTCGGGCTGAAAATAAAGTTATTAGCAATTTTATTTACGTATTGAACGTAATACTCGTATTTATTTGATAGAAAGTAGAATACAGGAATAATATTATCAATAAGCCAATATCAATAAGAAACCCTCATAAAATGTCTAAATTTTGCATAGTACGTATAAGCCAAAGCGTGAGTGGCATTTAAATAAATAAATAAACAAATATGTTGGGACATTAACATACAGCGCCATCTAGTTCCATAGTAAGCTACGAGGTTTGTGTTATGGATACCAGATAGTTGTTACACTATACATATATAACTTTAAATAAATAGGTACATATTATAAATATAAACACCCATGTCTGAAGTACAAACATTCGTGCTCATCACAAAAATGAGACTCGGAACCACGACCGCTGGCATAGCAAGTAGGGTCACTACAAACTGAGCCAAACGTGCCATCAAATTTTCAAAATTTGTCACTGGCATAGTTTACTTTAACTTTTTCGTAGTATAAGAGTACAGACGAAAATGATGCAGGCATACTCATACATACATATCCCGTGTATGACCTTATCGGAGTATGAGAGTGATAGGAATAGAGAGTGCACGTTGTGTCTGCGCGTACACTTGTGCACTATAATATCTCCTGCGCAGTTGGCTAATCTCAATGAGATTGGCCGCCGTGGCCGGAATCGGCTAGGAGAACATCATGATCTTATACTCACGTCTCAAAAGCGATTTCGGAGCAACAAGTACTACATTACATGTATCACATACCCTCCATTTATGTAGTTTTTTTATAAATTATGTTATACGTGATGTTGGCGTAGTAGTCTGTGCTGAACTGGCACGTTTTGAAACTATTAAGAAGAGTATAATAATGTCCTCCTCATCAATTCCGGCCACGACGGTCAATCTCATTGAGACTAGCCAACTGCGCAGGAGATATTATAGTGCAGCGCGTGTGAAAGAGACCGCAGACACAACGTGCACTTTCTGTTCCTGTCACTCTCATACTCCGGTGGGACGACCACTCGACACGGCCAGTGAGAGTGTCGGCGCAGGACCGACGGCTTTACGTGTTCTCCGAGGCACAGGGGTGAAACACCGAGACTTAGTGTACAGAAAGACTCAATAACTAAACTTGGCTTGGAATTGATGGACTGTAGAAAAAATAAAATTAAAATTACCTTATAATAAATAACGATGGCTGCAATCAAAACGCCGAAACTTTGGAGGAAATCACCCAACACGTGTATGAATGCGGCGCGTACGTTGATGTTCTCCGCACGATGTTCGTGCTGGTGTGAAGAGGAGCTTTCCGCATCGGAGTCTGAGCGTTCTTTCTGTAAATAATAATAGAAAAACTTATAAAATATAGAAATATGACTAAAGGGTAAATTGTACCAAAATACTTACATAAAGACAAGTGGTTACTGGTTAGTATAACTTTTTCACAGAGGACATGAGTTTTCTTCACAACTTCATCTATATCAGATTGAAGTGTCTGTTTGTAATGTCTAAATAATAGCTTTTTAATAAATGCATATAAAATTATATATAATACTAGCTAGTATAGTAGGTATTATATGATCTGTGGTACTAGTAAAAAGAGCACAAAATTTAAAACCTTTGTCTGTCTGTTTGTTCCGACTAATCTCCCAACGGCTAGACTCATTCCGGTGGGACTTTCTGATGTCATAATTAGTAACTTAGGATACTTTTATTTTAGAAAAAGAATTAGGGTTCCAATTCAAAAAAATATATAACTTACCTAATAAATATAAATATATAAAACATTGTGGTTTATTTAGACATAACTTTTAACTATTGTAATTTAAAATGTGAATGATTTTTCTTCGATCGAATAAACAGATGAAGTATCTTTGGGGCTTGGGATAGCATTTTATTAAGAACTTACTTTGTTATTGAGTATAGGATTGTTGCCGCCGTGAGAGTGGCCGTGACCGCCGCCCCCGTGACTGTGCCCATGTTGGTGTAGAGTAAGACCCATACTGTAATGAGGTATTAATGGGAGGATTTCATATCATGAATTAATATGAAACGATATTTAATAATTTCTTATGACATAACGTGTTTATATTTTAGTTTGAATAAAATTTATCATTTCTAGGTCGTCTAAAGTTAATTTAAATAAAAAACATTGACGGTAGATATTTACTTAAAGTGCTAATGATACCACTTTAAGTAATTATCCGCCTTAGACTTTTTCTAGATATTTATAAAATTGGTATAGCTTCACGTATACATAAAAAATAATCATTAAAATCATTACACAGCTTAGAAAATATTTTACGGTAACTAAAATGGATATATTAAGTACCTCCTCACATCTTATAGGCGTTCAAAAATATCATTATATAATCACTAAGTATTGTATACATACACTAAATTCACAGCAACTCCAACAGCAGATGTGATCAACATAACGGTCGCGTCGATCTCAAACTCCTTATATATCACTCTTTGAACAGCCATGTACACGAGAACTCCGGTCACCACCCAAATCAGGAGAACCGACGTTAAAGCGCCTATAACTTCAGCTCGATACCAGCCGAAAGGCATCCTAGCCGAAAAGTAAAGAAAAATTGTTAAGTTTCTTGTCGAAATTTTCAGCAGAACTGCCTTCACATAACTCTCACCAACCGCTCGCAAGCCGGTGATAGCTTGTCTCAGACTGATTGATTGATGTTAAATTAAATTGACTCTTCAAAAATGCTTGCAAAAGTCTATCAGAATAAAGAATATTTCGGAAATAAGAATATTTGAAGAAGATATATGTAGTTCGGTCATGTTATTGACTAGCCAATCTTTATATATATAATTCTTCTGTGAGTGTGTATGTCACTGAACTTCTCTCAAACGACTGGACCGATTTTGATGAAATTTTTTGTGTGTGTTCAAGGGGATCTGGGAATGGTTTAGATTTACAATTTTGTCCAAAAAGTTTGAAATTTTCAAATTAAAGACGTGTAGACAGGACAACGTCTGTCGGGTCCGCTAGTATATGTATATAATAGGGCAGCCACTAGCCAATAGAATAGAGAGTAAGTGTAAAACTGAAAGATGTCCTTTAGATTATATGAAAAGTATTTGTATATGATATATAACAAGAATGAAAATAAGATTCAGACTTCAAGAAAATATAACTTCCTCAGTTAAATGTGCATATTTAACTATTGAAAACAAAATGGTATCTATTTAAAATAATATTAAACGAACATTTAATGTTAATTTTCGATAGTTCTTCAGGAAGAAGGGGTAAGAAGGAAAGAAATTTCCTTTCCGAACTGTTGTATGACTTGCAATAATGTTTAGACTTGCAATAACAAATTGATATATGTAGTTTGAATGTTAACAAAATTATTTATTATACATTAAAAAAAATATTATTTAGTTTCACTAACCTTCTAGTAGCGGGTCTACTTGCGACCCAAAGCGAGAATAACGATATCATAAAACTAGCAAAGTCTGTTAAGAGATGTGCCGCATCAGTTGCTATCGCCAGACTGTTTGATAAGTATCCACCTGGGAATAATTAAAAATTAAAACTTTTAAAAACCCCCTACGCAAATTAATTGCCAAAATGCCTTAGATCATTTTAGAAAAGAGCTGATACTCTTACACTGCTAGACCGATATTAACCAAACATAGCTAAGAACCACAGCAAGGAAACTGGCTTTCAATTGAAAAAAAACGCATCGAAATCGGTCCATCGGTTTGAGAGCTACGATGCCACAGACAGACGCTCACACACACACACAGACAGACAGACATCGACGTCAAACTTATAACACCCCTCTTTTTGCGTCGGGGGTTAACAAAATAACTCATGTTTTAAATATATAATATAAACATACATACCTATTATATCCGTATGTATATTATATGTATATACACACGCTCTTATACATAAATATTAAAGATGAAAATGAAGACGGTAAAGATGAAAAAGTAATCAAATAAAAAATTTCAAGAAGTCAATTATTATTTTCAACCGACTTTAAAAAGGAGGAGGTTCTCAATTCGACTGTATGTTTTTTTTTAATGTTTGTTACCTCAGAACTCCGTCATTTATGAACCGATTTGGACAATTTTTGTTTTGTTTGAAAGTGTATACTTCCAGATTGGTCCCATATAAATTTCAAAAAAAAATACCACTCCTAAGGGTGGAAAAATAGCTAATGATGAATTTAACCTACTTCTAATTGTCATATTGACTTGAAACTTTGCAAGTGTTTCTATTTCCGTTGATAGTACAGTGGTTCGGTATTGTTGACCTGATCTGATGGTAAGGCCAGAAGGTGGATAGGTGGAACTCTTCAACGACTAATAGTAGATAATTTGAGTTTGGGCTTATTTTGTTCGATTTGACAAGCTTAACACGTTAGAATGCTTACTTTGCTACTACTGTATATACTAAAAAGGGAAAAATAAAAACTTTTTAACAAAAAAATAAAAACCGACTTCAAACAAAAGCACTAAAAAGTAAAAAATAACTGATTGGTAGTTTTCATTTACTATATATACCTATCAAATATTTTCGAAGTCGGTGTGCTTTGGCTAAGTAATTAAAACCTACCTATTAAATACATATATACCTAATCAAATATTTTTGAAATCGGTGTCAGCCCATACAAAGCAAAGCACACCGACTTCGAAAATATTTGATAGGTATGTATAGTAAATGAAAACTACCAATCAGTTATTTTTTACTTTTTAGTGCTTTTGTTTGAAGTCGGTTTTTATTTTTTTGTTAAAAAGTTTTTATTTTTAGTTTACTTACATACTTTACTTTAAAATTTTGTTTATTTTAAGTATGGCTTTCTAGTAAAATAACAAACAATTTTCTTTAAATCGGATATCTTTTCAATGTATGATTTATTGAGAAATGCTTATATTTTAACCTATTTAAATATATTTAACTTATTCCTGTTAGAAAATTTACTTACCTATGTAAAAATCTATACGTTAACACCTGTGTCAATAAGTATATCAAATTATATGAAACGTGACCAGTTAAACGTAGTACGAGTATAACGACATTTACAAAAAAATGAAGAATTGGCTAAGGAGGACTCACCAACAATTTCACCTATCATAAATATGACACATAACACACTAGCTATAATAAGTTTTCTTCGTGCCCTTTTATCTATTTCTTCATTTCTCGATCTGTGACAATGTCCTGAAAACAGTAAAACATATATTATAGTTAAGTAAATAAATTATTTTAGATGCAAATTTAATTACTTCAAGTTTACATATTTTGTAATACACGTTAGTAATGTAATGTTAGTATAATTTATATACAAACAAATGCAGATATACTCTCTCTATATCGTCATTCTTATAGGTCGAAGTAATGGATATCAGTTCCGACACAACCGAAGTCTAGATTTAGGATCAGTCCTACTCAATCTATACATGTATATAATAATAGTGTAACTGATAGATGTCTGCACATGGAAGATATATGAGAAAAACTATTATTGGGAGCGCAATGAAACCCAAAACAATGATTTTTCGAATTTTTGTTTGTTTGTCTGTGCGTTTGTGAGCGCTAATCTCGGAAACGGTTTAACTGATTTGAATGCGGCTTTCACTAATGTATTGTGATAAGCTTCACTTAAAATTTAGTATTTCAATCGGTTTATAAATAAAAAAATATCATAATTTATAGAATCACCCAGGGACGAACCCGAGCGAAGAGAGGATGAGTCGCTAGTATTCCATTATATAGAAGCTGCTACAAAGAATTTCTTTACAACAAAATTAATAATTCTTTTGGTTTGACCAAAAATTCTAACCTATAAACTGATGAGGATCAGTGATGTAAAAACCATATGCTACCATATCAACGAGTCAGTCAGTCAGTTAAGGGACATAGAGTTACTCGTAAGTACTCACTTTCAGCTTCACTAATGCTACCATTTCCCCTCTCGCCATTATCTCCATCTGCACTTGTTTCGATGACAGCGCAGCATCCTGTCGAGGGGTTTCCATGAACGCAGAATATTACACGTCGACCCCTTTGTCCTGCCACGGGACTGTCGGTACCATATGTGGCTTTGTTGTCTTTGAACCTGATAACAAAATAATAATATTTATTGATCAAAATATATATTAGATATACATAAAAAGATAAGTCATTGAATAGTTTTTGAGCAAACAATGACAGACAGATAACGTTAATAATATTTAAAAAAATTGAGCTTTTACTTAACAAGCTTTTAATTTCTACATTCTTATGGAAGGACGTGGACGATTTCTTCCAAGGTCGGTTTATTAAGTCTACTGTCATTTATCAATCTACTTACGTTAAAACCTTGTTAGCCCAGTTAAATAGCTCAAAAAAGGTATAAGTCGAAAAATATCGATCTTACGAAAAAATTGATAAGAGCCAAAATTATAGAAAATTTAATTTCAAACAAACTTTTTTAATAAACAAAAATCAACCCTTTAATTCAAGATGGCGGATGACGCAACAGGCCTGGTACCCCGAAAATCTAAATTTAGGCTTTCAGTGACCCCATCGACCTAAGTATAACACATACGACATAGTACACATTTCTCAGAAATGAGATGTTTTCCCGCAGAAAAACTATTCTATATGTTGACCTGGATAACCAGCTATCATCATACCAAACATTAAAATCCGTCCAGTGGTTTTCTCGTTATGCATACCCAGACAGACAGACAAAAATTCTAAAAACTACAGATGCGGTCTCTGAATCGATAATAATAAGTAATAATGATCATTTCAATAATTTCAAATTACATTTTATGTAAAGATTCGACTTGGTTAGAATTTTATTATATGTATAGATAGATATACATTATGTGACATTATGTTAATGGTATTCATATTGTATGTATAAGACATAACGATTTAATTTATGGGAGGATATAGGTATATTTATTTTCTTTAAAAGAAAAAAGTTTGTTTGAAATTAAATTTTCTATAATTTTGGCTCTTATCAATTTTTTCGTAAGATCGATATTTTTCGACTTATACCTTTTTTGAGCAATTTAACTGGGCTAACAAGGTTTTAACGTAAGTAGATTGATAAATGACAGTAGACTTAATAAACCGACCTTGGAAGAAATCGTCCACGTCCTTCCATAAGAATGTAGAAATTAAAAGCTTGTTAAGTAAAAGCTCAATTTTTTTAAATATTATTAACGTTATCTGTCTGTCATTGTTTGCTCAAAAACTATTCAATCGCAATATAGTGTTATACAGAAAGATATAATGCAACTGATCTATTCTGAACTATCTTTCCTTTACATTGTAATGTGGATAAATAAGCGTTTAAAATGATTATTCGTTTTATCCTCAATTTACTTATTACTGTAGAAGCCGGCGTTTACAGTAATTGGCCATGTCGTGTGAGTAATTTTTCCTATGACTGGTTGCTTATGGATATTTTTTTAATATTTTTAAGGGGAAGTTAAGTATCTATGTGAATTCGAGTTAAGTTGTTTATATTTGTCTTACGCACAAACTCAGTATTTTATTTCAGGCCGTAATATTAGTCCATACTAATATTATAAATGTGAAAGTGCGTTTGTTTGTTTGTTTGTTTGTCCTTCTTTCACGTCGAAACGAAGTGACGGATTGGCGTGATTTTTTGTGTGGAGATTTGGAGTTGGAGCGCTGGAGAGTGACATATTTTTTATCGCTGAAAATTATCTAATTCTCACGGGAATACATGTTCAAATACAATCCAAAAAAATATTTATGATCAGAATTAGTTGAAACTCGGTATTAATGTTCTTCAATAAAATTAAATAATTACATGTTTTAGCATTTTCCAAAATTCATCCTATAAGGGGGTAAAATTTTGTATGAAACAAACACAACAAAACGAAAATGAAGATTTATTTGTAGTTTAAGCGCGAGCGAAGCCGCGGGTGCCGCTAGTATTATTATACATGAGAATGGATGAATGTTTGTTACTCTTTAACGCCAGTACGGCTGAATCGATCTGGATGAAATTTGGCACAGAGATAGATTACAGTCTGGAATAGCACATAGGTTACTTTTTATCCTGGAGAAATGTACAGTTGCCGTGGAATAGATTTGTTTTTGTCTAGGGACGAACCCTAAGCGAAGCGAGGGTGAGTCGCTAGTATTACAAATATTCTTTTGTATACAGGTAATATATAGAATAGTATTAAATTGTTCCATGACTCACCTTCCTTCACATATCTTATACTGTATCATGTTATTAGCATATATCAGGAAAATAATTATTATTAGAAACAGAAACACGTGTTAGTACTTTATTTAAATATTAGCATACATTTAAATACTCACATATTCATGGATCTAATCTGTTTTTGCACAAAAAATAACGATAACTAATGAAATATTTTTTCAAATACAAATATGATCACTCTCGAGGTATACGTAATATGTAGTACTCGTATAATGTAGTACAAGTATATCAAATAATAAGACTTTTAAAGCGATATCGCGTAGTAAAAAATATAACATATTACAAAATTTCCTCTTCTTTCAAGACGGTCAAATAGTTTTAGTAAATTAACATTTAAGAACTTTTCTTTTGTTAAAAATTAACTTCAAGAGTGCTCGGCACACTTACTACGAAATTTATGTACATAATATACCTACCTATGAAAATTAATTCAACTAAACACAATTCAAAGAAAAAATATGTAAATGACAGCGATGTTTATTTCATAGTATATTTTATACCACGGGGCCTCATCAGTGATAAATAATTCACAAAAATTTTACCAAAATTTTTAATAGGTATATATATATATGGTGAATTTATCGATTTGCTGCATATTTTAGTCGGAGTGCTATTATGGTTTGTATGTGTATGTATGTTTGTTATATATTCACCTTGGAAGGGCTGGACGGTTTTGGATTTATAGTACACTTTAGGTATAGGTGAAGTAGAACACAGGCTACTGTTAAACTTGTAGGGACACGATTTTGTTCGAGCGAAGCAATTTTAATAAATTCCATAAGTAAAGAAGATCTTTTTATGTTTACAATACACAATATAGTGTTTTTACTACGTATTCACAGATTACTGAGTTAGCATTTTATAAGTAACTAATATTATAAAGAGAAAAGATTTTTTGTTTGTTTGTTTGTACCGAATTAGTCCCGAAACTACTCGACCGATTGAGACGAAATTTGGTAACAAGATAGTTTGAGACCCTGGAAAGTACATAGGATAGTTGTTACCCCGGAAATCATCCCTTAAGGGGGTGAAAATGGGGATGAAAAATTGTATGGGGAATCAACCTAGGGACGAACCCGAGCGAAGCGAGGGTAAGTCGTAAGTAGTAATAACTTACTCAAAAGGTAAAGGCCAATAACATCTATTATGTCCATAATATTTTTAATGTTTAATTCCTTTTTAACATATTAAAAAATCTTTGTAGTTTTATCCGCGGATGAGAAAAAACAGTATTTTGTGGTGTTATCTGCTAGTCCATTTTATTTTTAAATTAATGTTATGGAACAACGACTGCTTATTTATTACAACCTTTTAATTAACTTGTAATGTTTGATAGTTGATAGTTCCAGTTCCAGTTCGAATCCAACAGAGTTGAAATTTTACGTGTTGTCGGTGTGCTTTGATTTGTATCGACTGGCACCGACTTCGAAAATATTTGATTAGGTATGTGTAGTAAATGAAAACTACCAATCAGTTATTTTTTACTTTTTAGTGTTTTTTTTTGAAGTCGGTTATTATTTTATTTTTTTTTTTAATTTTATTTTCCTATTTTTTTTTAGTGGCGTGATGTTATGTTGTGTGATTAGTGATTACGTAAACAATGCACAGATAAGCGATAGCAGCAATCGCGGTTGATTTGCTGGCATTTATTGAAGAGTTCCGTCGTCTGTCTCCGAAACTAATCATCAGATCTTTACCAAATTTAAATCGGATCATTCAATCAAAATCAAAATATTTTATTCAGCGTTAAATTATTATAATTTTTTACTGAACGTCATGAGTCTACTACCAGTTCGGAAAGAAGAAGCCTCAGACCTGAGAAGAACTGGCGAAAGAAACTCAGCGGGTCTAATATTGACTTGTTATCTTTTTTTAAAGTAAAATTATAATTTACAATATTTCTATCAAGTTGAAGTAGCCTGAAGGCGATCATTTCATTCCCAAGGTGTGCCATCTTCTATAAAATCATTTATTGTGTAATAGTCTTTAGCGCACAAACGTTCTTTAACAAATTTTTTGAATTTGGCGATAGAAGCCTTTTGAACATTTTCTGGGAATCATTTCGGAATAAATCTCTTTCGAGCCAAAAAAAGAGAGATAAATAACGGATATGCCGATAATTATGCCTGAAAATACATAAGGCCAGTTATAGGTAAATAAACCTTAACTCTATTATTATTATTTTTCAATACGATTATCGCGATACGCGCCTACTCGTATCTACCATAAGATAAGCGAGCACCTAAAACATGTTTTATTGAATAATATTTAATACGCATTACAAATGATAATTTATTGGTAAACTAGCGACTCACCTCACTCCGCTCGGGTTCGTCCCCGTTAGGTATGTTTTAACGGTTAGTATGGAATAGATATACTATATATTATATTACTGCTCCGCTCCCTTGGGTAGTAGCATGATGATATATAGTCTATAGTCTTCCTCAATAAACGGGCTATCTAACGCAAAAAGAATTTTTCAAATCAGATTAGTAGTTCTTGAGATTAGCTCGTTCAAACAAACAGACCAAACAGACGAACAAATTCAACCTCTTTATAATATTATTAGTAAAAAGTATCTGCGGCACCTTTGAAGCCTGAGCGATGCAAGGAGCTTGTGTTAGCAAGTAAATGAAAATTAATGGGTTTAAATACACTCTGTGTGTGTATTAACAGATGCTGTAGGTAGATACTTCAACGCAAATGATACACATTCCGGAAGTCTGTACCAGATTAGATGAGCTTCTATTATATCTAATACTGTTTTTCTTGTTTCAAATGTCATAAAGAACATATTATACTTATAAAATAACTTGATGTCGAGATAATGGAGATTTGAACACGTCTTTTGAGGTTTATATCATTATAAAAATAAAACCTGACTGAGTTCAATGAAAATCTATCTAGATTTGATAAATAGATAACAAAAAGGCTGGTGATTACAAAGAGGAATATTTTACCCCTTAAGGTAAGTTATTTCTATATATTTTACTAGTGACTTTACCATCGCTTTGAGTTCGTCCCTAAACAAAAACAAATCTCTCCCACGGGAACCGTATATTTTTCCGGGATAATAAGTAACCTATGTGATATTACAGACTATAATCTATCTGTATCTCTGTGCTAAACTTTATCCAGATCCGTTCAGCCGTTCTGGCGTGAAAGAGTAACAAACACCCATCCATCCATCCATCCTCACAAACTTTCACATTTATAGTATTAGTCTGGATAGTTATGTGAAAATTTTCAAATGACCTAGTACAGTATTATATAATCTGGGTATGACTATATTTTTGGTTAACTGAAAAATAAAATCATATCTGAATGATCACGGCTCTCAATGTATTGAGATGTTGTTGGAAGCAGAGTATTTATTAAACTGCTATAACTACTTCGTATTTAATATATATATATATATATAAATTAATTAAATATTTAATATATATATATATATATACATATAAAGATATATATATATATATATGAGTGATTGACTGATGTATCCACGCACAGGCCCAACCCTTAAAGCTAGAAAATTGAAATTTCGCACACTTGCACACTTATACATTTATTCTTCATATGACGAAGGCAACTAAGGAAGGATTTTTCAAAATTCAACCCATAAAGGGGTGAAATTGATAAAAGTGTGTATGAAACTTTTTATTCCTTTGACATATTTGCATGAAACGAATGAAGTAAGGCAAAAATAATGAGTTACGTATTTCAGCGTTTTCTAAAATTCAACCCCTAAGAGGGTAAAATACAGGATGATAACATAAAGCCAAAGGGGTTTTTTTTGTAGATTGAACGCGGGCGTAGTCCCGGGATCTGCTAGTGTGATATAAATGAAAACATATACTTTTTACTGCAATTAAATAAAATACAATGTCATATGTACCGACATCAATTTGGAAACCATCACTTTGTAGCTAAAGTGTAACGCTGATAGTGATATGCATATAGATACTAATTAAAAACCGAAATAAGGATAACTATCTATACATATAATATAATTCTAACTGACTCGAATCTGTACATTAAATATTTTTTAGAAAATCTTATTGAAATAGTCATTTTTATCGATACAGAGACCGAATCTATAAGTTTTAGATTTTTCTGTCTGTCAGACTGTCTATCAGTCTGTCTGGGAATGCATCACGAGAAAACCACTAGACGGATTTTGATGAAATTTGGTATGATGATAGCTGGTTATCCGGGTCAACATATAGGATATTTTTTACTGCGGGAAAATATCTCATCGAAATGTAAAATATATAAATAAACATAGGTTTGAAGCACGTCTCATTATGTTATATTTGGAAATAATATGTAATTACGTTCAAAGTACAAAAAAAAATATTTACCCATCTACAATATTTATTTTATAGATAGCACAAATTACTTTGTATTACATAGTATTTGTACTTACTTTTATCTAAATTTTAAAAACCTAATCAGAGATATAATACATACTTATATGGACTTCAATTAATTTTATTCACCCCTAGTTAGATTTAGTTAGAAGTAGTTTCCAAGAAAAATTCAAAAATCTCTAAAAAACGTCGATCAAAAAGTACACAATCAGCGACAAAAAATGTCCTCATTGAATGAGCGCCCAAATGAAAATTTGAGCGTGCTTTTAATTTAATTTACTTTTGTGAAAAAAAAAACTTTAAGCATTGCATTTAAAATTCAATTTACATTGTTGTATATTTATTTCAACTAGAATAATTATTAAACTACTTAAACACAATTGGCGACAGTTTTAAGACAACTTTTGCATGGGATTGTGTATATAGTACTTTTTTGATCGAAGCTAAAAATTGACATTTTTAGAAAAATAAAACTATCGAGAAAATGTCATTAAATTGCATTTGTCTTTATGACGGATAGAAAAAGGTTTGAAAAATCATATATTTAAGTTATCGCATTGATGTAATATCTGGTTTACATAGAATATCTAGGCAAATTAGCGTTTTTGCGCAGCCCCGTCTTAAATAGGGATCACATTTTTTATTTTTGGCTATGGAACCCTAAAAAAATTCTAAAAACACAAATCCAATGGTAATGAGTTGTTTCGCCTTATGTTTGTACGATGTAAACATCACAATCATCATATTATGTATCAAGATATCATGTAGTTTACATCCCACAGTAAATACTGTAAATTATTTGTTTAACTGTGACGTATTTGAAAGAATAAAATTAAGGTTAATTTTGTACAAATGAAGAAAATAGGTCAAGTCTCTGTTAATTCTATAACAACTAGCGTGGGGGTTTATATGAGTTTGTGTCATTGTAACTGTTTTTTCCGATTGTTACAAAACTCAGTTATTTTTTTAGATTATTACATTCCGAAAATAATTTACAGACTAGTGGCTCTTACTTTGAGGACTGGGGTTCGAGTTCCGGGTCGGATATATTTTATAAGATTCGGAGTCGGCAACGTATAGCGGCACCACGTGATCTGTGTACGGTCGTGTCGAGTTGTCGTCCCTTCGGAATATGAGAGTTAAAAAATAATGCACTTGGGTTAGGTCCTGGGCAGTTTTAGTGAAATAGCTATTGTTTCCAAAATCAGTCAGGAATTATTCTAAATTGTTCCAGAAGTATTAATTGACTAGCATTACCCGCGGCTCCACCCGCGTTCAGATGACTAAAAACCAAATTCTTAGGTTTTACATATGAGAATACTCTTGCAGTGAAGTTTTTGTATTTTTTCTCAGAAATGAGACATTTTCCCGGGGTAAAAAGTATCCTATATGTTAATCCGGATAACCAGCGATCACCATACCAAATTTCATCAAAATCCCTCGAGTGGTTTTTCTGTGATGCGGTAACAGACAGACAGACAAAAATTTTAAATACTATAGATTGGGCCACTGTATCGATAATAAAATATATTTCAATAAGATTTTCCAAAAATTATTTAATGTACAGAGTCGGCTCAGTTACAGTTTTATTATATGTATAGATGTACAATTCGGGAAAAAAATCTTTTTATAAATATGGCTATTTACATATTTTCTAACTTTACTTACGTGTAATTAACACTATGCTTGTCTCTAAGTCTTTTAAAAAGGTTCTAATGCACATTGCTGGTAAGAGCGTTCTTATATACCTTTAATTATATATTATGTAGAGTACGTTGTATTCATATTATATTCTCTTATCTTGTGTATGCAATAAATTTTAATTTCTTTTGACTAACAACGAATGTATATAAGGAATTAGATAAGGATCAAGTTTTACCTAATAAAACACGTGGTCACATTAAAATGCTAACATGAACTCAGAAACGTGCATTACACAAAAACCTATAAAAAACAACATTATAACTTAATTGTAGCATTTTCAAATGGGAATTTAATTAATATTTTAAAAATATTGAGTTACAACACTGTTCCTGGCTGGTGTCGAATTATGTATGTTTTAAAGTACTTACAGCAGCAAAGGCTTCGTATCATCAGTCATTGTCACAAATCACTATACAATACTGAGATCACGCATCAAATTCCATGCCCGTTAGGTTAGATCACAATTATAAAATCAATTTGTCGGGTGCATCACTTGACGTACTAAATACTAATATGTTTATCACTTAGCCGTTATCTACAAAACCATTGACTATCATCGGGCACTCCTTAAGTTTACATTATTTGATAACACTGTGATGAGTAAATAAGGGGTAGATATTCTTAAGTGAAATTATTTTACATAGTCCATACATATAATAAAATTCTAACCGAGTCGAATTTGTACATTAAATATTTTTTTGGAAAATCTTATTGAAATAGTCTTTATTATCGATACAGAGACCGAATCTATAGTTTTTAGAATTTGTAGCTGTCTGTTCGTAACCGCATAACGGAAATACCACTAGAGGGATTTTAATGAAATTTGATAGGATGATATATCTGGTTATCCGGGTGAATACACAGTATACTTTTTACTGCGGGAAAATGTGTCATCTCTGAAAAATCTATACGAAACGGTAAAGTAAGTAGGAACGAACCCGAGCGGAGCGAGGGAGAGTCGCTAGTAATATGTAAAAATGCTTCCATATTGTGTCTACGCTTGAATGACGTTTCTTTAACAGCAGGTACTGTGAGATGATATAAGTATATATATATATATATATATATATATATATATATATATATATATATATATATATATATATATATAGATATATAAAACAATTAAAAAAAAATACATTCAAATAGAAAGTGCATTTTTTGAACAAAATACCTAAATAGAATAAAAATGGTCATCAAAATAAACACCATTACATTATAATTTATTGACTTCGACCTCGAAGTGAGTCTTGTATCTATCTATTTAAAGAAAAATAAATCGTATCTTTGTTCTCTATGCGTTTCTAAACAATTGATTGTGCTGAAGGTTTATAAGTGGATTATTCTTCTTACGCCTGCGAAGGTTTCTGGCCAAAAAAAAGATTTTTTTTTTGGACATTTGTATTTTATGCGTTCCTAAAGTATCAAACCCGCTTCGCTCGGATGCGTCCCTGGGTACGTTTTAACGGTTAGTATGGAATAGATAGACTATATATATGTATTAGTATATATGTGTTGTGGGTTGTATTATAACGTGTTTTCCCGTGGGAATGAGATAATCTCCCGCAGTAGAAAGTAACCTATGTCACTCTACAGTCCTCCAACTATCTCCACACAAACACCAATCCGTCACTCTGTTTCGACGTGTAAGAAGAACAAACAAACACACTTTCACATTTATAATATAAAGTATGGAAGTATGGATACATATAAATAAAAAATATGTGATTACATAAGGAAATGAAAATGTGTTCGTCAAACCATATCTAAACAAAATTTATTTTTCACCATCTTACCATGTATTCCATTGTCTTTTTAAAGAAAATACATTGAAATTGATGCCTAATCTATTTCTTATTTGTTTATGTGAAAAAAGTTATATTTCATATTTTTTATTAAAATCCTACATAGTTTATTATGAATCGAGTGTTCACAAAATAGCCACTATATCAATGTAGTAATCAATTTTAAATGTTTGCTTCTAATATGAACATACGAGTACGTGTCGCTGCTGTGTGAAGTTGTATATTATGTAATATGATGCAGGTTGGATTCTTGCTGTAATTTATGTAGCATTGATGAATGAAGTATGGAAAAAAATCCATTATATTATTTTAGATGCAATGTATTAAATATGTTAACCTCTGGCAAAAAGATTGTGATAGCTCAAAAAGTGGTAACGGGCTCGCTTGGCAAACCGAATGATGCGGGTTCAAATCCCGCGTCTGGCATTTCAAATATTTTCAGGTGCGAATCATTGCCAACATAATAACCACTTGTCTTACGGTAAAGGAAAACATCGTAAGAAAATCCTGCATGTCTGAGAGAATCTAGCAAGTTTTCGAAAAACATGTAAAATCAACCCACACTAGCCGGCTAGTGTGGTGAACTATGGTCTGATCCCCTTCGTAATGAAGGAAGAATCGTGCCCAGCAGTGGAGACGTTAAAAAGGGGCTGAATCCAATGTCCACTGACCACCATTTTGGCGACGAAACCTTTATTCCCTAGCAATGAAACTAACGGTATGGAACTGATAGCACTAAACTTCCAACTCTTTGGCGAAATCAGGGACTCGACTCACTTTAGGACTTTCAACTATTTATGAGTTGACCTACTTAAATTCCTTGTAAATCGTCCAAGCGTAACAGTGTTTCTAAACAACTCCAAATACAGAAAGAAAAAACAACTAGACAAATATATGCCACATTTAACTTTATATACAGTTTTAAGCCATAAATGATAAAGCAAACTCTATGATAATCATTTAATATTAATACAGCCTTTTATACGTTCTATAGCTGGCTTTACCATCATACGAGTTGGAGTCAGACCCATAATAATCATAGTGGATAACTTTAGGTTTCACGCACTTTACTAAAGTACTAGTACTAGTTAGGTTCTTTCACGCTCCTCCTTTACCATATTGGCGAGTGATAAGTAACAATGTTGAAAATTTTTCGCACATTTAAATGTCGAAGGTGTGAGAGCTGGTTTGAACTCGTTTCATTTAGTTATCTTAGCAAGCGCGTTACTTACTGCTATACCGCTAATAGCCTACCGCTGATAAATGCAATCACTTAAACCCTTCACGACCGCGGACACGCCGGCGTTACAGTTAACAATAGATTTCTTAGAAATTTAATTAGTTTCTTAGAAATTTACCTGGAGGTGTTAAGACATATGTATATGTAGGATCCGGGGGTTATTCATCTTTTTCATTCCATTCTTAAAATATTATTTCATGCATACTCATCTTGCAAATCCCACATACACACACATATGTATATCCTATCCATACTAATATTATAAATGTGAAAGTGTGTTTGTTTGTTTGTTTATCCTCCTTTCACGTCAAAAAGGAGAAACGGATTTGCGTGATTTTTTGTGTGGAGATAGTTGGAGGGTTGGAGAGTGACATAGGCTACATTTTACCGCGGGAGATTATTTCATACCCACGGGAAAACACGTTATAATACAATTCAAAAAAATATTTATGATTTGAATTACTTACTTGAAACTTAGTATTAATGCTCTTCAATAAAATTAAACAAATACGTGTTTTAGCATGTTTCGAAATTTATCCTATAAGGGGGTAAAATAGGGGGCGAAAGTAAAAAGGAGATGAAAATAAATTTGTATGAAAATACCTTTTTAGAAATTTTTTGTAGTTTTAACGCGTGCAAAGCCGCGGGTCCTGCTAGTATAAATATATAAACAAATCTGAAATCTTCTTTCGGAAAGTTAGTTTTTAGTTAGTTAGTTTCTTAGTTTTTAATGATAATGTCCGACGCTTGAGTGCATTCTGTAATTATTAAGACGCGGAGGAAGGTCATTTGAATAATTTACTAAAACTATTTATATTATAAAACTTCTAGCGCTAGTTTTAATTTAGCAAAAACCAGTCATGGTTTTTGATAAAATTCCTTCCCTTCTAGAAGTGCATAACAAAAAGAAATATTATTAAATATATTTTTGGACAATCTTAAGTTCTTGGTTCGTTAAACTCATTAGCACATCTATGTCGGTAAAGGCAGCTATTTTGCTATTATAGTTGTGGGTATTTCTCCGAGATTGCGTCCTTCATCTGATTAATCTGGCCAAAAAATTTTTAAATATTATTTGGCATGTCTTTAATCATAAGAGTATGTTGAATAGAGCCAAAAATGAAAATATTTTTTGGCCAGATTAATCAGATGAAGGACGCAATCTCGGAGAAATACCCTTGTATCTATTTAGTTTTAAATACATAGTGTTTCAAATTCACTATTTGTAAAAGTCAATAAAATTGGACACACACAGGTGAATGTAATGAAAATGAAGTGTAAGTAACAATCCAAAACTAGAAGGATAATGGAAAAATTGTATTACATTTAATATTTTTGAAGGAATGGTGATGTTAAATCAAAAGCCTACCCCACTGTAAGTGATAGGGCTCAACTATAAACACTGTTTATTCAATCTATCAATAACTTGATTTTAATTGATTATGTGTATAGGTTTTGCATGTACTTTAAAAATTTTAATTATTTCACCCATACGAGTCTTTTTTTTTTTTTTAATTCATACCTTTAAAGTGTATGACCTAGGCGCTCATTTACTCGGTTTTCAATTGGATAATTATTATTATAAAAAAATATTTGAATTGAGTATCCCCTTCATTAAGAGAAACTTGGTCGAAAATTTTAAGATAAAACTATCTGTCCAGGTTTTCTCGCGGATTCATTTTATTTTTGGTTTCCGACGTTTCGAATGTTTTACAGTAATGGTCACGGGAGGGACTAAGGTATTAGATGAAAGCGAAAAATCCAAAAAGATATTTGCATTTAAAATATCAAATATTTGCCAAAATCCGAGACTCTATTGGTTGAAAATATTTGTGCGCTCCAAACTTTTATGACACAATACCTTTTATCTCCATTTACATAATATTCGTGAGTATTGTATTTAAATGCAGTATTGTTGGTAGGTTTGACAATAACCCTGGCATTGGATGTCCGTGACCGTGTCCTATGTTTCTTAAAGCGATAGTCAATTTTCTGTAAAAATCCTCCATAAGGGTAGTCAAGACTGGGAAATTTTACTTCTACGGAAGGAATAATTAATTTAAATTGTACATTTTTCAGTTAAAACTAAAAGGTAAGTACTCAGGTGTTATACATTTAAAAGATTTTGCTCTTTTTCTGAAAGCATTAATTATATAAAGAACTAGCGATTTACTCTCGCTTCGCTCGGGTGCCTCCCTAGATCCGCAGATTATGTTCACAATTTCATGGGTTTTAATATTTTTGCGCGGAACCCTGATTCTTTTTCTAAAACAAAAGTAGCCTAAGTTACTGCTTATAACATCAGCTATCTGCTAGTGAAAGTCCCATCAAAATCGGCCCAGCCGTTTCGGAGATTAGCCGGAACAAACAGACAGACAGTCAAAAATTATAAAAATTGTTTTTTTCTTATTAGTACCGTATAATGCAGGTATATACTTACTGTCGTATGCATTTAGTAAAAAGCTGTTATTTTGACATTACAAATAGACACTTCAGTTTTTTTATGTATATACATATGTTATTATGTATAGATTATTGTTTATAAGCTAGAAATAGCCATTAGTGATACTGTTATATTACTCATAGTATGAATTACATACACAAATAAGCAAACAATAAATATATCAATTAAAACACAAAGAACAGCGTATGTCTTTGTGTTCTATCACATTATTTGTATAATGAACTGGTTATCATTTAAGGTAATTTAAATTGTTTTAAAAATAAAAGTTTTCATGAGAAACCAGTATTATGGAAATAATGTTATTTAAAAAAAATCATATATAATCTTACGGTGAAGGAAAATATCACGAGGAAACCGATATGTCTGGAGAGAACCTAGCAAGTTTTCAATATTGTATGTGAAGTCAGCTAACCCGCACTTGGCCAGCGTCGTGGACTATAGCCTGATCCATCTCGTATTGAAGAAAGACACGTGACCAGCAGAGGGACGCTTAAAAGGGCGGAATACAATTTTTCTGATGAGCTTAAACGTCCGAGTTTGACACCTAGTTTAAATTATTCAAAGACGGAATTTCAAAAATTATGTTACTAGTTACTAATACTATAACGAGTCACACTCAATTATTTATTATCTTAAATTAATAAAGCAATTGATTGTAAAAGTTTCAAGTCCTGTTTCGTTTTAGGGTGTTCTAGGGTCGTCTTCATCTAGGGGTTCTAAGTTGATAAATAAGTAAAGATGAGCAACCACTTAAACTGGAATTCCAGCACATTATTATATATCTGCACTAATATTACAATACTAATATTATAAAGAGTTTAAGTTTGTGAGTTTGTGACGTTGTAGGAGGTGCTGTCTGAATCTACCAAACCAATTTAGATGAAATTTGGTAAGAAGATAGTTTGAGACCCTGGGAAGGACAAAGGATACTTTTTATCCTGGGAACCATCCCTTAAGGGGTTGAAAATGGGGATGAAAGTTTGTGTTAGGAAGCAAGCTAGGGACGAACCCGAAGAAGAAGCGAAGCGTAGTAGAGAAGTATTACTATATAGAAATGGCTAATTTTAATTAGTCGTGACTATTCAAGGTATCCTTAGATATCTGCAGTTCTGAGATACATCATATAAAGCGGATTTTTAGAATTCTTTGATAATTCGTTGAGTATTTGTAAAGCTTCTGGGCATAGTTTTATCAATACACCAAATAATTTACGATTTACTGAGTAATTTTAACTGAAACATGTTAAGGACCAAGTGATATAATATCTATGTATATGACATGTTCCATAACGTCCAAACAGTTTGAAATATGCCTTGACAATAAATATTGAAATAATTACATTGATCGGGCTGTATAAATAATGTCCTTCGCCTATTGTGCAGAATAATATAAGACGTTTTTACATTAAATTATTTTAAAAATATCCAATAGCAACAAAGCAGGCAAAGTTTTTATTCACTTCACTTCATCCAATCACTTGGTCCAGAATTGGTCACTAACTTAAAAAAACAAGAGCCGGTTGGTAGTAACCTATATTAACAGAGTATCGTGGGAAATGGCTGTGTATCATTGAAGTCTTAAACGATGTCAAATGCTAATATTCGTAATGCAATGAGCACGACCCACAAAGGACACCCAAGTGAAAGCAATTGCGTATTGAATAAGGTTTGACATTATTTGATTACGTTGTCAATGAGACAGAATATTTGATAAAGGTTATTTACAACGGTTTGCAGACATTTTTTCTACACCTGACCGCTAAAACAAATTAGAAAACGGTACAATTGTAGTGTGTTCAGCCCTTTTTAACGTCCTTCTGATGGACACGGGCCTCCCTTCAATACGAGAGCGATCATGCCATAGTCCACATGTTGGCCTAGTGCGTGTTGCCTTTCGAAAACTTGGTAGGTTCTCTCAGACATGCAGGTTTTCTCACAATGTTTTACTTCACTGTAAGACAAGTGGTAATCATGTTGGAAATGATTCACACATGAAAATATCAGACGTGCGAGACTCGGGTTTGGACTCCCAAATGCGCGCTTACCACTGGGCTATCACTGCCTACAAGACCAAATGTGGCTGTACAATGTACATATATAACTATCTTAATAGTAGAGGACAGCCGATAGGATCACGACGATCGTAGACACTTGATATGGGAAAAAGGTGTAAAGTCGGAAAAAAATCACACCTAAAATCAGAAATGGGACTGACTGACAGACAATTTAAAATTTCTAGTCGGTGGATTTAGCGACATTTTATTGTGAAAGTAGACATCCTCGCTAAGAACGTGATAAATGAAACTCCATTAGTAAGATTGTACTAAGAAAACTAAAGGTTTTTTGAAACACCATGTTTAAAGGGGAGCTTGATGCTGGAAGAAGCCAGGTAAGATTTGAACGAAACGAGTGTTAGTAATATACAAAAATAATTTAAAAGACAAAGGGCTGATCTTCTGTCATTATCAATGCGTCAACAAATTATTTGTTTTAAGTCGTTGTTTTACATTATTATCAATTTAAATAATTTCTTCAAGTGGCAAACGTACGAGACCTCCGGCATAGTTAAAGCAATGCGACAGATGATTGTCATATCAGTGAAGATGGAAGAAAGAAGATGACCACACTATTATTACAGGCAAATTATTCTGTCCCGGAATAGTTCGTTGATGCAAATGTGTGGGACTACTATTAAATGATACTAACGCAGGATAAGAACATAATTATTGTATTGATATATTGTAAATTATCATTGTTATATTTAAAAAGAGCAACTGTTAAGTTTCTCGCCGGCTCTTCTCAGTAGAATTGTTTTCCGAGAAGATGGTAGATTTCTTATGAACTTACATACTGACATTAAATTTGATATAATGTAAAATTGATGATTCAAAAGTATTTGTAAAAGTCTATTAGAATAAAGTATATTTTGGTTGATTGACTGATTCGAATTGATATCGCTTCTTCACGCACTTTTTGTGTGTGTGTTTCTAAAAAAGTGCAATAGTTTTATCCTTCCCGAAAAACGTCGAGCGAAGGTCGGCCACTTAGGTAACTAATACATAAATACGATTATATTACCGATTACGCAAGCTAAATAGCAGGCAAAAGTTTGTTTTTAATAAGATGATGACATAATACTTTCTTAGATTTACGCGAATATTTGACATTTTAAATAAAACTATCTTTTCGGATTTTTTCGCGGAATTATTTTGATTTTTGGTTCCCGACGTGTCTCCCGTGATTATGATTGCTGTAAAGCATTCGAAACGTTGGGAATCAAAAATCAAAATAAATCCGCGAAACAAACCGAAAAGGTAGTTTTATTTAAAGATGATGAGATTTTAACTACTATATTCATTAGTGAAAATAAATGGCTATTCTTGAGTTTACCACAGAAAAAATATTCTATTTGGCATAATATGTAGGATTGCCCGCGGCTCCGCCCGCGTTTAGATGACCAAAAACCAAGTTCTTACGTTTTACATATTAGTATACTCTTACATTGCAGTTTTTGTATTGTTTTTCAGAAATGAGATATTTTCCCGCGGTAAAAAGTGTCCTATATGTTGACGCGGATGACCAGCTATCGCCATACCAAATTGCATCAAAATCCCTCCAGTAATTTCTCTGGGTTGCGGTAACAGACAGATAGACAGACAAAAATTCTAAAACCCATAGATTCGGCCTCTGTATCGATAATAATGTTTATTTCAATAAGACTTTCGAAAAAAATTTTAATGTTCAGATTTGGCTTAGTTACAATTTTGTTATGTGTATAGATATGATAATAACAAGACATACATAGGTAAGCATGATGACTCCATTTTATTGCCACTTTAGATAGCTATTTAACCTATTCTGAAATTAGTTCACTCGATCATTATCATTTTTATGATTTATGTTAATGATTGTTTAGTATATACGTACATAAACTTACTTCTTATTAATCTTACTAATATTATAAATGTGAAAGTCTAGAATTTACATTTTTGTATGGATGTTTGTAACTCAATTACGCCAGAACGGCTGAACGGATTTAGATGAAATTTGTCGCAGAGATAAATTATACTCTGAAATAGCACTTTTTATCCCATAAAAATGTATAGTTCCCGTGGGATAGATATGTTTTTGTTTTTCTAAATGCGAAGCCGAGTGAAGCAAGATTGAGCCGCTAGTGTTACTATATGTGTAGGTAGGTACTTTATATAGTATAAGTATACTAATATAGGGTTTTTGTTGATGTTGAATACATTAAAATTATATTTACTCGTAGCTACAATAATTATTCATCATTAATTTAAACATTAATGAATAGATAGATATATGTAGGTAAAATACTACTACTTATTTTAATGTGAAAGTTTGTATGTGTTGTGTGCGTTTGTTCTTAACGTTGAAACGGCTGGATAGATTCGGATGAATTTTCGTGCACAGATGGATAGAATAGGACTTTTTTTAATGTTGGGAAATGCATTTACGCATACCACCTGTATACATACAGATAGTTATGTGTGACTCGCAAGCTAGATAAAGCAGTACTACCCACTAAAACCTAATTGAACTTCCTCCGTCTTAATGGGCACAACCGCCACAGGGTTGCTCCCACGGTCTACTCTGTTAAAAGTACTAGGAGTGAACCGCATGGTACGAGTTGGCCTATATGACTACTATGTATAATAGTATAATCTAAAGCAACGCATACCCTACTCAAGCTACCAAAAAAATACACAAAAACGGTCCTAACGGGTTATTATCCTTCAGGTACAGTCGGGTAAAAATAATAAATCAGGCAAAATCTCCAAATTTTCCTACTTCAGTTAAACCTTAAACGAATTTTGATTCTAAGCAGTGCTTAGTACTATACTTGATTTTTTATCGATTTCTTCGAATCTGTACATTAAATATTTGGCTATTTGGCTTCCAAAAAATATTTTTTTTGTACGTTATTACCAAGCCGTAAACCAAAATTAGCTCGACAGGTTTTTGTGCATCTAGCGTTAGATAGGCGTCTTATTAGAAAAGCGGTTTTATTTAAATTCACAAATATATATTATAAGTTCAAAATCAATAAATTCGTGTCATTCTTACTGTTATTTAATTATGTATTGCGGTGGTTAGTTTATTTGAAAAAAACTTAATAATGAACGCGTCACTAGTCCCATTTAAAAAAGAGAAAATATTAAAATGTACAAAGGGAAAATAAGATAATATACAAAATTATTATTTTTCTTAGAATAACCTAAAACCGTAGCAAAAGAAATGGTTCAAAATTTAGAATACAAAAATTATTACACTATTAAACTATTTATATTTAGACGTGCGTTACGCTATGAAGATTTTTGTCATGTTTACATAAAATATACAAAATAACATAAACACGTTTATGGCAATCATTTCAAACATACTTTTCAACATCACTAAAACTTTAGTTTAAAAAATATAAATTAAAAACAAAATCGACTCACCCATTGAGCGTTGAATGGGATTCCATTACTTTATTTCTAACCAAACAACTAGGCGTTTCTAATTTGTCAGTAACATACTGAGCCTCTATATCCTCTAAAATCGCGGCACGATCTGCATTATTGGTGTTTAACTTATCTGTAGACAAACTCTTGGACCGGTACTTAGGGTTTATTGGTGGAAAGCTTTTATCCACTAGTGCAGCACTTACACCATTCAAGTTTTCATTTTTTTCAAAATTCTCACTGGACAATGACATTTTAGAACTTTATCGTGTCAACAAAATGTCAAC
Source organism: Brenthis hecate (assembly GCA_951806755.1). Classification (NCBI taxonomy): domain Eukaryota; kingdom Metazoa; phylum Arthropoda; class Insecta; order Lepidoptera; family Nymphalidae; genus Brenthis; species Brenthis hecate. Next base: position 1,687,537 of record OX638270.1, read on the forward strand.
CTGACCGCCGCGAGTCGACTGACGTTCTCAAGCGGCAACTAAACGTTTTCTGTCCGCGGCAGAACAATACGCCTCAAGTATTGTGTCCTTCATAACAATTGAATAACACTGTCAAGAGATTCACGGTTAAAAAAATTGTTTTTCAATGTTAGGATAATGATAAATCGGATCAATGAATTCTTCTTTAGATAACAGTTCGCGGTGTAAAAAAGAATTGAGGAAATGAATGAGAAAAAACCGGAAATAGTTTTAAATAGTCTCATCGTTGTTTTTACAAGATGTTTTAACAAAAATATTTTATTAGCTAAAAGAAGTGATGTTTTTGTTTTTATTACCGTTGTTATAGATATGCTTGTATTTCAAAATAACACTGTTAATTGAACAGAAATCTAAATTCTCTTCGACTGACGCTAAGTAGAAACCAACGTGCAACGAATCGAATGCAGCAATAAACAGCTCTAATAGATCTAAAAGTCATAATATGTATGTTGTGATTGTGGAAACGCAGCACGTACACAAAAGGTCAAGTGTCCAGCCTCGGAGCGGACAGCATTACAATTTTCAACATTGGTCTTGAAATAACTATATTATTTATTTATATACACTATAAGCTTGCATAATAATTTATTACTCACTATGAATTGAATCGTAACAGTAGAAAATCTCGTCGAAGTTGTCCTTTTTATCTCAGAAATCTGATTTGATGAAGTTTATTCGATTGAATTTATATATTAATATATATATTTTTTTATATAAATCGGCATAATTTATGCGGTTTGATGTTACATAATTAGTCTGACCTTCTTTTAGAGTTCCGTATTCAAAGCGTCATGTCGACTGTCGACCTCAGACGAAGCCTTTTTGTCTGTATGTCAATTCTATAGATTCGATAGTTAATACAGCAAAATTAACTAAGCGACAACTCAAATATTTTCTTGTAGCATTATTAGTCTCGATTCTCAAAATTGTCATTATAGAACTAATATTTAAATATATATAAATTCAAGTACACCTCATTATAATAAACACACCATATCTCATAATACAACTAGACGTGTGAAACGCAAACAAAACGTGATAATGGCGTCCATATAAGAAGAGCAAAACATAAGTGTGCAGATAATTGAATTTGTGTCAAAATAACAATAAACAAGTTTTTGCTCGCGGCTTTGATATGTCGATGAAAACCTAATATATTTATAGGAAACTAGCAGAATCCTCGGTTTCGTTCGCGCTAAAATTATAAAAAAAAACTCTTTGTCTTTATGCAAAAGGTATTTTTGAATAAGTACAGTAGTTTCTGAGCTTAAAGTACTTAAATATATTATAAACATCAGTTTTACACTAATGTATGGAAGTCTGTTCGATTTGTTGACATTTATGATTACTACTCTGCTCCCTTGGGTAGTAGAATGATAATATATAGCCTTATAGCCTTGCTCAATAAACGGGCTATCTAATGCAAAAAGATTTTTTTTAATTGGATGAGTAGTTCCTGAGATTAACGCGTTCAAACAAACAAATTCTGCCTCTTTATAATATATATTTATTCCAAGTTTCACGCAAATCCATTCAGCCGTGTGAAATAACATACAGCTCTTAAACTGACGCATACATCTATACGTATAATAAAATTGTAACTAAGCCGAATCTGTACATTAAATATTTTTTGGAAAATCTTATTGAATTAGACATTATTATCGATACAGAGGCAGAATCTATAGTTTTTAGAATTTTTGTCTATCTGTTTGTCTGTCTGTCTGTCTGTTACCGCATCACGGAAAAATCACTGGAGGGATTTGATAAAATTTGGTATGATGGTAGCCTGTTATCCGGGTCAACATATAGGATACTTTAAAAAGTATCCTATATGTTGACCAGTTTACTGCACATATAGGATACTTTTTAAAGTAAACTGCGGGAAAATATCTCACCTCTGAGAAATCTACACTAAACTTTAAAACGTAACATAGGAACGAACCCGAGCAGAGTGAGGGTGAGTTGCTAGTATATTATAACTTTAATGTAACTGTAGTTTAAGGGGTTCAAAAATCTTTATAGGGAAGCTGGCATTAGATATCTCAACATTTTTTCAAAGCAACATTAAATTAAAATTGAAACTATTATTTCAAAACAACTAACGTCTAGTTCTTATATGTATTTAGCTACATACATATATCTCCGAATCGTGACTTTAGGACACCTTACTTACATATTATGTATATTGCTGAAATTTTTATTTATTTTCATATACCTACCAGTCCGTTATCTAAGTACTTTTACAAATTTCAATGTGTGCTGTTTGAAATATAAATGGCGGCGGCTGTTACTATCAACAAGGTTTTATATTTAATGAAAATCATGGCGATAGTCTTAGCAAATATTTTTACATGTTTATATACTAGGGTTTTTCCGTAGATATGTAAAATAGAAATAAATATAGAATTTGATATCATCTGGGCGGTCACTCTGGGCGCCATCACTAGAGAGAAGCCTTGATCTACAAATTAACTAGATATAAATGAAGAAATTTTTGTAAAAACAAGTTTACAAGTATAAAAAATTTAGAACAATTGTAATTACAATTCAATTTCAGTCTAAAATGTACGCTAAATACGTATTATTACGTCTAAGACCAATTATTGCATTCTTAGAGTAAAATTTTTTCTTCACCTATTAATTAAAATAGAAATCATTATAAAAATCGGATGAAAAACACAAAAATAAATACATGCTTACAATATAATCGAGTTGCCTACCTCCTCCTTTTGAAATCGGTCAAAAACATAAGAAATCTAGGGAATGACATGTTTTGATCACGTGATTTATCACTAGATGTGTCATTGTAGATTGTGGAACGTCAACTTGTCTAAGTGGCTTATTTGAATTTTCAGGGACTTATACAAGATGACATTCTAGAATCGCTATCGCTAATAAATAAAAACAAAACAAATTTTTATGGAAATGACATAGTTTCATGCATTTGTCACGTAGCCAGAATATGTCTTTATCAGATATTTTTGAGGTTTTCTATTAGCGATATCTATTGTAGAAAGTCAATTTTTCTATCAGGGCAAGGCACGACTTAACAATAATGAAATGTATTCTAAGTAGGTGATAATTTCTCCTTTCATAGGTCCTACTGTTTAGAAGATCGTATATTTTTATATAATTGAATGTAAATGGAATCAAATATAAGAAATGTTAATGTTCGCGACGCCTACCGACGGCTGCCGACGACTACCGATAGTTCACATCTACATGCGCGTCGATATAGTTCGATTATAGTATTTTTGCGCGACGCTAACCGACGAATGTCGACGACTGCCGAACCGGTCGCATCTACGTGCACGTCGTTATGTTTCAATTGTGGTATTCAATTGTTTGGTATGTTCGCTTTCGTATAATTTTATAATTATTATTTTATAATTAATAATCCAATATTTCGTTCGTTTAAATACTTAGATTTCTGTTGAAGTATATATAGTAATAGTTTTGCAATAAGGAATATCCTTATAGAATTTATAATTTTTATATGTTTTTTATAACTTTCGTATTTAATAATAGTTTTAGTAAATTTCTTATTGTAAAAGTTTATATAGATATATAGAAACATGATATAATAATCACGTTATCTTAATAACAAATTACGTTTTCGTTACTTACAGTTTCGATAGGGATTAATATATTATATTAATTCTATAGATATATTATTTTTCGTGTTTTGCTTACATTTTATTGTTTATATAACTTTTAAAATGTAAATTATTTGTTTAGATTTCTTGTAATACATTAATCATATAAATTTCGTAATATTTTATAAATATTCTAATACACAAGTTTCGATACTTCATAGTAAGAAAATGAATGTTAAATATTTTCACTGTTTTGTTTAATATTGTCAATATAATTAATTTATATTGTTTTTCGTTATAGTTTAAAATAGATAAATAAGTTGTGAAATTAATATAACTTAGTTTTAGTAAAATAATATAGTTAAAGTTATTATGTTTATAGGCCGATCTTTGTATTTTACGCATATTTTGCTATATTTCGTAAAGTTATTCTGTAATATAAGTATTGTAATTAACATAGTTAAATAGATAATTTCTCAAGCTTTATTTTGATATATAATACATAGTTATAGGTAAAATAGTATTAGAGATAAAGAATAATGTAAATAGTATAGTGAAAATTATTGTTAAATAAAGTCAAAACGGCTCGGTGGCTTGCGGCTCTCTGTACGGTATTGCTCGGAGGTATTTAAGCTCCCTGGGAATTTGCATATGGAGTATAGATGGGCCAACTCGGGTTTCCGCTAACCCGAGTTAACTCGAACTAAAATCATGGTAACTCGAGTTCAACCCGAGTTAAGTAACTCGAGTTAGCATGATAAGTGCTATGAAATTTATATATGCTTTCATTCTATTTCGCGTTGAATACATCTATTCTTTTTCAAGTTTTTGACATGTTTTGACTATACTTAAGTGAGTCTTTTTAAATATAGTAAGTAAACAAATGAAAGAAATTATATTATTATTATATAGTATTTTTAATGTACATTGTATTAGTTATAGTTATAGAAGTAAATTCCAGGCATGTGCGAATCGGACTCGCCCATCGAGGATTCCGTACAAATTTGTAAGGAATCTGTTTAACTTTAATTTTCAACTTTTCAAATTTCGTGATTCTAGTAAGGGTTCTTTTTTTACCTTTTGAGGTACGGAACCCTGAAAAACAATAAACATAGCTTAGCTTTTGGCTTAGGGGCTAAAGCAACTAAAATAATAACACACCACTTCTCAAATAATAATTGGCTAAATTAACAACTATAAAGATGAAAAAATAAGAAATAAGTATATTAAATATAAAATATAAATTAAAGAGTTTTTAAGAATATTAAAATAAAATGTTGGTAGATAGAGATACTACCAGGCGGGGGTACTTGTATCCGGTCTATATAGTCAGAACATTCTTTACATTTAACTTTACACTCTTTTACAACTGAATTGGCGCTTTTCAAAAATTTCCCAAAACAAAAGGGATGTTTCTTTTGACCCCGGCCACTATCGAAACAATCATAATTAAACTTTTATAAAGAATTAAAAACAATAAATAATGAATTATTATATTTAAGGAACTCTTAATTTAATTATAAAAAATGCAACTTTTTTGGAGACTCGCTACAGAAATTTCTAATGTCACTTCGTTCGCGCGCAAATATTCGTAAGCCTACGGGTAAAATCAGCTTCTCTCGGAAAGCAAATTTCGTTTCGTATATGAAATGTGAAACGAAGTTCGAATCCTCATTATAAGAAACGAGGTTCGTGTGTCGTTCGGGTGTCGGTGTCTAACCCGAGTTATAATCCGTCATATATAATCGTCTGACTCGACGGTGAAACGAGGTTCGTGTGTCGGTATCTAACCCGAGTTACGATCGGTCGAACTCGGGCTAACTCGACGTGAGGCTAACTCGGGTTAACCCGAGTTGGCAAACCGAGTTGACACATCGCTAATATGGAGTTCGAAGTACGAATTCGGGATTCATCGGAACAAACTCGTAGAAGCAAATAGAAGACTAATAGGAAAATAGTAATAGAAGAGTTGCAAGCCATCTACCGTTTCGTATAGGACAACAATTGCTATTTTATTTCGACGGCGCCGGCACCCCAAGATCCGAACCTATAGTGTACAGGGCGTCAGCGGCTCGCTGGACAATTTCGATTCGGACTAACGTCGCCGATATAGTTATACATTGCCCTCGAGCTCCGCCCGTCCGGTACAGTTAAGTAATAATAAAGAATTTCATCTATACTAATATTATAAAGAGGTAAGGTTTGTGACGTTGTAGGGGGTAATTTCTGGATCTACTGAACCTATTTAGATGAAATTTGGTAAGAATATTGTTTGAGACCCTGGGAAGGACATAAGATACCTTTTATCACGGAAATCATCCCTTAAGGGTGTGAAATGGGGATGAAAGTTTGTATTGGGAAGCAAGCTAGTCACGAATGAGTCGCTAGCTTTTTTAATAAAATGATTAAAAATACTTAGTAACAACCAATTTATTCTATTTTACCATAAAATTCATCTGTTTTCTTGCGAAAATCTCTTCAAATAAAGTCGAGCTGTGTAACTATTAGCTTGGACATTCCAAGTGCCATAAAGCGTCTTTTGGCTTGGTCATCGGTAAGTAGGCGGTAGGTGACAGTTTTATTTTATTTTTTGACCGACTTTAAAAACAAAGGGGCACTATGTTCGACGTGTATACTTTATTTATATACTACTACTGGTGGAGAAAATTCGATTATAATATAATAATTATGTTATTAATAACACTAAAGCTCGTCAATAACTACTAAACAAAAAAAAACGGTTAACGTAAAAACTTAAAAATAAATAAAATAAAAACCGACTTCGAGGCACTAAAATGTAAAAAATAATTAAACGGTGATTTTAATTTAGAATAGATACCTAATCAGATATTTTCGAAGTCCTTTCGTTTTCGAATAGCGTTGCTACAGTTTAATAGGGAAATCATTTTAAAAGGAATAATTCTATAAACATTCATTTTCAACAATCATCGTCATATTTCAGCCAGTTTACAAAAAACCTTAATGAATTTATGCATCTAAAACTTCCTCATGAAAACCGTTCGGTAGTTTTGAGGTTATCGCGTTCAGACTGACAAGACAGACAGACAGACGCGGCGAGAGACTTTATTTTATAATATATAGTGATGTCAAAATTAAGTATATATAAGCTTTTCGTAATAATTTCATAAATAATATTTATTTTTTCCATAAATACTCGTATTGAAAGGTCATTACTAGAATTTATTTTTGGTCATCAATAAAAAGTTGGCGTAACTAACTTAAATTGGCTTGATAAATATGTAAAGCTTTCTTGATCCATATGTGTAAATGTCTTCGGGTCACCAGACACCGACGTCTAAAATATTCGATTAGATCTGCTGCAAATGAAATCTCTATATAAATATTTTACATATTGACAGAAGTTGGTTTTTATTTCTTTCATTAACACACCAACCCTTATCATGTCCTCAGACCTTATCAGGAGTCAAATACTTGATCTGTAGTTAAACTAATGATTATTTTTTTTTATTATATTCAAGGGAACAAATAGTGAAAATCGCAGCCAAGGACCAGTTTATGTTACTACTTACTAGATGTAAGTACAATAAATTAATATAAAAAATATTAAAAACAAGCTCTTATATCATATAAATTGTGTAATAAATGAGTTTGATTTAATTTAAAGTTTATTTTCTTACTTTTTAGGTGTTTATTCGTATTCTTCTCAGCGAACCCTTTTATTTGATATCCATATCATGGGGGTGCATAAAGAAACAGTCCGGGTCCGCCATCGTTGGGAGACCATCATGTTGGATTTAGAATGACGTTACTTAGCTGACCATGCATTTTCATCCAAACTAAACATGTACAAAATTTCAGCTTAATCGGTTGAGGATAACTGCTATAAGATTTGACCCGAACAAACATACATACAAACATTGCAAATGTGTCAAATTTTTTGAATTCATTTTGTTATTTGTAGGTAGGCTGTCTGTAACAACTGTATAATACCTTAGAGACATCTAACACCTCAGACTCTCCCGTGACCATGATTGATGTAAAGCATTCGAAACGTCGGGAACCAAAAAACAAAATAAATTCGCGAAAAAATTCGAAAAGATAGTTTTATTTAAAATTTATTTAAAACATTGCAAGTTAAATAAAAGCTTGATAAAAACATAGAAGAGACTTACCCAAGCATTATAGAGTATCTTCTCTCGATCGAAACAAATTATGTCTTTACTAAGTTACTTATAACGCTATTTTTGTGAAGAAACACACGTGATCGTCACCAGCCGAGGGAAATGTTTTGATTTGACCGCACTTACATATAACAATGGTTTCATGGAAAATTATAAACGAACCTACACAATGCATGTAATTCTATGCCATTTGGAACGGTTGAGCCGCCTTATTTATAATTTATCATTAAAACCAATTAGTTTTTAGTAAAATAGGAAAATCTTTCGAGAACTTTCATATTTATTATGCTTACTGTCATTTATTTTACTACATTTAGAATAATTTAAAATAAAAAACTAAAATGCCAAAACGAATCAAGTATTATTATTATTAGCGGCTCATCCTCGCTTCGTTCGGGTTCACCTCTGAAAAAACAAAAAGAAATCTATCCCACGGGAACCGTACATTTTTCCGGAATAAAAGTAGCTTGTATGCTGTTCCATACTATAATCTATGTTTGTGCCAAATTTCATCCAGATCCGTTCAGCCGTTCTGGCGTCATTAAGTAACAAACATCCAAACATTAAAACTTTCACATTTATAATATTATTATTAAGAATTATTAGTAAGATTAATTTAAACTAACGGTTATGTATGGAATAAGTCAAAATAAATCAATTATTAAGCCACAGTATCAGAGACTTCAGTCGTAGCCGTAGAAAGGTTTCACTACGCACCTCCTAACTTAGACATCATCAGATCGATAGTATCAAAATATTATTGTACTGGCATACGGGTTATATTCAGCACTTTTTAACGTCATACTGCTGGGTACGGGCCTCCCTTCAATACGAGGGGGATCATGCACCACCACGCTGGCCAAGTGCGGGTTGGCGGACTTCACATGTCTTTCGAAACTTGTTAGATTTCCTGAGACATGCAGGTTTCCTCACGATGTTTTCCATCACTGTAAGGCAAGTAGTAAGAATGATTCGCACATGAAAATATCAGAGGTGCGAGATCCGGGATTTGAACCCGCGTCGCTCGGTTTCCCAAGCTAGCGCTAGCGGGCTAGCTACTGCTAGCGCGTGTGGCAACTCACTGGGCTACCACTGCCTTACAGTTTATGGGTTATGAAACTTAAAACATTTCAAATGAATATGAGAAAAAAGTAAGCTGGAATAGACACTAAGATCTAATTGCAGTTATAAGTAAACCTAGTAATTAAAAAGTAAGGACTGTTTTAGCTCTGATATATTTAAACGTGCCTATAAATGCAAAACAAAAACTTATGTTTATAAATTTTATCGCACCTGTGAATCGATTCCAGAGTTCTACATTGAATTATCCTATTCGAAACATCATTCATTTCATGATTTCGATTTCCAATGACATGAAAAAATCGATGATAACTTCAAATTCACTTTCATAACTGTGCCCAATTGGCACTCCTAGAGGCCACGAAATAAAAGAATTGAATTGAATACACCTTCATAGCAATTTTTCAATTAAACATCTAACTTATTTCAACAAAAAATATTTAAACGTGTTCAAATCACTTTAAAATAAGTAGTAAATCCATACTAATATCATAAATGTGAAAGTGTGTTTGTTTGTCCTTCTTTCACGTCAAAACGGAGTGACTGATTAGCGTGATTTTTTGAATGGAGATAGTTGGAGGGCTGGAGAGTGACATTGCTACTTTTTACCGCGGGAGATTTCCTAATTCTCACGGAAAAACACGTTATAATATAATCCAGAAAAATATTTATAATCATAATTACTTGATACTTATTATCAATGCTTTACAATAAAATTAAATAAATACGTGTTTTATCATTTTTCGAAATTCATCCTATAAAAAAAATAGGGGTAAAATAGAGAATGAAACTACCTTTTTTAGAGATTTTTTTGCAATTTTAGAGCGAGCGAAGCCGCGGGTTTTGCTAGTAATATTATAATATGACTTATTGTAGTAAAAAAATATGCGCTGTTATTAAAATAATCGGTTTTCTTTATCGACTCGATTATAATCGCCGTTGTCTTCACATATTTAAGGAAAGGGGTTAAATGGACTCACTATGTATGACTTTGTATGCACTCTCCAGGCTTCCATAAACTAAATGTTTTCACATAATGGTACACTGCCATATAAAAAATATACTTGTCCCCTATTCGTTTATTTTAAATGAACTCATTGTTTATGCAATTTTTTCCCTAGTTATTTTAATTTCTTGTACACCAAATTTTCTAGGCCCAAAAGTGTGAATTGTTATACAAGTGACCCATAACTCCTTTTATATATGAATATATTGAATAATATTTATTAATTTTATTCTACAAGTATATCGATGGAAAGCGGCTTACACAATATGTATTGCTATGCCGTATTGATACTACACGTAATGACTGACCTACAAATATAGTTACAGCATCGTGACGTGACGATGGATCATAAATGGACAGCCTAGTTTACTTAAAACACGGTATAATTTATATTAGTGTTGTAAATCTCATTTTTAATGGTATTGCTGACTGTACCGTGTTTGGGATTTGGGATTTGATTCGTGTGCTTTTTGATTATTAATATATAATAATTACACTGCTTGACATTCGTAAGTGGCTATATACCTTGTTCCGACGTTTTGCCTGGGTTGCACCAGGCGTGGTCACAGGCAGACAGAAAAAAACTGATTTTTAATATGTTTCTATATGTATTTCTAAACGGCAGTACTTTTATACAGGTATTATATATAGTTTATACGTATATAATACTTACTAGCCACTTACCCTGGCTTTGCTCGGGTGCGTCTTTAGATGCCTTTTATATCTATAATTTAGCCCAATGAACAGCTATATTATATGCAGATAGCCAGTTCACGGCAAATTTTATCAAATAATTGTAGCCTTAGTGTTAGTCCAGGCTTACCCGTGTCCCCCCCAACGTGCGTTCACCTTGTCGTGGTGGGGGGGCTCAGTAGTGCCTGGCAATACAGCCGGGCGCGAAGCCAAGAAACGCACAGGGAGGTGGCCCGCTTCGGTGGGCAGTGGGAGGTAGTCCTCTTCGGAGGGCGGTGTACCATGCGGGTTGCTCCTAGTACTTCTCTGATAGCAGAGTGGACTGTGGAGCAACCCCATGGTTGTTGTGGTCTGCTTCAGGCAGACCTGCCGTCGGGGCGTCGTAGTTGAATGCGTAAGCGATCCTGCGACGCCCCATTAAGACGGGGGAAGGTTTTGTTGGGTTTTAGTGGGTAGTACTGGCTGTATTACGCCAGTGAGTCCCACACGTCGTGCGTAAATGAATTTCCCAACGTTAAAAAAAAAAGGCTTACCCGTGTAGCTAACATCCGTCCACCCGCGAAGGAGTTACAAACATACAAACACATACAAACTTTCATATTTATAATAGTTTTTTGAAAATACGTTTGGCTCAGTTTGTAGAGATCCTACTTGCTGTGCCAGCGATCGCGGGTTCGAGTCCCACTGGGGGCATTCATTTGTACGATGAGCACGAATGTTTGTACTCCAGTTATGGGTGTTTATATTTATAATATGTATGTATTTAAAGTTATACATGTATAATGTATCAACTATCTGGTATCCATAACACAAGCCTCGTAACTTACCATGGAACCAAATGGCGCTGTAGGTTAATGTCCCAACATATTTATTTATTTATTTAATAGTAATGTGATGAAAGAAATAAAGGGTCATTGTATACTGGACAAAGCCAAGGTGAGTAGCTAGTATATTACATTATACATCAGCATTTGTCTTAATATATTTTTTAAAGTAAGCCAGTGGCGCGGAATGATAGAAAACAATAAGCTTCCGTTTCCTTGGTGCGATTAATATTTTTTATGTTTCCGGTATTCAAACCTCTAACTTTATTATTATTTATCTAATGATTTATCAACCATCTGGTATAGTGGTGATTGAATGGATCAGTTGTAAAGGTTGGAGTACAAGAGTTCATCAATGTGCGACACAAGTATAATGAGGTAGATTTTACTCTTCTAGATTTACTGGCGTGGTAACTAATAGGTACATTAAAAGTATATATATTACGTTAATTTAGGATATGATCTAATTTCGTTCCAATTTCACAGAAACCTGTTGAGTTGTTACAATTTGAAAAAATAACAATCGCACTTACTTACTTTGGCATTTATATTGTTAGTTTTATATTGTGTAATGAAACACTCATGCACATTAGAGATATATATTATAAAAATCTATATAACAAAAGCATGGTCCAGTCTATATGTCCATTTATGTGCTTTTAACAAGAAAATCACTACTTATACTAAGTACGTGATGTTTTATACTCGTAGTATATAGGAAATAGGTTTTTTAGTTATATTTAAATTTATTTTATTGAATTGATTGATTTTATTGATTTTTTTTTTAGTAAAAAATTAATTTCAAACTTAAAATTCGGCGCAACGCAGATCTCTGAAAAAGTGCAAGAGCATTAAATGAGGATTAAGTGATATAAAAGACTGTTAGTAATATCTAAACGAAAATTTTTACATTACAACATTAACAATTAATTTACAATTATTTATGTGCAATTATTTATATGTAAGATTTTTTTGAAATGTTTGTTCAACAAAACTTAATTTATTTGTAGCTCCTTAAAATTTATTATAGCAATAACACCATACATTTAAAATGCTCATGATATTGCATAAGATTATAAATTCTTGGACTGTTAGGTCCTTTTCCGTTCCATATTAATCTAGATTTGGCATTAAAACACTAACATCTTAGGGTAATCGATAAGAAAAGCTATTTTATTCTTATTTAAAATATTAATATTTTAGCACAATACAACAAAACCATTGAAACACCTTGAAATTGTGCAAAATTTAATATTTCTATTTTCTAGACCCATTAGGCTGTGCGAAAAGTCTATCTATAGTTGAATTTAGGGTTTTTATTACGTTAATTAACAATTATTATTTTGTACAATGTTATGTTGTTACATATTTGTGGTTTTCCATACTTTAAATTATTAAAATATAGACATTCAACTTAAACAATCAATCGTTAATTTATATATGGTATCCTTCCTCATGGCTAATGTCAATTGACATGCTCATCAAACTCGACCTCATTGTAAACTTGAATATACGCTCCATATTAGCGTAGCGTCAACGCAGGGCAGATAGCAAATCGTAAGCACTTGTCGACTTCATAATTCATGAGGAAAATTGATTACAGATTTGTATATTTATATCTATATAAACAAAAATGAATGTTTGTATGTTTGTCCTCTAGGCGTTCCTAAACCACTGATTTGATTATGATTAAACTCTGGTGCGTTATTCGGTATACGTCTGCAAGAGTTTAAGAGAAAATGTTTTTTTTGAATGATTGCCTTTTAAGTGTTCTTAAAACATCTGAGCATGGGGACGCACCCGAGTGAAGCAAGAGTAAGTCGCTAGTATAGATATAGAAATGTATATTTAAATTGTTATAATGAGATACAAAAATAACATTTGTTTGTGTGTTGAGAATCTCTAAAACTGTGAAATCTATAACATTTTTTGATACTGAAAAGTACAGGCTAGTCAGTTAATATTAGTTCTATATTAAAGAAAAAGATTATAATAGTTATTTTTTAACAAAAATATATTATTATATTTTTTAACAAAAAAAAAATCAAATAACATTTTATAAATGGCTGATGAAAAAAAAAACAAAATACAAAACAAACACATTTCTCATCACTTATGCATATAGGATTGAATAAGTCGAGCACCGATATAAGCTGCTGCACTATACATCATTATACGCAAACTTGTTGTTATGGTTATTCGACATAACAACTCTTGGAGAGGATTGTCATTGAAAATAGTTGGCCACTCAACTACACTTATATCTTCATACGTTTGAGCCTGAGGGCGTAAAGAGCTTACCAAATGATTGTAAGCAGTGTGTCCAGCTTCTAAAGCCGCTGCTATATCGCCATCAGCGAAGATATCTAACGCACCCCATTCCACATATTTCGACTTTGGTTTTAATGTCAACTTTCTCAATGCTATATAATCGCCACAGCGCGGCACATACATGTCTGATATATCGCTTTCTCTGTAACTTATCGGTTCAGCCGCTTCCTTACCAAACAACCGTACAAGTTGTTTCAAAACGTCTCCTCTGCAATCATCTCCATTTTCATTTCTTAAATAGCCTACCAATGTGGCGTATGTTTCCGTACTACCTGTTGAGGACATAATAGGCCGTTCTGTTGCCCAAATAATTGGTCCTCTAATACTTAGAATATCTCCACTATAACCTTTACGCCTCCAAAAGTTTTCCTCGTATTGTACTAGGAATTTTTTCGCTTTTCCTTTTATCATATTGGTTATGACAGTGATCTCAGAGTCTGACAGTAAATGCGATTCAACTTCAATGTTGTGAAGCTCGTCAGGTTTTAATGCCATTGCAAGTAAATTACAAACGTAATTCGTATCACCTTTAATAGTTTTTAAAATGACTTGTTCATCAGCATTTGAACTGATCTTTTCTATGGCTTTTGAAGATAAAGTGATGTACGCGATGCTGCTCTGTAATTTACTCGTTAGGCGCTTTCTGCAATAGCCAAGAAGTTTCTCACGAAATCTCGTGTTATTACCATCTAAGTGGTTTCTTGAAGTGCTTGTCCTGTAACATTGATGTAAGTAAAATAATACCGACACGGCTTTAGTGGAGGCTCCACAGACTAACCTTACTGTATTTCTCATTATATCTCTTGAATTGGGAAAAAGTAATGCGTCACAAATATGCTTCTCCATTGTTGTCTGATCGTAATACAGCAGTTGATTTCTCTCAGGCGCATCATCCACTTTGTGAGCTTGAAATAAATCCTTCATATTCTGGTCTAGAAGTGTTTGATATTGATTAAGTTCAAATCGTTCAAGTATGTTTAAGTAATCAAAATTGTGAAAATTTTTCTCGCAATCAACAGCTTTACCATTTTTGTATTGAAACACTTTATAAAAAGGGTTTCTAACTTTCACTGGTTCTATTATAGCATCTGGTAGAGGTATATTGAAATCTTTTGTTATCAAAGTTAGGAAATATCTGGCTAGATTATCAATGACTTCTTTTGCAGTACCTTCGCAAGTATTACTATCAGTAGTTTCTTCTTCCTTCTCCTCCTGGAAAGCAATATTACATTTTGACTCGTTATCGCGTTTTCCAGCCAGATCGAGTACGACTATGTCCATGGTATTTCCAAATTTTTTTTTTAACTTATGAGCTGTAACAATGCCCGGTAGGCTACAACCTAGTATTATAACATCCGCTTTGATATGCCCGCCTTGAGATGATTTTTCAAATGTCTTAACCATGTTTACGTACAAACGAAAAGCCTAAATTATGTAAATATAAATTTAAAATTGTGAGTATAAAAATCAATTAAATTTAGAGTAACACTAAAATTAAGTAGACTTAAAAATTTTTGACAATTGATAAACAATTTTGACATTATATATGTAAAAAGAGGTTGGCTAAAAATATAGATAAAAAGTTTGGCAATAATAAATATTTTTTGCAGTGTTGATATTTCATTTTTATCATCTGTACACGTAACAAGTATAACGTAGCTACGTAATCACTACGTCATTATCGTGCCCCTGACTGAGTGAGCGAGGTCATTGCCATACAACGACATCATAACACGACTACTCATCATCCGGTCTGTTTTATTTTTAGATTTTCTATATATAATTAGTACGTGTAAAAGTAATAATGGATTATAAGGAAACGATACTTTCTTCAGTGACTTTTGCCCGCGTAATGGGTTTCCTTTATTGAGAAGTTTAGAAGTAAAATAACATATAAGTTGTATTTATTAACCGACTTCCAAAAAGGAGGAGGTTATCAATTCGTCGGAATCATTTTTTTTCTTTTTTTTATGTATGTTCACCGATTACTTGAAGACGCCTGAACCGATTTAGATTTTTTTTTTGTTTCAAAGGGTATACTTCCCAGGTGGTCCCATATAAATTTTATCGAAATCGGTCGAGCGGTTTTTAAAAAAATCAACAATAAATTTTTTTAACAAATTGTTTAATCGAATATGTTATTAAAAAGTTTCTTCCTACAAATTACCTGCTTATTACGTCTACACTAAAAATATAAAAATAAAAACTTTTTAACAAAAAATAAAACCGACTTCCAGGTACTAAAATGTAAAAAATAACTAAACGGGGGTTTTCATTTAGAATAGATACCTAATCAGATATTTTCGAAGTCGGTGCCAGCCGACGCATAGGAAATCTAATATATTTTGATAAAATCGTAAAATACATATTTACCTTTTAGATATTCATATCTTGAAATATTGTCGTTGTTATAATTAAAAATATAAAATTATAAAAATGTTTAAAAAAAAAAGTTTAAAGTTAAAAAATATTGTAATGTAATTGGTGCAACTTTCATTTTGTTAATTGTGGGTAGGCTGTCTGTAACAACTATACATTCAAGACATGTAACACCTCAGTCTCTCCCGTGACCATGGATGCTGTAAAGCATTCGAAACGTCGGGAACCAAAAATCAAAATAAATCCGCGAAATAATCCGAAAAGATAGTTTTATTTAATAAAAAAAATGATTCTTTACTTTTCCATTCAGTGTGATGATATTAAAGTGAACGTATTATATACCTATCATTATGATGCGGTTGCCATGTGATCTATTTCATTTCTACAAATCCGTTCTGTGTGGCCACGAAATGTAATAATTAATAGGTTTATTTTTAAGGCTCTGCCAGTGATTTTTGTAATGTCCAGTCACTTCGGAGTTTAGAAGATATAGGAGATATTTTTTAATAAAACCCTAAACAGCTTGAGTAGTATGCAATGATTAAATGCGAGTAAGTTCAATACGAGGCAGTTACTTTTATTTTCAGCCAGACAATGTGTATAAGAAGTTTACCTAATTATGTAAAGTTGAAGATTTGTTTTTTTTTTTGATCGCCTTATTTTCTGGAACTGCCAGTTTGATGTCAATTATTCTTTTTGCGTTTTGTAGCCATTATTGGCTAGACATCAAATATTAAAAAAAGGAAACTTATAGTTTCTAATTTGATTATATTTTTTTAATCCCTCCACGACCGCGGACACGCCGGCGTTGCAGTTAACAATAGATTTCTTAGAAATTTACCTGGAGGTGAAGAATAAAATCTACTAGTAATTCTAATGTCCTCTTAACTAATAACGTAAAATACGTTCATTTTGAGGCCTGAGTTTTGACCTAGTATTTATTTAAGGCTAAGTTTAAATTAAAACAATTAAAATATTTAAAAAAAAACTTGAAAGAAAGGATTTTTCTTTCTCTTTCTCTCTCATTTGTGTATTTTAATTAAGGGTGTACCTCTAAGAATAGAAAAGGTATTTTTATAGGTTACGTTATTAAGACACATTTATTCAAAAGTATTTATTTAAGTATTACTCTAATAATTTCGGATTTAATCATAATGATTTTCCCGAATCTATACTAATTTTGTTCGAATCTATACTAAGTTTAGTTTGTTTGTTTGTTTGTTTGTTTGTTTGTTTGTTTGTTTGTTTGTTTGTTTGTTTGTTTGTTTGTTTGTTTGTTTGTTTGTTTGTTTGTTTGTTTGTTTGTTTGTTTGTTTGTTTGTTTGTTTGTTTGTTTGTTTGTTTGTTTGTTTGTTTGTTTGTTTGTTTGTTTGTTTGTTTGTTTGTTTGAACGCTCTAATCTCAGGAACTAATAATTCGATATGAAAAATTCTTTTTGCATTAGATAGCCCGTTTATTGAGGAAGGTTATATATAATCATGCTACTACCTAAGGGAGCGAAGCAGTAATCATAAATGTCAACAAATCGGGCAAAATTCCATACATTATTACTAATAGCATATTGTCAAAGAGTTTTTTTTTGTAGTTTTAGCGCGAGCAAAGCCGCGGGTTCTGTTAGTTTTCTTATAATTCATTTTTTTTATTATTATTATATATTTGATTTAAAAATTTAATTTGAACAATATTAATTTTAAAAATGGATCAAGTAACAATTTCATTGAAACCTAATGAAATTAGATAATGATTAAGCTCAACAACGACATCTGCAAAGAAAAATATCGAAACTCATTTTTCATAGCTCTATAGCTCGACAACACAGATTAAAAAAAATTATCATTATATCTTAACACTGTCTAACTTAGAAAATTTGATTTAAAAGCGAAAAATCTTTTGTAATAATAATACTAAATGTATTTTATCACTTAGAAATTCGAATGTCTTACAATTTTTATTTTATTTAACAGATACTGAATAACAATATTTTTGCTAGAGTCAGTTAGACAAAAAGGTTAGGGGTAATACAATAAAAGTTTATTTTTGTATTGAACTCATTAGCAGTGGGTTACGAACGTATCTCCTTGCAGGTGTCGAGATATGCTGTATTAAAACAAGTAACTTTCATTTAACTGATCTGAGCTTCACCTTTACTTTAAATATGTATACATTTACTTATATTGCGTTGAAACCGTTTCAATTCCATCTACTCTAAAAACTTTAAATATTATACGTAAAGTAAAGCAATAATATGGCAAAATATCCATGCAGCAATCACGCTAGCATAACTAAATTAAACACGCTAAATCAGATGCACTATACTAGATAGACTATAAACATGGCAATAAAATATTAATTGCAATGATAAGAGCCTTAAATCGCTAACCGGGAACAACCCGAGACGTGCGCCGGCGCACGTACGCCACTGGGGGCGCCGGCTCCATTGGTACACGATTAGAAAGTGTCAATATTGCGATTCTAATTAGAATCTGCAAATCTTAGAATTATTGCGTAAGGTTTTCGGAAATAGTTTTTTGAGTGATTTTAAAGTTATTCGATTTCGTTAAGGAAAAGGATATAATCGTTAGCTTTTTTTATTTAAAAATTTAAAAATGAAGGAAATTATGTGTAGGAATATATCAATCAGGAAAACATTTAAGTCACTACAGTATATGTTCAGTCCAGTATTTAGACACTAGAATATTTAAAAATATTGTTTCTTACGTTTACAACACTGTATCGTTTATGAGCATAGCGTAAGGTTTATCTCGATTTGGTTATAATTTATAATATACTAGCAACTCACCCTCGCTTCGCTCGGGTTCGTGTCCCTAGCTTGATTCCCGATACAAACTGTCATCCTATTTTTCACCCCCTTAAGGGACGATTTCCGGGATAAAAAGCATCCTATGTCCTTCCCAGGGTGTCAAACTATCTTCTTGCCAAATTTCATGTAAATAGGTTCGGTATATCCAGAGATTATCCCCCTACAACGTTACAAGCTCACAATCTCACAAACTTTACCTCTTTATAATATTAGTATAGAAGTATAGATATAAAAATTACTATTTTAAATCCACTGAAACTAGTTCAATATGTTAATTTTGTTTTTTATGGCAAGATTTTAGTTTAGTATAATAGTATTTTTTACATAAAAATTAAGTTTAATCATATTATCTCACCGTTATCATCTTACCTGGATTGTGACAAAGCGGTCAATACAGGGATTTCCAGCATCGCGATTTATTTTTTCCAGATCGAGGTGAACTTTTAACAATTTGTATGATCAATATGAAATATAAATCTACCACACTCCACGATTTCTGATGGCAAAAGCAGTCTCAATCATTTCACCACGACATTGATTCACATGTTATTCAATCGTTACATCAGAACTAACAACTAAGGTCAAAATTATATTATACATATAGGTATCTAAATATCTAAAAACAGATTATAAAATATTTAATTTTTTTGAAAAGACGTTTAAATATTGTTAATATTAGCGAATCGGTTGTGTGCAATGGAAACGAACCGCTATCTGTGCGAATAAGCCGGTTGCCATTTAGGACGGCTGACGACCCAACTAGTGCCAACTAGTTGATATATAAAGAACAAAACTCCTTTGCATTTTTATAACTTAATATAAGAGTCGGATCTTAATTTACTGAGTTACAAGTAGAAATAAGTATAACAAACAATTGTGATTTTTTTTTGTTTGTTGATAAATATTATGTTTTTGTTCGTGTATGCGAATAATAATATGATAGTTCAACCGTCAACGTCATGATTAAAATAAAATTGAATTATTAATATTTTGGCGATTTCAGGACAATACGTTAGTAAAAAATTTCAATGCACTTTGAACTAGCCAATATTATCTTCCATTTTGTATGTATATCTGTATGTTTGCTATTTATTTCTCCACGCTGAAACGGCTGGACCGATTTGGATTAAATTTAGTATACATGTATACTATGACCTTACGTAATACATAAGCCTCTATTAGGCACTTAGGGGCAAACCCGAGCAAAGCAAAGTTAAGTCACTAGTATTATATAAATTGTATATCCAATACAAAAATAATTAAATAAATATAAGAATCGCATAAAATTTGAATGAAGTTAACGGTGCCATCTTTAATTTGTCAGTTGTCAGTAGATAATTCAAGATCTGGGTTTATCGTTTTGTAAGTGTTGAAAGATAAAAGAAAACATGTAGACGTGCGTACAAATGAAAGTGTTAGTCAAATTTGAGTAAACATAAATTTGCGTTTATCGCCTATATTGTGTTTAAATTGTCTGAAAATATTCATAGTAACACAAAGTAAATGAAATTTTACAGTCTCCACGGAATTATTTTACACGGGTTTCGCATAAAATAATTTAATGGATATGACGAATACGTCATGACAATATTTTACGTACGTAAATATAAATATTTTTGTTAAAATTTTTAATAAATTGTGTCTCAGTAAGTTTTCAAGATGAGCAGAGAAAGCTTCCTGAGTAAGATTTTTTTGAGGCTTTTTTCCGTAGCGCAATGAAAGTTATAGCTCGTATTACTCATTAAGTCGGAGATCGCGGATTCAATCCCCATACGAGGTACGAAATATCTATCCTAATGTTTATTGCTATGAAAAAATTACTCTTCAGATAAAGTACCGGGCGATCGAGCTTCTCCTGGCGTTTTTTTGTAAATGATATAAAAATTACGTTTTTTCAGAAAAGATGAACTTAAAAGCCGAGATACAAATAAATGTATTATATACCTATTACCTATACAAGAATTGTTCATATACCTATACAAATAAATAAAATTGAAGTGTCTGTTTGTAATGTTAAAATAACAGCTTTATACTAATGCATTTGAAATTATATACTGTACTTATAAGAAAAACACAACTTTTAAATTTTTTGTCTGTCTATCTGTTTGTTCCGCCTAATCTCCGAAACGGCTGAACTGATTTTGACGGGACTTTCATTGGTACCAGCCGATGTTATAAGGTGTCACTTAGGCTACATTTATTTTAGAAATAGAATTAGCGTTCCGCTCAATAAAATCAAAACGTACCCAAGGACGCACCCGAGCGAAGCGAGGGTTAGTCGCTAGTATAATATTATAATATTTCAGTTTAATATTGTAAGATTTGAAGTCATTTTTATTTATGTTAAAAGTGCATAAAATGCATCTGAACCTGAATGAAGGGATGTAAAATAAAACCGTACACTGTAACTGTATGCCTCTTGATACCGTTACGTGTATTTTGCAACCAAACCTTCAGGTATCGAAATAAATTGAAGACTAACCGCAGCACTGCATTATCTATTATAGAAAGCGAGGCCACCAGCTACTAACAAGGATCTAGAATAAATAACATTTTTGTCTAAAATAATTAACGAAAACGTTATTTTACTAGGTAATATATGTTATTTCCTAGTACAATCTATTGTTTATAAGAATATATCGTTTTGATATCTTTTTATCTCAATTCGCGATTGTAGATTATCATCTACTCTAAACAGCAGGTGGCAATATCTATTTCTGAAATCATGTCTGAAAGAAATTAGATAAGCATTATTATTTAGGGAAAGGTAGAAAATGAAATGTCTTTATCTGTTTCAGCATGCTATTTTTACGAATATTTTTAACGCAAGGCCCAAACAGATCTATCCCACGGGAACCGTTCATTTTTCCAGGATGAAAAGTATCTAAAATGTTGACTGGGGATATAAGGTACCACCATGCAAAATTTCATTTAATTAGCCCGTACAAAAAGACAAACAAACAGATTAGAACAGAACAGAAAATTTGAAAAAATCTGGATTTGTTCTAATCTAATATCTCTTCTTACATCCGACTCGGTTTTTAGCATATTTTTTCTATGTACAGACATTCGACCTCTACAGTTGTATTATATGTATAGATTAATATTGTATATGTCTGTATATTTGTTTGTTATAGGTAATTTTGTTATTATAATTGTTAGTTAACTTAGATAGCACACGAAATAGGCTATCATTAACTTTGAATGAAGAACAGTAGGTAAAAATTACAAACAGGTATTGTTTGTATGGGTATATGTAGATAACAAATACCTGATTATAAATAACTTTTTAATGTGATAGTACCCCGTAATTTTACTAATAATACTGGCTTTAATCTATACATATAATAAAATATCCGACCAGGATCCGAACCCGGACACTTGTGATTGTCAATCTTGCGCTCGAGCGTATGAAATTAGCGACCATATTTTGCGTGAAAAACCGCATGAAAACTTAAAAACACGCGTTTTAAACATAAGACTAAATATCGATTTTTCTCGAAAACCTCCACAAACCAAATTTTAGCGATATCGTTAGGGCCGTTTCCGAGATCGCCGGTATAAATAAATAAATATACAAGAATTGCTCGTTTAAATATATGTAGTTACAATTTTATTATATGTTTATAAATTCATGTGACTGCTATTGTTTCTCATAATATGTTTGAAATGGTGCAGATGCATCCTTCACAGTTTGGCCTCGTCCAAAATACGTTAGTATTGCAACTGCTTGGCCTGTTTAACATCGACAATCGCCCTTCATTGGTATGAGAGTGACCTACATTTAGGATTGGCAGTGATCTTATAAAGAGGTGTTAAGTTTGTTTGTACGTAAGATGTTATCTCTAGAACAACTAATTAAAAAACATTACTTATAAAAAGCAACATTAAATATATTTTTTTATGATTTTTTTTCATCAAATATTAACTTGTTCTATAAAATGAGGTCAATTTTATGGGACAATTTCATTAAATTATATTCAGCTAAATTATGAGTCTAATCTATTATGTGAACAATTTAGAAGAACATTTGTAACTGAGTCTTTGTTAACGTCATTTCAGTGGTCAATTTTTAGGGTTCCGTACCCGAAGGGTGCCAACGGAACCCTATTGCTAAGCATCCGCTGTCCGCCGTCCGTTTGTCAGATTGCTGTATCCCATGAACCATAATAGGTAGAGAGTTGAAAATTTTCACAGTGTGTGTATTTCTAATGCCGCTTAACAACAAATAACAATAAACCAAGATGGTGAATTTCAAAAAAGCTGCCAAGCAAATCAAAATAAAATGATTATGTCACGGAACCCTTTGTGTGAGAGTCCAGCTCGCACTTGTTAAAAATTAATTAACTTAAAAACTTTCCCTATATTTACTTGTTAGAAAATATTTACTTAAAATAATATGTAATTATATATCGCTGGCAAAGAAAAACATTGTAACTCACTATTGCAACTATTCGGAATTTCAACTTAAAATATGTGAGCTGAAAGCTCCAAAATGTCGCCATTTAATCTGAATTTTGAACACGATGTTTGAAAATATGAACGGCGAGATTATAATTTTTAAATAATTTTAAAACTTTCAAAATTTCAAAAGAAGGCAAGACAAAGTTTGAGGTCTTCGCATATAGTAATACTCATTAAAAAAAAAAAAAACAAAATATTAATTTACAATGTTGTTCCTAGCAGTAGTTGATATGTTCATATGTATGACGTACAGTAATTAGTATATACCTAATTAGTATGACATTAGTGTGCTTATCACTTATCATTATCACTTGTAAATAATTCTCGTTTGCACATTGCATCAGGCGCTTGTCATAATCACTTTCTCTAATGTAATCTATACAGATAAATAAAATTGAAGTGTCTGTTTGTGATGTCAAAATAACAGCTTTTTACTAAATGCATAAGGATGTATACACTATACACGGTACATATACCAAAACAACATTTTTTACAATTTTTGTCTGTCTGTCTGTCTATTCGTTCCGGCTAATCTCTGAAATGGCTGGACCGATTTTGACGGGATTTTCACTGGCAGATAGCTGATGATAAGGAGTAGCTTAGGCTACTTATGTTTTAGAAAAAGAAAATCAAACGTATCTAGGGACGATCCTGAGCGAAACGAGAGTGAGTCGCTAGTAGGTAATAAGCTAAATCTTTAATTTTAATGACTTCTGAAAAAGAAGAGAAGACTCAAGATATCCTACGTACCTATGTATGTATGCTTTTGTGTCTATAACCCAATACCAATGCCTTAAACAAAAATAAAATGTTAAAAACACTTTAATTCATCAATAACTTAAAAGCTGCTTCGAAAAGAACTTCAATCAAAATGGTAATTATAACAAACACTGAAAACAAAGGTTTTTTGGAGTTCAAAGAAATTGAAAGCTTATTTTCATTTAGTGTGTGAAGTCTATACATTAGTGAAAGCATTTCGTTAAGGAAAGAGTTTTATGTTTAACTAGAGACTTTTCTTCGCTTCTTTTTTGTACCGTGTGCTACTTGATACGAAACATAAACTTATATAATATGTAAATATTCATCTTTTGGCATACCATCAGCGCCACCTTTTGATAATATTTATTATTAATAATAGTTTATGTGATATTTTGATCATAGTCTATCTGTGTACTAAATTTCACCAGAATCAACCCAGCCGTTTCCACGTGAAAGAGTAACAAACATATAAATAAACATTATACACACGAGCCCACACACGCACGCGCGCAAAGCGGGGTTGCCTCGCTAGTTAAAGATATTTTCATTTTCTAACAGTTTGTTTAAAAATCCTTATTCGAAGAAAGTTTTTTTTAAATTCTGTGAAGTATGCTTGGCAAATCGTGAAACCGAAAATATTAAGATGTACAAAATCTTTAAAATTGGGTTTTACCATATCAAAAAATTATAAATATTACCAATGACGAAATGCACAAAGCCAACAAAAAAAACTTTAAGTACTAGTATAGTATTATGTGATCTGTGCCTTAAGTAAGAACATTTTAATGAATCATAGACTAAAAGTATTTTTAGATATTATATATCTTCAAAAATATAATAAATTCTAAATGTAATTTTATCTTATCAGCTTTGACCAGCTATTAGTACTCGGACTGTTTATGAAAAGTGACGCGACTATTACTAAATCTGTTATCAGTAACTATGCAGTCTTTCCGAATAAGATAACAAGCACCTGTTGTTTGCCAAAAAAAATAAGTTTTTGTTAAACACTAGCATTCTGTCGCAACCCAGATCTTTTAACTTTGTAGAACTACTCCGCTCTCATAGGTTGTAGTGTTATAATGTCGTACAATTGCATATAACCATCCACAGTAAATAGGCTATAAAATGCTAAAAGTATTTTTCAAATCGGATCGGTAATTCCGTAGATTAACGCGATCAAACAAACATACAAACAAATTCTTTAGTTTGATATATGTATAGTGCCAATTCTATATATATACTCTTCAGTTTTGTACATATATTATATAGTACCGATTTACACGAAATATTGGATTATGCCTGCTCCTTACGAAGGGAGAGAAGGGAAAAATCTGGGCCTATTTTTTTGCTATCTAGCAATTATTTTTATACTTATACTGACACCTGTAATTGTGAAAGTTATGTTCTGTAGTTGCAGTAGGTTAATGACAATTTTTTTTTAAGTTGATATTAACAAAGTTTGTACTTGTTAAAAGATAGATGCATTATTCCTGTATTCGAGTAATACAATATATTACTTGAATACAGATTACAGACAGACACTTTTAGCACTTTTTATACGTATTCTCTAGATAAGACGGCTTAGTCATATATCACCAAAATACACTTAAATGTAAACAGATAATTTATTAAAATTCAGTTGAAGCTTATCAAATCAAAAAATTTTTTTGCCCAAATGCTTGAATTCGTTTCAAACAACAATAACATGAATCAACGCGATGCGGAAAAAAGAAAATATTATACGAAAAAAAAAACACGTCTTTAAAGGAAACTAAAACCACATAACTCTCCTTTGGGTTTTCCCATAGTCAGGTAAAACGTAAGAAATAAGATGAAGTAAAGATCAATCTCATGATTATTAATTTATCAAAATCGGTATCGCCATTAAATTTGTAGTAACAAAAGAACATATCGGGTATAATATAGATACATTTGTACAATGTACATACATACATAGTATACATTAACTGCCTCTATGATTTAGCGGCTAGCATGTAGCTGCAAAACTGGAAGTCCTAGGTTCAACACCCGGGTCGGGTCAAGTTTAATCACCGAGTTTTTCTGTTAAGGCATTTTCAGAAGTAGTCTCTATACCTCGAAGAGCATGTCGGCCGTCGGTCCTGTGCCTTAACTCTCATCGGTCGTGTCTAAGTATCGTCCGATATTTCGGATTTGGGAGTAAAAGGTATTGCGCAGATGGCTAATCTTAGTGAGATTGGCCGCCGCGGCACTGGTCATGAGAACGTCACATAGAACATACCTACAGGTCAAACACATAACCCTCTTTTTGGGATTCGTTGCAGACGTATAAAAATAAAGAAATTTTCTTGAACGCATTTAGTTCATATACCTTTTTGCCAATAATGGGCAATAACTACTTAGACTAATATTGAATAAGTATATGAAAACTGGTTTGCTAAATATAAAATCATTTTACCAAATATGTGATACGGTTGTACAAGTGCTGTAGATATTTTTTACTTTTTTAAGTATGTTTTGGCTAAATTGCCAGTTAATTTAAACAAGTTTCAGTTATCGGGATTCTTAAATAAATTGGTAATCTTATAATATTAAACAAGCAATTCTTGTAAATCTATACATATAATAAAATTCTAACTGAGCCGAATCTGTAAATTAAATATTTTTTGGAAAATCTTATTGAAATAGACATTATTATCGATACAGAGGCCGAATCTATAGTTTTTAGGATTTTTGTCTGTCTCTGGCAACACATCACCAGAAAACCACTAGACGGATTTTGATGAAATGAAAATATCGATAGCACGAAAAAAATAGTAACAACTTTAGTCCTTATAATTTTTCTCTAAACGTTGAAAATGGCCGAGATATTGAGGAAAAACTATTCCCCTTTAAAATCAAAATGGCGGGCGATTAACGCACCGTTCGAGTCTGGTCGTGATTTTAAATTTACACTCCCAGTCCCAAATTTGCCTAGAATTTTTTCTGGGTTAGGCTCATATTTTCGACAACCTCACTGGGCTACTATATCAATTTTAAATTTAAATCATATTATATAACTTGCGGCTCACCCTCGCTTCGCTCTCACGACAAAACACTAATAGAGATCTATTTGTTTCCATGGGAACCGTTCATTTTTCCCGGATAAAAAGTAACCTGTTGTTTGACCGGCAATATAAGGTATCAGAATGTTAAATTTTACTAAATTAGGTGCATAAGTTGTATAAGTTATTATAGTTTTTTAACTATTTAATTTTCCGGGATAAAAAGTATCTAAGATGTTGCCCAGAGATATAAGGTACCACCATGCAAAATTTCATTTAAATCGGTCCAATAGATTCGGAGATTAGCCCGTACAAACAGACAAACAGACAAACAGACAGAGAAACAAAAAAATTGAAAAAAAATCTAGATTTGTTCTATTTGTCTTCTTACATCCCCCTGACTCGGTTTTTAGCATTTTTTTGCTATGTACAGACATTCGACCTCTACTGTTTTATTATAGTGTAGATTTGTAATTTAATTTTGTAAGTTGTATCATTTTTTTATATTTTGCTACCTATTACCGAGACTTTGTACGCGAAAGTTTCATAATTTAGGTACATTTGAAGTTTTACAAAAATGTAAAACTGGAGTTTGATTATGTCAATAAGTAATTTTTGTATTTCAGCGGCACATCAGTGCCCCGCAATACATACAGTTGGGCACACTGGAATGTGGCCCACTTCGGTGGGCGGTGTACTAGGCGGGTTGCTCCTGGTACTTCTCTGATAACAGAGTGGACTGTTGGAGCAACCCCATGGTTGTTGCTGTCTGGTTCGGCAGACCTCCCGTCGGGGCGTAGTGGTTGAGTGCGTAAGTGATCCTTTGGGGTTTAGTGGAAAGTGATGACTTTGCCAGTGAGTTCAACACAATCACCTGTCTGTATGAAGGTGGTATGGTATGCTTAAATGCATTTCCCAACGTTAAAAAAAAGTTTGTATTTATATTAATAAACGATTATATGAAGACTTATAATAGGAGACTTGATGTATACATCAATTTTATGTTCACTATATTTTAAAGGTTGCAATAAAAGAACCATATAACTGCAATATTTTAATTAAAATGTCACAGTATACATACAGACATGCACATTAAATATTATTACTATTTGGACTGAACTCTTACCCCACTATCGAAATAGGATGACCATGTGAACAGGTCAAATTAAAAAATAGTCCATAGTATATATTCTGTGTTTATTATTCGGTCCAAATTGAACAAAGATCTTTAATCAATTGATGATTGGTAAAAAAAAAGTTTTTTTGTGGATTTTTGACGTTTTTGAAAGCAACATATATATTTATTTAAAATGTCGAATAATTGCGTAAATCTAAGAAAGTATTAAACAATATAAAATTCAGATATAAGTAGTACTTTGTTTTTTGATATTGTTAGTTCATAACGTCCATATTTAAAAATGAAACACAACTTTTAGCACAGTGCCTATCAAACTAGAGTTACTTTGAGTTGGCACCGAAACCGAATCTATACATAGTGATTGGAAGTACATCAATCGTATCGGATCGGATATCCGTCTAAATAGATATAGTTGGCATCACTACTAATGGCTGTAAGGCAGAATTACATTGAGCGGGGGACAATGCGGGAAGGCACCAATTACAGGAATGCGAAACTTTAACGGCAAACCAAAACGACCTAAGCGCACATCTCTATCAGCACATTTAATTCCTTATTCCTTTGTAATATAGTATATTTTTAGTTAAACTAACTATGTTTGTTTG
The DNA here is from genome assembly GCA_951806755.1 of Brenthis hecate. Taxonomy (NCBI): domain Eukaryota; kingdom Metazoa; phylum Arthropoda; class Insecta; order Lepidoptera; family Nymphalidae; genus Brenthis; species Brenthis hecate. Next base: position 1,716,461 of record OX638270.1, read on the forward strand.
GGTAGTGGTAAGTTTGTAGCGATTTGATATTTGCAATGGGTGCAGCGACCTGCTCACTGATCACGTAGGCACGTTATATGAATAGATTACATACGATATGGTACAGTTTTTCTAAATATCACACGTTAGTCATATTATTGTCCTTCTATTTCGGCCTTGTGACATATTTTGCTGGAATGGATAGATTTGGATCGTACGGAAATATTAGCAACTCTGTATGTCTTATACGTATTTCCACTTTTGCGAACAAAAATTGTATTTAATTTATTGTATTTATTTTTGAGTGCAATAAAGAATAATATATGTATATACTTTAGTGAACGTTGAAAGGTTTATACTAGACTTAGGGTCACGTTTCGCACCATTTTTGGTAAACAATTGGGTGAAAAGTCAAGTTCCTTTGAAAGCATTGCATAAGATATAGAGATATATTTTAAAGTCTCATTCTAAACAAAATATTTCTATAAAAAATATTACCATATAAGTAAAATACGAGTAAGTATAATGAACTGTCATTTTATTTTATTTGCTGAAAATTAATAAATCGAGCAACAAGAGCTATTGGCCCTATTTTATATTTTAGGTGAGGATCTTTAGAGGAAAATATATACTATAAAGGGTTTTTTTGGACAACGACTTACAGAATATATTGTACTGTATTGTATATATAATATATATTATATTGTGTAATATATAGATACGACTAAATTCGACCATAATTTAAGATTTTTTTTTATTGATGATAACACTAAAACTCGCCAATAGCTACTAAACAAAAAAACGGTTAACAAACACAGAAAAAAAGGTACTAAACTGTTCTGTCTTTACCTATTTATATATAGATCTCTACATTTTTTTTATTTCCCATTCGTAACATGAACATTGAACAGTAACTTAAACATCAATTTCCATATTGACTGATTGATTAAGTTTCATACAAAATTTCATCTCTCGTTGAATCTTAGCCAGAGATGACACACTCACTTGAGAAACCGAGTGAAGCGGGTTCAAATCCCGAGTCTTGCACCTCTGATATTTTCATGTACGAATTATTTTCAACTTGATTACTACTCATCTAACGGTGAAGGTAAATATGTCTACGACATGGCGAGGAAATCTGCATATCTGAAAGAACCTAGCAAGTTTTCGAAAGATATGTGAAGTATGCCAATCCGCACTTGGCCAGCGTGGTGAGTTATGACCTGATTCCCCTGCGAGGTCCGTGCCCAACAATGGATTGTTAAAAAGGGCTGAATACATACATATATTTATATATTTTTATGAGGAACTTTTAAAAATTCTCCCGTCGTTATATCTTGTGCAAAATTTCATATTTCTAGACCCAGCGCCGTGGGCTGTCTGACAATTAACTTTAGAGTTTTAAACGCCATCTAATATACATACAATTAAATCTCGTTACAATTTTATTTATATAGATGGCTTACTTTTTTTTTAATTTATCATTTCAAATAGACAAAGACAATATCTCATTTCAGATTAATACGTATTTAAACCGGCACAGATTAATAAATGTAAATAAAAGTATTCGTGATAGTAGTGAATCAAGCGTCCACTCATTAATATCATTGAAATCTGTGCACATATTAGTTTTATCATTTATTGTGCTTTGGTAATATTTCTTAGTAGTGGAGTTCGTATAAACAGGAAAATAATAGATTTCAAAATTATGAGTGAATATTTACTATTTATAAGAAATTATTCTATTCCATATTTTGGATGAAAATTACATGTATTCAGCCCTTTTTAACATCCCCCCGTGGGGCACGGGCATCCCTTCAATGCGAGAGGGATCAGGCCATAGTCCACAACGCTGGCTAAGTGCGGGTTTGCGTCACATTTATATCGAAAACTTAAAAGGTTCTCTCAGACATGCAGATAATTGGAGATAATTGGGATTTAAACTCGCTCCACTCCGTTTCCCAAGCGAGTGCGTTACCACTGGGCTACCACTAACCTAAATAAATCACATGTAAGCTAGATAAAGCTAACTTGTTTGAAAGTGATGAATGAGTGACAGATTAGTTATACCAATCAAATTATACCTATCATAAAGTAGTTCATGTTTAGAATAGCCTACAGGCTTAGAGAGGAAGATATTCTACAGTCACTATCGGATATTGGGAATTAAAAAAAAATTAAATTGCTTCATCGTCATCGGAACTGAACCAACATGTAAAATGTCAACTCTGTAGGATAAGAAAAAGTTCTAAATCAGCTTGAAGACATGACTCGTACAAACATACCCACTAATAAACATGTTGAATAAAAGCTTTTAAAAAGAGACTATCGATGCTAATATTAAAAGAGGTAGAGTTTGTGAGTTTGTGACGTTGTAGGGGGTAATCTCTGGATCTACTAAACCGATTTAGATGAAATTTGGTAAGAAGGTAGTTTGAGACCCTGGGAAGGACATAGGATACTTTTTATCCCGCAAATCATACCTTAAGGGGGTGAAAATGGGGATGAAAGTTTGTATTGGGAGGCAAACTAGGGACGAACCCAAGCGAACTGAGGGTGAGTCGCTAGTTAAAAGTAAATGTAGCACCATGACGTCTGATATCGCGTAATCAGAATATATTTCTATATGTTTTTAGGACTACTTCAAATCGAGAAGGTATCATCAGTTCGGCTGTAATTTTCGCGACGTCTTCGCCAAATTCAAATCAATTTTCATAATTTTCTTTTGATAATTCACAAAAAGAGGTGTTATAGTTTCAACATATATATTTGTGTGTCTGTATATGGCTTTGTAGCTCCCAAATGAACGAATTTTGATTATTTTTTTTAATACTGAACAGATTCATTCTCACCTCAAGCTTAGTAATATATGTTTACAAATGAAATCATCTTACCTTAAAGAAACCTTAAAGATGGAAGAATTAGTTATAAGTGATTTTGAACTCAATGTTAGTAAAAAGTAAATATTTTTTTCTAAAAATTTCTTTCTAAAAGCGAGTATAAAAAGTGAAATTTTCTAAAGGAACGACCGTTTCATGTACATACATATATTATTGTAACTTATTAGAAAGACCATCAATATGTACCACCTTCATATATCACATGATGTATCGGTTAAAATTGTACAGTTTAATTTTAGCTCTTTAGCAATTTCTTTTAGTTTGGTTATATAACAAGTTTTGGTACTTTAACCGGTTCTGAGTTCAATAGTATGCGTTAAGTGCAAATGTACTCTTTTAGGAGTCCGTAAAATACAAGTAATGCCGTGAAATTCTATTGCATACAATCTTCACTAATATTATAAAGAGGTAAAGTTTATGAGTTTGTGAATTTGTGTCGTTGTAGGGGGTAATCTCTGGATCTACTGATCCGATTTAGATGAAATTTGGTAAGACGATAGCTTGAGACTCTGGGAAGGACATAGGATACTTCTTAGCCCTGAAATTATCCCTCTAAGAGGGTGAAAATGGGGATGAGTTTATATCGGGAATCAAGCTAGGGACGAACCCGAGCAAAGCAAAGGAGAGTACACAATAAATACAGAAGGAGAGTACACAAAAATTCCGGCATGGTATCTCATCCGGAACAAAGAAAAAATAATTCAAATTTATGTCAATAGATGGCATTATCTGTATCCATTTGTTATTGAAGTTGTGTAAATTAAAAAAAAATATCCTAAAAAAAGTATATAAAAAAGTAAAGAAAAAACAAAATAATGTGCTAGTACATTGTACTCATTATTGAAAAATCTGCAAAAATATAAATGGTGTAATAATATAATTTATACGGAACACGGATTTCTTTATAAAAACAATTCGTCCCGATACTCGGAAGTCTTTACGAACGCGGCCGTCTGAGCAAAATTACAAACTGAACATGTCGAAAACTGGAGCTTTCTGAGTAAAAACATATAGAGAAGATATATTACATCGAGGAGCCTAATTGACTTGTTGTTGGACGGCAAGCTATTATAATACCCTCTTTCGCTATGGAAAATAGTATTTTAAATAATCCATAGAATTAGACACAGAGATAATAAGCTATGTACTGTAATAGTAAAAATAGACGTTTTTTGGTCAACTTTGCACTAAATTTCCGATCCAATTTTTTTGCTAAGTTAAATTCTATTTTTTCTATAGTAATGTCTCTATCGGATTTTTTTTTAAATTTGCACGACTGATTTCTTAATTGTATAGGTATATTATTTTAAATATTAGTATAAATATACATATATACAAACTAAACCACAATATGTGTTAAAAAAACTCAAATTTACTTTGAAAAATTGGTGAAGTGGAGTCGGAATCGCATAAATGATTTCCGTTTTCGTATATTTTGGAAAGAAAAGTCTTTGGGATTTCGTTAGATAATAAAGCCTTAAAAGGTTTTCGTTAAAAATAGATAGTTATACTTTATTATATGAAATTGAAAGAAAAGAGGCAAAGAAAGTCACGGTGGGTCCCTAGTTTTGTATATATTTTAAGTTCGCTTTACACGATCATTTTCTCGCACGTTGGAATGCAGATAAGTGTTGTCGGTAAAGTTTCCAATATCAAGTTTGAAATTTCTCAAAAATGAAACAGCAATATACTAAAAATATTTTAGTCCGGCTTGAGAATGTTTATTTTGTAATAAATATTTTGTTCTTTTAATGTGCGTATAGATCATATATTTACATTTTTATATTTCTAGCACACGGCAAAAGACGATAAAATATAAACAAAAGACAATAAAAGATACTGTGCGAAGTATTTAATTATTCATTATATTTAATACTGAAATTTTCTATTATATATATATATATATATATATATATATATATATATACATACATACATACTAGCGACTCACCCTCGCTCAGCTCGGGTTCGTCCCTAGTGAAAATTTAGGTTTGTATGTATTTTTTAATTCCGAATCATAACATTTTTTTTGGGGTGAACCACCCTTATCACTTAGGGGTATGGAAAATAGATAGCCGATTCTCAGACCTACTGAATACGCATATAAAATTTGGTAAAAATCGGTAAAGCCGTTTCGGAGGAGTATGGTAACAAACATTGTGACATGGAAATTTTATATATATATTATATATATATATATATATATATATATATATATATATATATATATATATATATATATATAGCCTTATCAGTACCTCCTCTTACATATTTAAATTAATATTTCATATTATCTATATAAGTCAAAAAGTAATAAAGTCAAATTCGTTTATTGAATCAGACGAATGCGAATTGCGTAATCAGATTTATTGTGTTGCAAATGTAATGAGCTTTATTTTTTACCAGTTTCTTTGTTTACGAGCATCATATAAACAAAATTCGGCTTTTTTTTGTGGAATAATAAGTTGCTAAATATTAAAAACGTAGAGACAGCTTATAGTAGGAGATTCCGATCTATGTCGTGGACCCCTCACTCTATTTCCAGACGATTTTTTTTCTTTAAACCGTTAAACATATTAAAAAAAGTTCTTGTACTTGAAAAAAAAAAAAAAATCCTTTAATTAAAAATAGCCTGGAGCAAATTTTTGGTGACAACTCCCCTGGGTCGTGTTTGTTAATATGTTTTATGTTTTAAAAAAAAAAATTGTCTGGTAAAAGAAGGAGGGATCCGCCACATAAATCGGGATCTTATACTATTAAATCAGTATTATATCATATTATACAAGTATTTATTATATTATATAAATATATTAGTAATGTAATACAATTTACTTATAATGGATCAACATTTCAAGATAAAAACTTAAAAGAAAAATATGAAACATGTAGGTAATTTATGTGAACGGGGGCATTTCGTGCCGGATACATTACTATTTTTATCTTCCGCAAACCGAACCCGGAACCCTTCGAACGTTTAACACTTGTGCTTATGAAAAGGAATTTCGAGAGTAAATATTTACATTCAATTAATTGAATTAATGATTCATTTTTCTGAATGGTCAAAGTAGTTCAACCGGCTATCGACCGCGTATCTATGAAATATGGCTGCGGTGTTCAAAATTTTTTTTATTTTTTGTACATAAATCATATACTTTTTTTAATTTTAAAATTAAAAGATGTTTCATTATAACGTAATTTCGTCTGAATTAGGTTTTTAGGGGGAATAATTGGATAATTGGTAATAATAAATGGAAAATTCGACCAAAATTCTATTAAATACAGCATTTTTCTAAATGATTTGGGTATGAACAATGATTTTTACTGTGGACATGATAACTTCCGTCGAGTCACCTAATTAATAATAAAAAGAGTAGCAAAGATTTTTGTACCAAAAATATATAATACATGTGTAAAGCTACGGTCAGAAACTAGTTTACGTGATATACATTATACAATATACATACATACCTAGGGATTCTAGTTTGTGTAGTCAAGTAAGGATAAAACGCTTTAACGAAAGAATAATGAAATACAAAAATAAACTTTACGAGTAAAGTTTACATTACCGAAAGCTTTTAAAAGCTTTTTAAAATGCATTATTATTTGTCTCTATAAGGAATGATTATAATACTATATAATACTTGAATATTCTTTATCAAAAGTGCGCATGCTTTCGATTCGATTCCCGTGCGAGTAAATGAATTTGTATAATAATATTTATTTTATTATATAAATTTTAATTTTTTATCAGCTTTTGTGCTCAGAAGACGTTTAAATTGATGATAGAAACAATTTTTCAGTATTTATCTGTTTCCAAATAAATTATGTCACAAATCTGCGCTAAAGTTTCATCACAATCGGAAGAGTGGTTTAGACTTTAAGCAAGCAAAGAAAACGAACGTCTACGAATTCTACATAAAATTTATTCTGACATGAATACCACTGATATATGGAAATTATTTGTAAACATATTTAACCTCAAAATAAATTTTATAACAACCAATCATTTTCCGCCATACAATAATTTATTGTTAATTTATAATAAAAATATGAGAAAGTCTATACAAGTGTTCACCATAAGTCATTTCTGCTGATACTTCATGCAGTAAAACGAATATTATGACATCTTCAATATTAATATTTAAATAAGGGACTGACAGCTATTGAGTTTTTTTTATTATATTATTATACTATATATATTATGTATTTGACATTTTCATAAACAACCAACTAACATAACTACATAGTTCACATTAGTAGATATTCGTAATAGTACGAGATCCCAATCTATGCGGTGGACCCCTGATTGTTTTCCAGGTTTAATATATTTAAAAAAAAAACATAATATGTTTAACCTGGCCCAAATTTTTGGTGACAACCACCCAGGGTCGTATTTGTTAATAATATGATTTACGTTGTAAAAAATATATTTATCCCACGGGAACTGTATATTTTTCTGGGATAAAAAGTAACCTACGTGCTATTCCACACTATAATCAATCTCTATGCCATATTTAATCCAGATCCGTTCAGCCGTTCTGGAGTGATTGGGTAACAACATCCATCCAAACTTTCACGACTTTTTCCATGATATTATAATGGTTTAATAACATTAAAAACAAATGAAGTCGATAAATAATATGTTGAAATAAAATTTATCGATCTGTGATTAAATAATCTACTCCATACTGTTTTATAAGATTATGTTATTTGTAAGAAATTATCAAGTGCAAAAAAAATGTACTATAGCCTTAAAAAGGATGTTTGTGGTAACTAATTACTAGAATAGTTAGATCGTTTTAGTGAGACTTTAAATTATGTTCAGAGGATATGGGAAAAAGTGGTATAAACTATAGGCTCTTTAATTATTCTATAATTTCAAAATGGTTTCTGAACGGATAAAGGACAGGGCTCACAGGTAGAGTGAGAATGATGAAATAAACTTGCTAACGAAAGCTACTATTGTATAAAAATAAACACTATATTTAAAAAAATATGAAAATTTATAAAAAAAATATTATTAAATTAAGTAGGAACACGAAACGACAGAAATGTCATTTTTTTATAAGGTCATATACACACAAGCTCAAGAAGTGCCGTTTTATTAATATCATAAGTGCAAAAATATTTTTGTTAATATGTCCTTGTTTAAATAGAGCAATTGATCGACCTAATTTTCGTATACAGATAGTCTAAGAGCCGAGGAATGACGTATGTAGCGTCCTCGTGACCGTTCCGGCCACGGCGGCCAATCTCACTGAGACTAGCCAACTGCGCAGGAGATATTATAGTGCACAAATGTTCGCACAAACTCAAATGCACTCTCTATTCCTGTCACACTCATACTCCGGTGGGACGACTACTCGACACGTCCCATGAGAGTTAAAGCGCAGGACCGACGGCTTTACGTCCTTTCTAAGGTACGGGGGTGTAACACAGTGAACTTAAAATAAAAACTCAATAACTAACTTCATCCGATCCGGGACTGGAATCTAGGACCTCCAGATCTGCGGGCGCAGATGCAATCCAATCTCCAACCTGGTACATGTATTGGAAACGGTGAAAGATTAAGGTGGTTATTGCAAAAACAAACTAAAAGCCAATCAGGCTAATTTAGAGTGTACCAAGCAAGATGAGGTCATTAGGTTAAAAATTAAAACTCTAAATAGAAACACACAATAAAAAAACCTGCCTATGATTTAATTTTTATCTGATAGTACCGACTTTTCTAGCTCATTAATCCCTCCCTGCATGTATATAAAGTAAAAAAAGGTCTTCAGCTTGAAGAATTCACACGCACATCCACACAGACTCATACAATTATCGCATTTAGGTAAACTCTATGAATTTTCCTACAATTTTCGCATCTAGGTTCATTCTATTTATATAAATTTTGCTCAAATAGTCAATAATTATTGTAGAATTTCAACCACTAAGCGAACTAGGTCAAATAAATAATATGTGCCACATGGAAATCGAACTTGTGGCTACTAGCACAATAATTGATTCGCTAAAACACTTGGACAGATTGATATAAATGTTTAAAAGGCTAATAGAGGTTGGCCTAAACGATTTATTTAACATGCATTCACCTAGTGACAAATAGACAAGTAATTTTATAGCCGACTTCAAAAAAGATAGAGGTTTTTAATTTGGCTGGATAAACATATGCTTACAGACTCTAACCGATTTTAATGATTGAATATCGGTGGTGTTGTTATTTATAGAGTATTTTGTATAAAATTAAAATCACTGTAGTTAAAAACTGTTTCATGTGATATACGTTTATTTTATTTCTTTTTTATATTTCTCTTTTACGTCTGTTGTTCAAAAGTATAAAAAATATGTATGTGTATGTTTGTATTCAGGCCTGTATAACGTCCCACTGCTGGACACGGGCCTCCTTTCAGTACAAGGGGGATAAAAAATATACAGCGCTATAAAAAAATAAAGGAGTTTTACTACACCCATGTCAAAATAAATTAAATATTTATTACAACACTTCTTTATTGAAGAAATATCTAATTATATTATTATTTACGTTATATTATGTTTCAATATTACCAATGTTATCTATAAGTACCTATGCTTACAATTAGACTGATTCATTAACGCTCAGTCCTCTTTCTGTGATATCAAATTAAAAAAAACGTCACGTGAATCTGGGGGAGGCTGCCAGTACCCTCCTCTTAAAACCAACAAAGTAACTGCCTCTAGTGGACTTGTGGTCAAGCGGGCAGCATGTAGAACAGTAGATCTGAAGGTCCTGGGTTAGTTTCAAGGTTTCGGCCAAGTTCAGTTATTGAATTTTTCTGTTAAGAAATGCTCAGCAACCAACTGGAGTTGAGAAGTTGGCCTCGAAGAGTATGTAAAGCCATCTATCCAACGCCGGAGCTCACCGATTGTGCTGAATTGTCACCTCAATGTGAGAGTGACAGGAATAGAGAGTGCTCTTGTGTTTATACGCATACTTGTGCACTGCAATACTGCGCAGTTGGTTAGTTTCAGTGAGATGTGCTGCCATAATGGAAATTGGTCTGAAGGCACTATTAGAACCAAAATTAATCCAACCACTAAAACACCACACATTTTCCACCTTTCAAAATATCATACACATATGTATATGTAATTTAAAATATTTATTGTTTTGATTATGACTTAAAAACGAGTTTATAGAAGTGACTTTCTAGTTTCTACAAAATAAAAATATATTGACTACATGACATAAGATAGATACAAATTATTTCCATACAGTTTATGTTAGCGATAACTATAATCGTAGAATGTCATCTTGTTTAAAAACGCTAGAAAAACGTTTGCATGAATAAAATAGTCAAACAACGTTATGTGATTCAGCTTGTTATCTCGGCACTTATCGCTAACGTCGTTATGACATTCAACTTTTTCGTTATTATTTATCGTTCGATTCGATTTATAATTAACTAGCATTGCCCGCGGCTCCACTCGCGTTCAGATGACCAAAAACCAAATTTATAGGCTTTACATATTAGTATACTTTTACATTGCAATTTTTGTATTTTTTCTCAGAAATGAGATATTTTCCTGCGCTAAAAAGTATCCTATATGTTGACCCGGATAACCAGTTATGACCATACCAAATTTCATCAAAATCCCTCCAGTAATTTTTCTGTAATGCGGTAATAGACAGACAGACAGTCGGACAAAAATTCTAAAAACTATAGATTCGGCCTCTGTATCGATAATAATGTTTATTTCAATAAGATTTTCCACAAAATATTTAATAAACAGATTCGGCTTAGTTACAATTTTATTATATGTATAGATTCTTATCTATAATGTCGAGACTGCTTAACAAGTGCCTAATAATTCACTGCATTGATTTTACGTTAGTTTTAAATATAGTATGTCACGTAGGCCAATTTCAAAGAAGTTTGCGCATACGATATAACAGTGCCCAGCTGTGTACACAAACATACATACACTATTCTGTACACCCATAAAGTCTGGTGAGACGAAAATCAACGAAAGTCAATATTTAAGATACTTTTCATCCCGAAAAATTAAAGAGTTCCCGTGGGATAGTAAAAAAATATACCATAGTAACTTATACCAGCTTAATACACAAAAACTACTGATTGGATTGTAATAAAACTTTACAATAATATAGTTCATACATCAGAATAACAAATAGGCTACTTTTTATCTTGGAAAAATGTGCGGTTCCCGTGGGATAGATTTGTTTTTGATTGTCCTGTACTTAAATACTGTACTTTATATGGATTTGTTTCTTTAAAAGAATAAAATGACCACCGAAATATGTACAGAAATAACGAGGCGTTCCCCACAGATATTTATAGGTGCATTGAAATCCAGTTTTATTTATATTGTAGTGTGGTCATGACGAGCAGTCACATGAGCGTCAGAGCACGCGGTCACAATTAAAATAAACTTTAAACACAGTTTCTTTGCTATAATTACGAAGGTGGTCATCATGTGACATACATTATGTTTTTATATGCCTGCTAAGGCAAAAGTTATAGGTTCAATTGAATACGAGGCAAATTGTTTTTTTTTTTTTTATTAAAATATCTCTTATATTGATAATAATGTCTATTTCAATAAGATTTTCCAAAAAATATTTAATGAACAGATTCGATCTCAGAATTCTATTACATGTATAGATAAAATGTTGAAACATTTTTACAATCAAAGAAGAACATGTGAAAAATCCAGCCACAATGATAACTTCCGTTTAATATCTGTAAACAGACGACAAATATTATATTAGCCAATTTACATTTCTTTCAATACGCAAACCCATATTCTAAACAGTGCATCACGTTAATATGGTCGTATTTTTAAAGTATATTTTATAAAGCAGCCTTTTCTCTAAGTACCTATTTATTTGCCTAATTTTTTTTTAATCTTTATTGTTTTTTTTTTCACCAAGAAGATAACTCTTTACTAAGACAGATAAAGTTAAATTTTAACAACGGATTCTTCTACTTAGAGAAGAACGAGAAGAAGTTAAGACGTATTAAGAGCATAGTAACTAAATAGGATAAAAAATAACAGAATAGTTTTATCAAAATTGATATAATAGTATCTTATGAATAACAAATGTCTTGAAAAATAATAATAAAATCTAATTATCATATAATATTTGATTAATATTTGATAACAATACGTTTCAAATCAATATTCGTCGATTTATAATTGTCATTAAATAATCCAATGGTTTAAAAAGCTTATTACCTATACATATAATAATATTGTAACTAAGCCGAATCTATACATTAAATATGTTTTGGAAAATCTGAAACAAACATTATTATCGGTTCAGAGGCCAAATCTATAGTTTCTAGAATTTTTGTCTGTCTGTTACCGCATCACAGAAAAACCACTGGAGGGATTTTGATGAAATTTGGTATGGTGATAGCTGGTTATCCGAGTCAACATATAGGATACTTTTTATCGCGGGAAAATATCTCATTTCTGAGAAAAATACAAAAACTGCAATACAAGAGTATACTCATATGTAAAACCTAAGAATTTGGTTTTTGATCACCTGAACACGGGCGCAGCCGCGGGCAATGCTAGTTTACTAATAAAATCAATTTATAGAAAACTAGATTTTGCCCTTATCCCTTTCCATTCTGCCCACACTCGAATGATAAGTATGAGTGACGATAAAAGGTAACTGATGTTCCCCCCATGACGCAATGTATGTATAAGTATCCTTGTATATCCAAACCTGTTCAGCGATTTAAGCGTGAAAAACTTAAAGCAATAACTGTGAAAAGCTTAAAAAACAGACAGACAATGTAACTTTCATATTTCTAATATTAGTATCGATATCAATATTTCGATAAAACATAGTATAAGCTAAATAAGTGTTTTTGATATGAAAATATTATTTACTAGCTACTTACAAGATCGATAACATTTCTATCCCACGGGAACCGTACATTATTCCAGGATAAAAAGTAACCTATGTGCTATTCCAGACTATAATCTATCTTTGTGCCAAATTTTATCCCAATTCGTTCAGCCGTTCTGGCGTGATTGTGTAACAAACATCCATCCATACTTTCGCATTTATAATAACGAATATTTCTAGGATTATCTGAATGACCCATACCAAAATATCCCTAACTACACATTGTACAGATAGCTTATTTTTACCCAGGTAAAAGCATCAAATGAAACACATGGGATTTTAATGCATAGAAAAAGTCAGATCTTTAGATCAGAGTGAAATTAGTATCAGAAAGAAGTGAAGATGAAAGTCTTATCAAGGCATCAAATTTCAATAATACAATAATTAACAAATCTGATATCTATACTTATAAATGGAAAGCCGATTTTTTTGTTCGGTTATACTGCGATAACTACTGAACCGATCGGAATTATACTCATACCATAAGATGCAGCGTGTTTCGAGAAGGTTAAAGTATATGATATGTTGGAGATTTATGTACTATGTGAGCGAAGCTGCAGGAAAACGCTAGTGATTAAATATTATCTTACATTATTATTATTGACAAGAATTATTGTTTAAACGTTGCATTACAAGTGAATTTACCACTCAGGAGCCCTTAGTTGAAGAAAATCCATAGTTACTAAGTATAAAGTTGCACAAGTAATGAAGATAATCAATATTGACACATGGAGACACGGCTTAAGATTTATCACAGCCCACCCACAATGTTTGTACGCTGAACCAAGCTTCCCCAGGCACTCTCAAGGCCAGTAGGACACGTTCAAAACAAAGCAATAGGTAAAAGCAAGTTGAATACATACTTAAAGTTGTCTGTATGTTGTATTATACTATGCATAACAAAATTAACAGAGTTTGGTTTTGGTTTTGATTGGGTTAGTAGATGGATTGTAGGGAGTCGTGGTTGAATATGAAGGTGTTCCTAGAACATCCCATTTAGAAGAAGTTTCCTCTAGGTTTTAATGTGTAGTACTGGTTTTCTTAGACGGTGTCTCATAATATGACTAAAAAATTAATTCAGGAGCAAATGATAAACAATAATAACAACAATATATTGAAAAAATACTATTGTAATACTTATTTAGAGTATATTTGACATCTTAAAAAAACTATCTTTTTGGATTTTTGCGCGGATTTTTGGTTCCTGACGTTTCTAATCTTTCTTTACAGCAATCGTGGTCACGGGAGAGACGAAGGTTGTAGACATCTCGAAGATTATTATATAGTTGAACAGACAGTATTTATGTATGTATTCTGCCCATTTTTAACGTCCTACTGCTGGGCACGGGCCTCCCTTCAGTACGAGGGGGATCAGGCCATAGTCCACCACGCTGCCCAAGTGCGGGTTGGCGGACTTCACATGTCTTTTGAAAACTTGCTAGGTTCTTTTAGACATGCAGGTTTCCTCAAGATGTTTTCCTTCACCGTTAAGACATGTGGTAATCATGTTGGAAATGATTCTCATATGAAAATATCAGAGGTGCGAGACCCTAGATTTGAACCCGCTTCGCTCGGTCTCCCAAGCGAGCGCGTTACCACTGGGCTGCCACTGACAGTATTTACACACGAAGTAATCTGAAAAGATATAAAAAGTAGTATTTCAGCTGACTTACTCAGATATCGAGTAGTATACAAGTACGAGTATACGTAAGAAGACCTTAATGAGGTAAATAAAGTCGGCGCCTGCTGTGTTTACTCCCAAGTACACGTCTACACCAATATAATGCCGGTTATTGCAGGTCAGGGTTCAACATTATTTATGTTATCTGTTACTATGTTGTGTTAGTTCATCGACTTATGTAAGATTTTGTATTTGAATTAACTTGTTAATGCTAGATATTAAGTTAGTATTATTCTATCTTTTTTCTATTCTATTTTATTTGTTCGGTTTTATTTTATACTACCGACTCACTCTTGCTTCGCTTGGGTTCATCCCCAGGTACGTTTCAACGGTTAGTATGGAATATATATTTATATATATATATATATATATATATATATATATATATATATATATATTTATATATATATATATATATATATATATACATAGGTACAAAATAAACAGTTCTGATATTTTCGATGTTCCAGCTGTTTTTCCCTATTTTTATATTCTTAAACCACCCCTGACACTTCCAACCAAACAAAAAAAATATTTATTTAAATCTACTAACAGAACCCGCGGCTTTGCTCGCGCTAAAACTATAAAAAATCTCTAAAAAGGTATTTCATACAAACTTTTGATGAATGTCGAAAAATGCTAAAACACGTTTTTATTTAATTTTATTGAAGAATAATAATACCGAGTTTCAAGTAATTTTGATCAAAAATATTTTTTTAAATTGTATTAAGTATAACGTTTTTTCCCGTGGGAATTAGACAATTTCCCGCGGTAAAAAGTAGCCTATGTCACTCTCCAACCTTCCAACTACCTCCACACAAAAGTCACGCCAATCCGTCACTCTGATTTGACGTGAATGAAGGACAGACAAACAAACAAACAAACAAACAAACAAACACACAAACAAACAAAAATACAAACAAACAAACAAACAAACAAACAAACAAACAAACAAACAAAAAACAACAAACAAACAAACAAACAAACAAACAAACAAACAAACAAACAACAACAAACAAACAAACAAACAAACAAAAAACAAACAAACAACAAACAAACAAACAAACAAACAAACAAACAAACAAACAAACAAACAAACAAAAAAACAAACAAACAAACAAACAAACAAACAAACAAACAAACAAACAAACAAACAAACAAACAAACAAACAAACAACAAACAAACAAACAAACAAACAAACAAACAAACAAACAAACAAACAACAAACAAACAAACAAACAAACAAACAAACAAACAAACAAACAAACAAACAAACAACAAACAAACAAACAAACAAACAACAACAAACAAACAAACAAACAAACAAAACAAACAAACAAACAAACAAACAAACAAACAAACAAACAAACAAACAAACAAACAAACAAACAAACAAACAAACAAACAAACAAACAAACAAACAAACAAACAAACAAACAAACAAACAAACAAACAAACAAACAAACAAACAAACAAACAAACAACAAACAAACAAACAAACAAACAAACAAACAAACAAACAAACAAACAAACAAACAAACAAACAAACAACAACAAACAACAACAAACAAACAAACAAACAAACAAACAAACAAACAAACAAACAAACAAACAAACAAACAAACAAACAAACAAACAAACAAACAAACAAACAAACAAACAAACAAACAAACAAACAAACAACAAACAAACAAACAAACAAACAAACAAACAAACAAACAAACAAACAAACAAACAAACAAACAAACAAACAAACAAACAAACAAACAAACAAACAAACAAACAAACAAACAAACAAACAAACAAACAAACAAACAAACAAACAAACAAATACACTTTCACATTTATAATATTAAGTATGGATAAAGATTTTCTTTCCCGACCTTTCAAATACATTACAGAATACAACTTAAACGGTTATTGAAAATCGCAACTAAGCCAATCTAAATTTGCAGCAGACAACAAACATTAAATTATTTACATTAGATTAAGTGTTCGTTTGGTCTAAATTACAAGATAAATGGTAACAGCCGTGTGGTCTTCAGGGGACTGACATTGTCAATATATTATGTCTAAAATATGCAAATCCTCAGTAACTGATGAAAAGTCACAGTACAATGCCTTAGAACCGTTATTTAATAAGTTACGAGATTAAAAATGAATGCTTACTTACGCAATGTACGCAAATATTATTTATCGTTCTACAAATTATAAAACCCATTTTAATGAGAGCTTTAACTAAAAGCTACGTAGCTTTTACTAAAAGCGTCATATGATTATGTAGTAGGTATAAAAGTAAAATTAACTAAAAAAGTGTTACCTAGAAATAGTCATTATTATCGACACACAGGCCGAATCTACAGTTTTTGGAATTTTTGTCTGTCTGTCTGGGCACACATCGCGAGAAAACTACTGGATAGATAAGATGAAATTTGGTATGATGATAACTGGTTGTTCGGGTCAACATACAGCATACTTTTTACTGCGGGAAAATATCTCATCTCTGAGAAATCTATACTAAACGTTAAAACGTACTAGGTACGAACTGAGTCGCTAGTAATAAATATAAAGTTAAGATGTCATATACCCTTTGTGTCTATCTATAGGTACATATAATAAAATTGTAACTAAGCCGAATCTATACATTACATATTTTTTGGAAAATCTTATTGAAATAAACATTATTATCGATACAGAGGCCGAATCTATAGTTTTTAGAATTTTTGTCTGTCTGTCACTGCATCACGAAAAAACCACTGGAGGGATTTTGATGAAATTTGGTATGATGATAGCTGGTTATCCGGGTCAACATATGGGATACTTTTTACCGCGAAAAAATATCTCATTTCTGAGAAAAAATACAAAAACTGCAAAGTAAGAGTATATATAAAGCCTAAGAATTCGGATTTTGGTCATATCAACGCGAGCGGAGCCGCGGGCATTGCTAGTCTATAATATAAATGGTAAGTGTGCATAGTTTCTTATCGTTTGATAAATAAGCTTGCAAGATTACTCGATATTACGACATCATGAGACTGATTTATTTAAATGCATCATTGTTACTGTTGTAACATACATCATTGTCAACAGGTCTATATATAGATTAATTATATTTATTTATAAAATATACGTATATAAGTAGTTTTGTCCTCAAGTTTACATTAAGGTTATTATGGTTATGCCATTATACTAAACAGTGCCCTATGTAATACTTCTTAGATTTACGCGAATACTTAACAATCGAAATAAAACTATCTTTTAGGATTTTTTCTCTGATTTATTGTAAAAATTGGGGGATCAAAAATCCGAAAAGTAGGCTGTGTTAGTCCAACTCATAATCTATCAATATACTAAGTTTTTTCTAAATTCATCCAGCCGTTCCACACATATGTACTTATGCAATTCTATTACTAGCGACCCACGCTCGCTCCGCTCGGGTTCGTCCGTATTATAGTTACGTTTTAACGTTTAACGTAGATTTTTCAGAGATGATATATTTTCCCGCAGTAAAAAGTATCCTCTAATGTTGACCTGGATAACCAGCTATTATCATATCAAATTCTAATTAAAATTAAATTCTTAAAACTATAAATATATATATATATATATATATATATATATATATATATATATATATATATATATATATATATATATATATATATATATATATATATATATATATATATATATATATCAATATTTAATCTGAATCTCGGAAACGGCTCCAACGATTTTCGTGAAATTTGGTATACAAGGAGTTTCAGGGGCGATAAATCGATCTAGATTAGTCTTATGTCTGGGAAAACGCGAGTTGTCGAATTTTCATGCGGTTTTCTTTTGCATTATTCCATGCAAAATATTATGTTCGATAATTTTGCAAGCTGGATATAAGCTTTATGGTCAAGCGGCCAAGGCGCAAGATTCAATAAGTGTCCGGGTTCGAATCCCGGATACAAAGGTATATTTTAATTTTGTTTTTTTTTTGTATTTATTCAAGTTTTTAGTTTTTTTTTAAGAAAATTGTACTTTTAAACCAAAAACTCCGAGCGAAGCTCGGTGGCCCAGGTACTTATAATTACGTGAAGAAATCCGAATGCTTCATAGCAATCATGGTTCACGGGCATCACAATTCACCAGGTACCAATAATATTATTATAATTGCGCAAGTATGTGTGTGTATATGTAATTAGATTTATTGGGGGCGGTTATATTGTATAGGCTATACAGAAATTACAGCATATGTATATAAATAAACAATGCAAGCAGAGACGCGTGTAAAAGCTAGTATTAAATAAATTTAAAGAATTATAACATAACAAGATTTAAAAGCATGATTTTGAGGCAGTGGTAGCCCAGTGGTAACGCGCTCGCTTGGAAGACCGAGTGAAGCGGGTTCAAATCTATGGTCTCGCACCTCTGATATTTTCATGTGCGAATCATTTCCAACATGATTACCACTTGTCTTAACGGTGAAGGAAAGCATCGTGAGGGAACCTGCATGTCTGAAAGAACCTAGCAAGTTTTCGAAAGACACGTGAAGTCCGCCAACCCGCACTTGGCCAGCGTGGTGGACTATGGCCTGATCCCCCTCGTACTGAAGGGAGGCCCCTGCCCAGCAGTGGGACGTTAAAAAATGGGCAGAATACAAAGATTTAAAAAATATGGGCAAAAATGAATGAAATATATCAAAATTTGGTACTTCTCAGCCTATGACATGAAAACGAAGTTAGACTTTTTTTATCCAGAATCCCGACGTATCAATTGGTATTGGTGCCATAAGAGAATAAGGACAAGGCAATGGTGTAAATCACACTACATATTATTACAAATGTGAAGGGTTGTATGTGCTTGTGCGTGCGTGAGTGCGTGCGTGCGTGCGTGCGTGCGTGCGCGCGTGCGTGCGTGCGTGCGCGCGTGTGTGTGTGTGTGTGTGTGTGTGTGTGTGTGTGTGTGTGTGTGTGTGTGTGTGTGTGTGTGTGTGTGTGTGTGTGTGTGTGTGTGTGTGTGTGTGCCAAAAATGGCGCTACCTGAATATAATATTTTAAATCAAAAAGACTTCAGGACACTCCCGAGCGAAACAAAGGTAAGTCACTTTATAAAAATACTTTCTTACCCAAATCGAACCCACACACAGTAAAATGTGCCACAAAATGACTAATTAGTATTAACCCTATCTTTAAATGATAACAAGCTTTTAAAGTTTATTAAACACTTAAGATTATCTCCAAGTGACTTGTTTCGAGGTCTTATAATAACCGGTCAAGTTTATATAAAGGATACGAGGCCAGGAAATTGGATTCCCCTTATTGGTACCTGGTGAAACCTCTGACTATCGATAAAAAAATTCCAACGCTCTATTCTTCTAAAAACTCCTATTTCAAACCATTCTAACAAATGAAGTCGTTGTTATTATAATTAGTTTATTATCTATTATTCTGTAGCTATAAATAAAACTGTAATACCTTTACGTGATCGTTATCATGCAAAACGATACCAAAGCTCAAACAACGATTGTAACATTTTAATTTTTATAAGTTTTTGAATATAATTAATTTAAATTTATTTATTAAAAAAAGGTTGTTAATAGTCGTCCGATAATAATCGGACGAATAAATTAGTTTTTTTTTTATTTTTTTTTAATATTCTAATCCCAAACGGCACACCTGGAAGCCATTGAACATATAAAATGAATTCAATTAATATTCTAATGAGATAAAAATTTAAATTTTTAGATCCCAACCTCTCAAGTTTTAAATATTTTTAGGTCCAATATTTTTAAGGTCTAAAAAAAGAAAAAAACCGTGTGGTACCTATACATATATATATATATATATATATATATATATATATATATATATATATATATATATATATACATATATATATACATATATATATATATATATACCTATGAAGGTAAAATTGGAGTCTTAAGGTAATATTTCTGCGTCATAATAAAACAAGACAATTCTAACCAAATGCTTAAGGGTTGTTAATTTAAGTCCATTCGATCGTATTTGTATTCGGAGCTTAATATTTTAATTAAGAATCGATATTCTAAAAAAAAATATTATAGGCAGGTAGGTAACCGGACTTGTTTGTCGACGAGGATTGTTTAGAACAGGAGTATTAATTAGAACACAAAAGGTCACATTTATTTATCACAAACCAGCAATAGTTCAACGAATAATAATTTTAATTCATGCGATTATCGGACCAAAAAGTATATATATAAAATAGATACTTCTTAAAAAAATCGATTTAAAACTTAAAAAGTATGTAATATCTCGATTAAAATTCAACCCCTCATTCCATCCTCTTAAGGGTGGAATTTCAAAAAACCTTTTCTTAATGGATATCTACACTTAACAAAGAACACACCCTCCCAAATTCATGTCTCTAAAATCAGCGGCTTAGGCTGTGCGTTGATATATCAGTTAGTCAGGACTTTGAATTTTATATATATATATATATATATATATATATATATATATACAGATTTAAAAATTAACACACGTGATTTTAGAATGCAAATGAATCATTTTTATAAAATTAGTTATAGAATCAAAAATATTTAGATTTATATTTTGAAAATATCCAAAAAAAAACAACATTAAAATCGTTCTTTGATTGCTTCGTCTGGACTGCAATCATGTAAATTACAGACGTCCATTCAAATGACTTCGGCGAGTGGAGTTGAGAGATTATACTTCAAGCAAAACCTATTAAGCACAATAAATATTCGCAGATAAACTTATTAAGCTTATTTAAATTTTATAATGGGTTTTTCTGGTCCACCATGAAATCGATACAAACTAGAGCTACATCATACGAGTATAATAAATCATCGTCATCGTCGTTTTAAACGATATCATAAAGGAGATTATCCCATTTTACTACTATATAAATGCGAAAGTTTGGATGGATTTTTTTTACAGATAGTTTGTTACACAATCACAATGGATCAGCTACAATGGACCAAACTGGTCGACGTAGCTAGGGCCGACCTCGGCACCACACCCAACATAAATAATACACAATCACGCCAGAGCGGCTGAACGGATCTGGATGAAATTTGGCATAGAGATAGATTAAAGTCTAAAATAGCACATAGGCTACCTTTTATCGTGGAAAAACATTCGGTTCCCATGGGGTAGATTTGTTTTTATTTTTATCAATAATATTAATAGGTAAAAAGAAATTATTCCAATTTGCTAAGGATGTGCTTAAAAAGGTTATTTTGAATTCGGTAAACCTTTTTAGTTAAATATTTAGAATTTCTTTGAATTTATTTTTGTGATTTCGTCAATTTTTATTTACATATAAAATAGGCC
This sequence comes from Brenthis hecate, assembly GCA_951806755.1. NCBI lineage: Eukaryota > Metazoa > Arthropoda > Insecta > Lepidoptera > Nymphalidae > Brenthis > Brenthis hecate. The sequence goes on from OX638270.1 coordinate 1,738,281, forward strand.
ACATTTGTTTTCTAAATGTTGTTTGACAGGTAAGGTTAATTGTAAACTACAACATTGACGTATCATCAGCATTCCTGAAATATCTTCGGCAAGGTTTTATTTGAACAATCGAAGAAAAATATTAATTTAAAGTTATATAACATTTGTAAATTACTAGGGGATAGGTCCGTGCTTATAAGGTTACGTCTTTTTAATTTGACCCCCCAAAAATGTTAATTCTCATACAAACATTGCCACTTTTCACCGTTTAGGGTGTTTTCCAAGAAATCATTTATTAGCAGTCGTTACCCATATCCATTATCTGCAGTTGTTGTGGACATTAATTTTGAACCAAGTTTATTGAATACTAGCATTGCCCGCGGCTCCGCCCGCGTTCAGATGACCAAAGCCTAATTCTTAGGTTTTACATATTAGTATACTCTTACAATGCAGTTTTTGTGTTTTTGTATTTTTTCTCAGAATTGAGATATTTTCCCGCGGTAAAAAGTAACCTATATGTTGACCCGGATAACCAGCTATCATCATACCAAATTTCATCAAAATCTATCCAGTGGTTTTCTCGTGATGCGGTAACAGACAGACAGACAAAAATTCTAAAAACTATAGATTCGGACTCTGTATCGATAATAATGTCCATTTCAATTAGAATTCCCAAAAAATATTTAATGTACAGATTTGACTTAGTTAAAATTTTATTATATGTATAGATATTTTACGTCTAAGCCAAAATTATTGCATTGCACTAAGGACGTTTTTCTAGAGTCTAGATTATCGAAATAATATTTTCCCCAGTACAATATGAGCAAATCTGATAAAATGTTAGAAAAATATTACTTTAATGTCTGCTTTTTGGTTATTTACAAAAAAAACAACAATTAATTATTTAATGTTCATTTGTTATTTATGAATATTTATAATATATAAAATTGTTTTCAGAATAAAGATTAAACGTTCTATTTATGGGGCTAACAGCATTTCCGTTTACAGCATTACTCATCAGGTGTTTTGACACAAAATCTGCAAGAAACGGGTATGAACCAATATAATTTTATTCCCAGAACTATACTTTGTGTTTGTTTTAGGTAGCAATATTATCAATCAAATTTTTGTATTTATAGTAATACTAGCAGAACCCGCGGCTTCGCTCGCGCTAAAACTACAAAAAAAACTTGAAAAAGATAGGTTTCATACAAAACTTCATCCTCTATTTTACCCCCTTGATTTTTTGATTCATTGATCTCATAGATCAATTACTAAAAATGCTTACACACATATTTATTTAATTGTATTGAAGAGCATTAATACCAAGTTTCAAGTAATTCCGAACATAATTTTTTTTGGGTTGTATTATAACGTGTTTTCCCGTGGGAATAAGATAATCTTCCGGTAAAAAGTAGCCCATGTCACTCTCCAACCCTCCAACTATCTCCACACAAAAAACACGCCAATCCGTGACTCCGTTTCGACGTGAAAGAAGGACAAACAAACAAACACTTTCACACTTATAATATTAGTATGGATAAATTTATTTGGCTTAAAATAACCTGAACGTTACAACATGTTGAAAATATATGTATATTGTATACCTATGTGCAATAATATCTTATTTGTTGTCTATTAAAAATATCTTAATGAATATATTCTGTTGATTAAACAAAGAAATCATTTGCTTTACCTACGCCAAAAGAATTTAAAACCAAGAGTATTATTTAAATTTAAGACCCCATGAATCTAAAATCATCCAAATCCAAATAGATCAAAACAAAAAAGTTATAAAAAAGATTTAATTGTTGGCAAATTCAAACAAACAAAAACAATATTAGACTATACATAGCTATGGTTACGGCATATTTATTTTTAATGTCAAATTCATAGATAGGGTAGATCATATAAAAGGGTTGTAACTTTTTTTTGACAACTGTAATGAGCTGATGGTCGCTGCTGCTTCGATAATACTTCTTTTTCTTGAAATGTCTTTCTATTACTGAAGGTCGGCAGTCGTCCTCCTA